>OV815281.1:49282419-49882419 GCA_929108145.2 Limnephilus rhombicus | reverse complement strand
GAACATTTATTCAAGCCATTTCGAAATTCAGATTAATAAAGCCTTTTATTCAGCCCATAAAGACCTGCCTCAGAAAATTATCCATTCGGGTGATGAAATGGTTTGATCGAGTCTGGGGATCGCAATGGTGACACATGAAGTAAAATACCTTTTTCTCGTCTATCAGTATTTCTAGAAAAAGTTCTCTAGACCAGATAGGGGATCACTTGTTTAGTGATACGTAAAATTAGATTTATTCCATCATTGAAGATAATATTAACATCGTTCAAAAGAAAAATATGAAACAGATAAATCAGAAAGAGATTCGATCGCATCTTTGAATATGCCACTTGCATCACATTTAAAAAAAAATCCGGTTTATACAAATATTCTAAGCCATTCTGGTTTTTTTTTTTAATCGTATTTTTGAATCCCTGGCGATTTTTTGAAAATCTCAATCCGAAAAATCGGACCATTTTTTATAAACCGCAAAGACGGGACATAATTTTATAGGTGCGAATAAACGATAATTACAATCATTTTTTAAAAAAAGAACGTTTTCCACACGAATGACACGGGAGAATAACGAGGCATACCAAAAATATTAAATCTCGTAAATATTTTTTCCTTGATCCATCTTATTGATCATAAATCATTATAATGTTCAACGTCTATATTACTAAATCAAATGTAATATTATTGTACTTGTAAATTATAATAATAAAAAGAATATTATAAAATTTGATTTTGTTAAAATCCGCACCATTATCATTATACTTCTAAAAAACATACGGACAACGTAAAATGTACGGGGTTCTCTTCATTACATATCTGTCAAAAAATCAAACCAAATGATACGTTCGCAGAGAACAAACAATAAATCTAATGAATGTTAAATGTCAAATTCAAAAATTCGCCTGAAATCAAAGTGATGCCATATAAAAAAAAATCAGTGTGGAATTTTAGAAAATTAATAGGAACATTTTCGAAGACGGGACATTTTCATGTAGTGACGTCACGAGCCCAAATAATGGATTTATTTATTTAAAAGTAAAATAAACTGTTCATTTCTCAAAATTTCTACATTTCAACATTTTCGTAATAATTCAACATTTTCGTAATCTTTGTAAAAAAATCTATCCACACAATTTTTTCCAAGTCGTTAAGAAGTCCATGCAAGTGGCCTATTGAACATAGAACATCAGCAGAATAATGCCCCGGTAAAGCTGATGCCTGAGTGTAATTCCTAGATGCAACCGAATTTTTATCTAAATTTTCTATTTCAATTTTTCCGCTTCAGAGTTGCAAGTATTATCTTTATCGATATGTCTGAACCCGTGAAGAATAGGACACCTTGTCCACTTTATACCGATATTGACCTTTAGTTTTGGTGAAGATGTATATTTTTCTCCATCTGTAACAAGTCGGTCTCCATGTTCGATAAGTTAAACCACTATTTTAATACTAAGTAATATTCGTTTCTCACTCACTATTTCAAGTATTTAGCCGTCAAAAAGGCTTACCAAGCCTACATAAAAGTATTATAAACTTTAATCTTTAACCCCTCAGGCTTTGGGCCCATTTTGATCGGAAGTTTAAAATATTTTCGCTTTATAATAAAATCTAAATAAATGGAAAAATGCCTCACCTTTCATTTTTTTCTAACTAAAATTACGGTGACCCGACAATTCGTCCTGCGACAATTCATCCGGCGACAGTTCATCCTGCGACAGTTCATCCGGCCGACAGTTCATCCTGCCGACAGTTCATCCTGCCGACAGTTCATCCCGCCGACAATTCATCCGGCGACAATTCATCCTGCCTGATCATTTAGAAGATTTTTATTAAGTAAGTATGCAAAGAGGATATACGGCAGTACAACCAAAATCGATATACTTATATCTGAAGGCATCTTGAGTGGAAATCCGCTTTAAAAATATTTTTACTAACAATAATTTCGACTCTCCGAAGAAGCATGCGTGAATAACAAAATACGACATACTTATACTTATAGGTTAGGTTAGGTTAGGTTAGGTAAGGTTAGGTTGAATTGTCAGGATGAATTGACGCCGGATGAATTGTCGGCGGGATGAACTGTCAGCAGGATGAACTGTCGGCAGGATGAACTGTCGGCCGGATGAATTGTCGCGGATGAACTGTCATGGAACCAAAATTACTGATAACTGACAACAAAGAAAAATAAAAACACCCACATGTTTTATTTGGCAAATGTATTATTAACTCGTTTTTTGTCGTTTCATGTACAAATAATTAATAAAAAAATTCCCAAACTTTCACAATCTTTTTTCAAATTGATGTGTTTCGAAAATCGAACAAATTAGTCTGAGGAGTTATAAAAAAATCTTTCTTCAAAAAACATACAGAGTATTAAACTTCGTTTGAAGTTTACTACAATGACATGTCAAACATATTCTTGGAATCCATTTGCCCTTCTGAACGTTTACACCCACAAGAATAAATTAATATACCGTCATACATGTTTCTAAGGAAAATGGGAACTTATTGGAAAATGGAAGCTTTTACGACGGCAATGCTCGACTACTCTTATGATGTTTGTGTGGACCGATTACTTAGTATATATATGGCAGATTATATTTTTGATAATGGACCTGAATGTATGTACTTACAGATTTGATATATTTACCGCTTTTACTACACGAGGAACTCCAGCGAAAAATATTATGGCTTAAAAATGATACACCCACCAAGGTCAACAAATGCCGATTCTGAACGTATAAGTATTATTACGTATTTATATGCAAAGAATTAAAAAATATTAATTTTCATGCTAAATAAAAATTAAATTTATTTAGATATTAAATAACGATTTTTAAATATTTGACAGCCGGCGTGGTCTAGCGGTAAGACTTTTGACTCGCAATCCTAAGGTGATGGATCGATTCCCGGCGTGGAAAATAAATTTTATTGCATTAATTTGTGTTTTTTCACGATTAATTCATTTAAAATAATATAAAGCATATTTGCCGCACGTCTCAGAGTATCGCCCTGGTGTAAGACCACCATTCAAAATAGAAACGTTTGCTTGAAATGGCTTTTGACCAGATTTGAATAGCCAGGTACTTTCCTACCTTCCTCTTCCCCATCTCTTACCCTTCCCCACTACCTTCACCCTCACAACATACCCCAATTGGGGATGCAATACTCACTGGCTCCAGACGAGAGCAGCTGAGACTCTTGTGAGGTATTCACATAAAAAAAAAAAACCCTATCTATATTTTTATTTAATTAGAACAATCTCAAATTGTAATATTTACTTAATGCTCTGCAACCGGGCCCGAAAAGAAGAAGATGGAAAGATACAAAATTACGAATGTTAGAGGAGAGCGCGATTTACAGCGACAAAATCGATGCGAAAATTGCGAAAATGTTTAATAAAACACGACTCGTTTAAAATAGAGCAAAAATCTTGCGGGCATTGTCTTAAGCGGCATTTAAAAAAGCACCTGTGAATTTTTTCATACATATAACTTGTAAAATAACTGAAACGAACGTGGTAATAATAATTTTTGGAGCATACTTTGCGATTTTTTTCTATCGAGGGAATTTATATAATTTGCGTTTCGGCGCGGGAAAAGTCTAGATATTATCTTCAAAAATAACATATATTTTTTTAAGAGCTTTAAAACTTACCGTGCTTAAGGGAAATATGTAACAAATCGGAACAAATCCGGGTTGCGGGCCCTTAAATTAGGACAATATTAGCGAAACTCTATCGAAAGTTTGAAAACAGAAAAAAAAAACAGAATATGATATTGTCACATTTGGGACTTGAACTCAGGACATTCGCCTTGCCGGGGTCACTCTACCAACTGGGCTAATGTGTCCCTATCAGATTCAGTCATATTTAACTGTATCACACTTCGACTAAGTAAAAATAATTTTTTTTTTAGTAATTTTGGTTAAAATTATCGTAAAAATATGTTTTTTGCTTAGTTTAGGGCTTTATTAAATAAAACAATCATTTTTTTTAGGTAAGCCTACATTATTACATTACACAACCCCGGACTGCGTAAAGGTTCGCGCTGGATTAATAAACTGTCAAATTGAATATAAAAATATCGGAACAGATGGTTGAAGTTCCTAAAAGACCTTCGACGAAGTCTTTCTTTGGTGGAAGTAAAAGAAACATTTTTTTGTTTTGTGTCGTTACTTCGGGCTAAACATGAAAATAAGATGTTGTACTCTTTTATCCATTATTATCCCTTAACCACTGTCATACGAATGTGGCACGTCCCGACGTCCCCGGAATTGTTTTTCGTTCATAACTTCGCCTTGCCCGGAAGTTGGTCATCGTCCATATTTGTAGTTTCCTAGCACCGCACCGGTGACTCGGATGCTGCGGGGAAGAGCATGCGGTTCGTATGATCGAAATCAGCGTACCTTTTTTCAAAAGATTTTTCTTTGTTTGAAATGAATCGTAAGCAATCTAATACTTCACCTGGCCCCCTAGCATGGTCGATCGATATAGGTTTTATCGAAAATGTCGGTAACTTGCGATCGTTCTCGAGCACGACTGCAGGCCGCTAACGAATAAACAACAGTTTACGTCAAATAAATTAGGAACCTCTAATCATTGTGAACCATTGTTTGTTTGTTAGCGGTCTGCAGTCGTGCTCGGGAGCGATGGCAAGTTACCGACATTTTCGATAAAACCTATATCGACCGACCATGCTAGGACCCCTGGACCTTCTTCGTCTCGTAAAATACAAGAAATTCAAATGAAAAGCGGAAAAGCAGGTGAAATAATAAAATCTAAAGGCTGTGCTAATCAGAAGATGATGTTTTTTTTTATAGTGATACCACACAAGATTCTCAACTGCTCCCGTCTGGAGCCAGTGAGACTATAATAATAATAATAATTTTTTTATTTATATTTTAGTAATTTGTACATTTAAGTTTACAAATTTCTAATTGATTATAATATTTCATATTCACTATATTTTTTCAAGTTTTATGTAGCTCCTACAATACATCTTGAACCTTTCAATTGGTGTGGACTTTAAAGTTTCTGGAAGTGTGTTATACAACCTAATTCCCTTGTACAGTAGACTGTTCTGCGTATTCGCTTTGTCCTTTTTTGGTAGCCTAATTTCCTTGCACGTCCTTGTGTTATATCTGTGAATGTCTTTATTGTATACAATTTTATTTGAGAAGTATTTTGGTAACGTGTTGTTCAATATTTTGTGGATAAATACCATCGTGTTCAAGGTCAGCATCTGTTTCACGGTCAACCAATTTAGTTCTTTTAACATTTTAATAATTTTTGAAAATCTGTTTCGTCGAAGAATTATTCTCATTGCCCTGTTTTGGAGAATTTGTAACTAATTTTGTTCTCTTTCGTTACATAGGAAAAGTATACTTGAGCAGTAGTTGAAGTGTGGAGCAATAATTGAATTGTATATGGTGATTGCAGTTTTTCTAGAATTTTTTGGCCGAATTCTTCCAAAAAAAGATATCTTTTTGCCAAATTTCTTTTGGGTGTATTCAGCATGTCTATTGAAGTTTAGTTTGGAATCTAATATAACTCCTAAGTATTTCATTTCAGTAACATTTTCAATAATTTCACCATCAATTTTAATTTTGCTTTCACTGGATGTCTTCTTGTATCCAATCACCATACATTTTGTTTTTTTTGTATTTAATTTAAGCCTATTTATTTTTAGCCATCTTGATACATCATTTAGTTCATTATTTAAAATGTGTATTAGTTCTTCATAGTTATCTCCAATTAAGTATATTAGTGTATCATCGGCAAATAGTCGTACTTTGCATTTTGAAAATATTTTCACCATGTCATTAATATAGAGTATGAACAATAGAGGTCCAAGGACCGATCCCTGTGGTACTCCTAACTTATTTTCCATTGGTTTTGAAAATTGATTATTTATTTTTGTTACCTGCTTTCTGTCTCTCAAATACTCTTGTATTAATTTAATGGCTACAGATGAGAAACCAATTTCTTTAAGCTTTCTTATTAGTATGTCTCGATCTATAGTTTCGAATGCCCTTTGAAAATCCAAAAATATTGCTAAGATAAATTTATTACTATTCATTCCTTCCTTCCATTCTTCGACAATTACGTTTAATGCTGTTTCACATGAGTTATTAGATCTGAACCCTGATTGTTCTTGGTATAAAATATCGTGTTTATCTAGATATTGGCATCCCCAATTGGGGTATGTTGTGGGGCTGAAGGTAGTGGTAGGTAGGAGGGGAGGGAGATAGGGAAGAGAAAGGGGGGAAGTACCTGGCTATTCACATCTGGTCACAAACACGGGTAATGCCATTTCAAGCAACGTTTCAATTCTGAATGGTGGTCTTACACCAGGGCGGTACTGAGAGTACATATCTTCCAAAACGTGCCGCAAAAATACTATACTTTATTTTAAATGAATAAATTGTGAAATAACAACAATTAATCAAATAATATTTGCAACGTCAGAATTCGATCCCGCGACCTTTGGAATGCGAATCAAGAGCCTTACCACTGGACTACCTACGCCGGCCATAAATCTGCAATAATTGCTGTTCAAAAGTGCCTGGATTAGAGATTTGTAGAAAAGGGGAATTACCTGTTGAACGGTCGGCAACAGTCGGCACCGCGTCTGGTTCCCACCCAAGCGTGGAGAGTTCAATTCGTTGGCTTTCTAAATCCTCCATTTTTCGCTTACTGTTGTTTTTGAAACTCCGAATGTTTGACTCTCTTTTAAAAAAAGTTAATTCAATTAAATCTATTATCAATATTAATTGATAATTTAAAAAATCATTTACTAATTCACAAAAACCACTCTTATTACGTAACGTACACTTATTCGCAAATCACATTTTTTTCAGCTGATTTTTTATTTAACACCTAAATTGGTAAATAAATATTTTTCTATGATTACGATAAGTGGTTTATTTATATTTTTGCCATTATATTAGAAATATTTAAGTATATTGAGAACAGTAAACACAACAATTACACTTGATAAATATCCCAGAGGTCTTTAAAAACAGACGAACATCATCTGTACGTTAATATTGGTTAATGTTCATAAAAGCACAGGGATTTCCCTAGCACGGAAACATGAGCTAACCACAATGTAAACATGAAAAAAATTCATAATTTTTAATGACTTTTCTAGGGGGTGTTGGAGTTGCATGATTCTTATTTGTCATAGAACCCATTTCCCCATCTCCTTCACCTCCCCACTTCCTTCAGCCTAACAACATACCCCAGTTGGGGATACAATAGTCGCACTGGCTCCAGACGGGAGCAGTTGGGACGCTTGTGAAGTATTATATATAATTAGAATAATAATAATTGTTCTTGAAGCACCTTGATTGCTCCTGGTCATATAAGTATTTTATTTATTTCATATAATAATTATTTCGTTCCATGACAACTCAACACCCCCTTGATAAGTCATTAAAAGGAATCGCGGAGCATTAAAATGAGGAAAGTACCTGGCTATACAAATCTGGTCACAAAACATGCTACAACCGTTTCAATTCTGAATGGTGATCTTGTACCAGGGCGATGGTGGGAGAATCTTCCACTCTGAAACGTGCCGCAATTATACTATATATAATTTTTATTTAAGGCTCTGCAACCGGGTTCGAAAAGAAGATGGAGAGATACGAAATTACGAATGTTAGAGAAGAGCGCTAACATTTACAGCGACAAAATCGATGCCAACATTGCGAAAATGATTAATAAAACACGACTCGTTTAAAATACAGAAAAAATGTTATGGGCAAAAATCTCGCGGGCATTATCTTAAACAGCATTTAAAGAAACACTGTGAATTTTTTCATACGTATAACTCGTAAAATAACTGAAACAAACGTGTTTATAATAATTTTTGGTGCATTCTTAGCGATTTTTTTCTACAGAGAGAATTTTATATAATTTGCGTTTCGGCGTGGGCAATGTCGAGATATTATCTTCAATAATAACATTTTTGAAGAGCTTTAAAACTTACCGTGTTTAAGGGAGATATGTAAGAAATTGGTAGAAATTCTGGTTGCGAGCCCTTAATCACCACCCACCATCTTAAATATTATTCAATGCAACACCCACACAAATATAAAACTGAACTATAACAACGACGTTCACCAATATGATACACGACAACATAACAAACTACATTTATCAAAAATACACTCAACAAAGTTCGGACTGAAATCATTAGAATACATTGCGTACACTAACTATAACAAATTGCCTGAAGAATTAAGACAGGCCTCTAACAAATCTCGAAACGATATATTGAAATCCTATTTTTTCAAATGTTATTTGGAAAACGAGTCATAAGTAGGTACAAACTCTGTTCTGATAGCTATCCTGATTAACTCCAAGTACCAAACTTTGTACATCCAGATATGATGGGCGCAGTTTATATCTTTTTTAAATCTTATCATGTATTTTTTATGTAAACATCTTGTATTAGGTCTGTGTATTTTTGAGCATGTACTTTTTATTGTATTTTTCCTGATTTGTTTTTTATGCATTTCTATAGTCCATCATGGAGGATACTTGATTTTAACTTTGTGACACCAACAGTACATAAATCAAATGAGTGGTTATAATATTATTCATAAAATCTTATAAGACATGTTTCTGTGAAATATTTGTAAAGTGATTCTTCATATGTTTGTGTCTGTATGTTGCTTCTGTAAAATGTTTTGTAAATTTTTTCTTTATTTATTGTGTCTGCATATTGGGTTGGGTTGGGTTTATCTTTTCAAATGTACCAATTGGCGATTCCTTAATGAGTTTTGATAACTCATGGGAATGCAACTTCGTTGTATGTTTTATTTAAAAAAAAAAAAAAAAAAATTAATTGTGAAACAACACAAATTAATCTAATAAAATTTATTTGCCCATGCCGGGATGTGAGCACGCGAACTTTGGATTGATGGATCTTTCCTCCACGGAGGCCGCCGAATAAATATATCTTCCTTGTAGAAATAGAAGATATCTAGGGGTTTCAATTTATCGACTTGAATCTCATCCCCACATTCACATTTGTCATTTCAAAACTCCCACGCGATTTGAAACAACGATGTTGGCAAGGCGTTTACTCCATTCCGTCAGTCTCTGACGTCACCTCAAAGTACTAGGTTTTTCAACAAGGTAAACTGTTATTTTGTTCTATGTAAGTTGACTGAGCTTGAAATCAAATAATGTACCGCCCATTCAGATCCTTCTTATTTGATATTCGTGCGTCAATAATGGTAACAGATTTTAGTCACGATAAATACTCACCGACAAAGCATCAATGTACATATATGAGTTTAACACACTTCTCTAAAAATCATTTTTGTCGTAATCCCGATTGTTTTTCGCGGAAAGATAATTAACGACTGTTTTTTAACGTTTGTGCAAAAAAAGGTTGAAAGGGCTAACAGTTGATTTTTTACGGTTTTTCTGGACATTTGTAAGTTGTATTCTTTATTAAGCAAACGTGTGATTTATTGAACACACATAATAATGTTATTTGTAATTTCTTTCAATCCAAGTGATTGAGATAACTTGAAATGTGTTCGGGAAATTCCTATATAGATCGAGGTTCGTCGAGATTACAAGTTACTGTATTTAAATTATCGTGAGGTTTACAATGAATGTTTAACCTGACCAGCGCTACAATGGATTTAAGGTGAAAAAAAATCAAAAGTTGCAATTCACACGCGGTAGAAGTGAAACCTTCAGAAAACTAAAGAAGATAAGAGTGGGGAGGCTACGAAGCACCGTACAAAGAGTAGACCGAATATACTATCGCATTTCATCGCTAAATCTTAAAGATGTGTATGTCTCTTTTTAATGTCACTATTTTCCGTTTCGTCGAGTTTCAAATCACAACGATGCTAAAGAAGATTTCACTATGTGCTGTAATTTTTCAAGAATACTAAAATTCGATAGGTAATTTCTTCTTGTGATTGGCGATGTTCACGACGATTTTTTTTATAAATTTATCAGTATTACAAATCAACAATAATTATATTATTCCATGATTATTCACTGGCCTTTGCTAGAGTTTTAATAAATCATGAAAATAAAGTTGTAAAGGACAGATTAATTAATTGCATAACATACGCTTAAAAAACATCTGTCACTTTATATCTTCAGTGTTTATCACAGGACAAAATTAAAATGTTAAAACTAGTGGCAGTTTTAAATGGACCGAAAGAGTAATAAACAAAAAAATTTAAAAAAAACCGGCTTCAAAAAAAAACTTTCGGAGTCGGTTTTTTTTCTTAAAATATTGTTTATTTTTTATTTTTTAGTGAATCTGAAGTAGACTTACTAATTTGTCTGAATATAGGAAGACCTACTAAACGTGGTGCTCATGTGAGTCTGACATTACTTGACCATAATGGCTTTACGGTAGGTGACTCAATGATCCGGATAGCCTATAAAAGATTCGGCCTAGTATCGTTAATTTGCTCCTAAGAATTGAAGAGTTCCGTTACTTTGTCATGGATCCCGTAATCAGAACGTAATCAAACTCTCATCAAACTACCCTTGAAGTACATACTTTCCAATAATAAAGAATATCGATATTGAGTTATTCGTTCATTTGTCGCGCACATACTTAATGCAAATTTAAGACTTATATGGTTTTTTCATGGATGCCATTGTCAGAATAGGAACAAATTGAAATGGAACCACATGGGAAGCACCAGCTTTCATATAAAAAATGAATCATCAATATCGGTTCACCCAATCGAAAGTTCTGAGATAACAAACATAAAAAAGTCGAATTGAGAACCTCCTTTAAAGAATCGAAGGCAAAAGTACACTTCAGACACGGTAGCGCCATACCCATTAAAAAAAAGCTGACACTCTAAATCGGTGTCTTATTACAGCTAAAAGGGAACGGCAAGAAAGTCTATTCTTCTTCAACGGAAGCAATCTTCTGAACAGGCCTTTCTTTGATATGCTTGGTGTAACTACATGTGTAACCAGACCAGGGTACCTAGCATGGTCGATCGACATAGGTTTTATCGAAAATGTCGGTAACTTGTCATCGCTCCCGAGCACGACTGCAGACTGCTAACGAACAAATAACAGTTTAGATCAAATAAATTATGAACCCTTAGTCGTTGTGAATTTTTATTTGTTTGTTAGCGGTCTGCAGTCGTGCTCGGGAGCGATGACAAGTTACCGATATTTTCGATAAAACCTATATCGATCGACCATGCTAGGGGGCCTGGGTATCTAGCATGGTCGATCGATATAGGTTTTATCGAAAATTTCGGTAACTTGCGATCGTTCCCGAGCACGACTGCAGGCCGCTAACGAATAAACAACAGTTTACGTCAAGTATATTAGGAACCCCTAGTCATTGTGAACTATTGTTTGTTAGTTAGCGGTCTGCAGTCGTGCTCGGGAGCGATGGCAAGTTACCAACATTTTCGATAAAACCTATATCGATCGACCATGCTAGGACCCCAGGCCCCCTAGCATGGTCGATCGATATAGGTTTTATCGAAAATGTCGGTAACTTGCGATCGTTCCCGAGCACGACTGCAGGCCGCTAACGAATAAACAACAGTTTACGTCAAGTATATTAGGAACCCCTAGTCATTGTGAACTATTGTTTGTTAGTTAGCGGTCTGCAGTCGTGCTCGGGAGCGATGGCAAGTTACCGACATTTTCGATAAAACCTATATCGATCGACCATGCTAGGACCCCAGGCCCCCTAGCATGGTCGATCGATATAGGTTTTATCGAAAATGTCGGTAACTTGCCATCGCTCCCGACCACGACTGCAGGCCGCCAACGAATAAACAACAGTTTACGTCAAATATATTAGGAAAACCTAGTCATTGTGAACTATTGAAAATATTATGTGATCTGAATAAGCTTAAAATAAAGTAAAATAATGCTTGCCTATGGAATGTAATACGACAATTGGGTTTATACTCTTTTTCACTTCTATTTTTACACGTTTTCAAAACACAAGCCACTATTTTTGCAGTATTATTTCGTAAAATACACCGATTAATGCTCGACGCTGGCTCGCAGAAGAATGATGACGTCACATTTTTTAGATGCACGCGAAGCCATACTCGATCTCAGCCGGTTCCAATGGAACCGGTATGGGGAGGGGGAAATAATACGCTTTTATCGCTTAGGGCAGGTCTATCAATATTCATATGTCTTTTTTTTTTTTTTACATTAACTCCACACAGGAGGCCCTGAGGAAAATAATTTCCCTCAGGGCCTATGTCATCTGGGATGCTGTGTGGAGGGTCTTTTTGAGGAGAGGAAGGAATGAACATTGGTCTTGAAGAGACCCATGTTGTAGGAAGGAGGAAACACAGAGGCCGGCAAATCATTCCACAGCCGAGCTGTTGAACACAAGAACGAGTCGAAGAAACGACCCGTTCTCATGTGACAAATGTCAACTGTGTACAAATGTTGGGCACGCGTTTGGAGTGTTTCCCGACTATGCACCGGTGCCGAAGGGATCAATGATGCTAGTTCCTCGGAGCATCTTCCATTGTAATACCGGTAGAACAAGGATAGCATTCCCACCCGACGCCTGTGCTCTAAAGATTGCAATCCGTCTGTTAAGATGGGAGAATCTATCAAACGGACTGCCCGTTTCTGCAAATTCAACCGTGGGGCGCACTTGCAATTTGTACAGGGTTAGCAGTTGTGTACTATTAAAGTATCTGCGGGCCCTGTACAGTACGCCCAGTTTTTGGGAGGCTAACTTTACTCTGGCTTCGATGGAGCCCCCATACCTGAGCTGGTCACTTAGGGTTACACCAAGCATATCAATGGAGGGCCTGTTCGGAAGCTTGCTTCCGTTGAAAGAGACTAGATTTTCATTGCGATCCCTTTTAGACGTAATCAGACAAGATTGGGTCTTTGAAACATTAAATTCAACGAGATTATTTTTGCCCCAAGAGAAAACACTCTCGAGGTAACCGTCCATTCTTTGCTTCAAAGCCTTACGAGCTGTTGGAGTTTGTGAGCCCTTTGGGGGCTTGTCAAACAAAAAGCTATCATGAACTGTACTGTCATCCGCGTAACAGTGAATTGGTGCACATGACAAAAGGTCGTTGATGTGCAACAAAAACAGAGTTGGAGACAGAACCGATCCCTGCGGGACGCCAGCATTTATCGAGTGAGAGGAAGAGGTGAAACCATCGACTACCGTCTGAATCGACCTCTCCCTCAAGAAGTCGGCAATCCACATACACAAGGATGCGGGAAGTCCGTAAGAATGCAGTTTGTTGACAAGTCCTCGGTTCCAAACCCGGTCAAAGGCCTTGGATATGTCCAGTGCAACCGTTTGGGTCTCACCGAAACGTTCCAGGCATCGCCCCCAAACATGCGTCACATACGCGTGAAGATCACCGCACGAGCGGTTCCGCCGGAATCCGTATTGACGGTCGTTAATAATTTTGTTCTTCTCGAGGTATGTGAGCAGTTTGTCGTTGATCACACGTTCCATCACCTTAGACAGAACTGATGTGATCGCTATGGGGCGGTAGTTGGCCGGGTTGGAGCGGTCACCCTTCTTTGGAATAGGATGGATAACCGCTTTTTTCCAACCAGAGGGCACAGAGCCAGTCTTCAGGGACAGTTTAAAAAGCTTCGTCAAAATTGGAGCTATTTCTGCAGCGCACCTTTGCAGTACCAGGGCAGGTATTCCGTCAGGCCCACTAGCTTTATTAACATCAAGCCCTCGTTAAACATGGAGTACTTCCCGATGCCGGATCCTCAGCTTTTTCATACGAAAACCGCAGTAAGGAACCGACGTCGGGACAGCACCTTGGTCATCGAGGGTTGAGTTATTCGCAAACATTTTACCTAGTAAGTTAGCCTTTTCGGAAGCGGTGTTTGCTAGTGAGCCGTCAGGTCTGGTATGTCTATGAATAGTTCGCAATTGTTAACCCTGTACAAACAACAAGTGCACCCCACGGTTGAAATTGGCAGTCACCTCTGGTCTGGAGCCCTACAATACCTGAAAATATCTTCGATCGTTTGATCGATTCTTTTATCTTAACAAACGGATTACAAATCTTTAGAGCTCGGGCGCCGGGTGGGAATGCACTACTTATTCCACTCTTATTTCAATGGAAGGTGTTTCAAGGAGCTAGCGTCATTTATTCCTTCCGCACCCTTGTACAATCGCAAAACGCGCGATAATACCGCACAAGAATCTCAACTGCTCCCGTCTGGATCCAGTGAGACTATGGCATCCCCAATTGGGGTATGTTGTGAGGCTGAAGGTAGCGATACTGATAGTATCTTCCACTCTGGAACATGCCGCAAATATACTATATATTATTTTAAATGAATTAATTGTGAAATAACACAAATTAATCAAAAAAAATTATTTGCGCATGCCGGGTTCGAACCCGCGACCTCCGGATTGTGAGTCAAGAGTCTTACCCACTGGACTACGGAGGTCGTCAAGGAGGTCGTACTCGGGTGTGGAACGATTTGCCGGCCTCTGTGCTTCCCCCCTCCTACAACATGGGTTTCGGTTTAGGACCTTCTTTAGGTTTAGGACCCAAGTTCACTCCTTTTTTTTCAAAAAAAGAACCTCCACACAGCATCCACAAAGTTGACGTAGTCCTTGAGGAAAGCTAATAAGAATTATAAAGTTTATTATTAAAAAAACATTCACAAATTTGTGACGAATTTGATTGGAACGAAAAGCGTTAGAGTGTATATATAAAGCAATATTTTAGGATATACAATTTAAGACAACTAATGCACTACAACTAACAACTAATGCACTAACACAACTAATGGACACTAATTTTATTGATTGAAATAATATTATTTAATTAAATTAAGACAATATTAGCGAAACTCAATCGAAAAGTGGAGACAGAAAAATCAGAAAAAGGTATTGAGTTTGATATGATAAAATATTTGTTAATATAACTCGCAGTTTATTTTATCATAGATTTAGGCAAGCAGGTACCAACACCTCTGCCATAGGTCACCCCAAGTGGTTCGCTACGTTTGGTGATTTAGCAGGGGTGCCCGGGTTCATGGGGTGAGGTTTGTCTAGGTATTGGAGGCGGACGACCAGGACACACTGAACCCCAGATTCCAACCCACCCCTTAAACCCTTTTCCTTCCCAGAACTCTCCTCTCCTTCCTTTCCTTAAAAAACCCTCTACACAGCATCCCCAAAGATGACATAGGCCCTGAGGGAAATTATTATCCTCAGGGCCTCCTGTGTGGAGCTTATGTAAAAAAAAAAAGGTACCTAATTTCAAGAGGTGTTTGAATAAGATTTAAAAAAAAATAATAAACATCAATGTAAATCTATTTTTGAATATTGGAAGCTAAATTATTCAATTATTTTTTGAATAAGGTATTCAGTACTTGAAAATTTGGTTGGAGTTTCACACATTAGCGTAGAGCACGTGGTGGTGGACTTTATACTGAAGTCGAACGTGATTTGTAATTTTACGAGTTATTTCGTGTATTAATTTAAAAGAAAAATGATTGCTTGATTAACCGAATTGGTTCATTATCAAAAAGCCGCGACAAGTATCATTCGTAGCGCCGTTAAAGTGTTTATTACACATTATCATGGAGACCGAAATAACCGCAATCTTTTTACAAAGGATTTAATAAGCCTTTTTTTGCCGAGTAACAAGGCAATATAATAAAATATGGAATATTATTTTTCTACAAGGAGACTAGCCTGACTAAAAGATGATGGAAAGATAGACTCGCCTGGATTTGAAATTATTCCATGATTGGAGCGAATTATTAAACCAAAACTGTTTTCAGCCGTCTTCTGTTTAAGGAAATTTGACAGATCTACATCATGAGAAAACCAGAGGCCCGAGATTTATTTTAGATAGATAGATAATTGAATTTTGGTCGATCCAGGGGGGTGAGTTTATAAACTTTAATTATGTTAAAATGTTCCAATAATGTTAAAAATATGTACAACTAAATCTATTACTATTATTCCTTATCAATATTATTTATCATTTTAAATTCTTCTATTTTAACCTAAAAGTTTGAATTCCCAAGGCCCTGTGAGAGGATTATTGCTTTCCCACCTGCTAGCCTGGTAAATCAACCAGTGGCGCCCTTTAAAAATTAAGCTAGCAGATTTTATTTCCCTTTAACAACATACCTTTATTACATTTTATTACACCTGTGATACGTTATTTATGTGTTAACTTCCTTATGTATTAAGATCACGTTTTATCTGGTAACAATTTTCGCTAATATTGTCTTCGTTTAATTAAATATTATAATTTGAGGATTTACTCATAAGGTTAAAAATTTAAATAATATTATTGTTTAATTTTTTTAAATAGTTTATATAAACTATCTACTATCTGAAATACTCGGGCTTTAGACGGAATTTTTCAAATTCAGACCTAGATAGATTTGCATTTTTAAACATCATAAAAACAAGCCCAAACGAAAATAATTTTCCCCAGGGCCTATATCATCTTTAGGGGTGCTCTGTGAAGGGTATTTAAAGGAAAAGAATGAGACAAAGATCTGGGAATGAAAAATATATACGGGGAGGATAGGAACCTGTGGTTCGGTGTAAACAGGTGAAACTTCTGAATCCCTCCCTCCTATTGCGGTGAGTCGAGAGAGTCCGTCTTCCCCAACCAGTCTCTCCCGATCCAGTCCGCCAGGCAGTGGAGGTAATCCACCACTTACCCGCCCTGGTATAAGTAACAGTTACTCCTTCAATGCTCTCGCAAGATCTAATTTTTTAAACGAAGCTACATTTATTTATTTTGAACGAATCTCGACCTCCAGTGTCCTTGCGTACGTTGTTAGTAAGCAGTATGCAAGTGCTTAATAGGAAAAACAAAATGCAAAAAAAAGGTTAGTAAGACAAAGATAAATTAGGGCAAAAGAAAAACTCATTCGTGAGGCGGCATTGCATCTGTAAAAACCTGCAAGCACCTGCATAAAGTAGAGAACATAAGTAATACAATAATAAGTCCGCCAGGCAGTGGGTGGACAGACGCATTCACCCATGAACCCGGACACCACTGTTAAATCGCCAAACTTAGCGGGTGACTTGGGGCGACCGAACCAATTCCGACTTCTTAAATTTTTTTCATCAATTGTGCAAAACTTCGTCAACGTCGGAATAAAACTGTTGCATATTGATCTGACTTTGTTTTTATTTGTGTCGTCTTACACCCATATGCATAGTCGGTTCGTCGAGACCTCCTCCACTCGACCTTAGTCGAGGTCACCTCAAGGAAATCTTAAAAACTTCCGTGAAATCAGTATGTTCAGTTACGCCTTCACCCTCCAGTGAGGAACCTCCAGTAAGTCGAGTTGAGGTCGAGTGAAGGAATGACGTCATCAAATTTCTTATTATTATGTTGGCAAACTGTAGAAAATATGATACGTTTTAAGATTTTCACGGCCAAAAGTATTTTCGTTATTTGTTTTTGGGGTGTTATGCCGTGTTGCGCTACCTCTTTCTTTAGCCAACGTTTCGGACATCCATCATCAGGGCAGATCCGGCAGATCCGGATGTACTTGATTGGTACATGTGTACAATCTATAGTACCAACGATGCCAGGAAATCCAGCCCGTTGTTAAAATTTTCTTTTAACACCTGACCTCTCGTCTACATTGGGAAATTTAATGTAGTGGCCGATTTTAATGCAAGTACTTCAGATATTTTAGTGACTATTCGAGATACCATAGCTTGACTCAGTTTGTGGAGATCTCCACATAAAACCTGCAAAACCAAACAAACAAAATCATATAATTTTTTTGAATGTAGCTATTATTACTTTGTGGTTATACGTTATAGAAAAATAACCATAAAAAATAATAACCGTGAAAATAACCATGGATTAGAAAAAAATACAGAGATAAATAATCTTCATATTAATCATAAATGAAAACGTTTAGATAACTTAGAAGCTTTGGAAATTAAAAAATCCCTTAAAAATAATGAATCTATTATCAACAAACAAAAAATATTGTCATATAGCCCAATCATGGATTTGTTCACCTACCCACCCACTCTACACTAATACCTACCCACCCAATCTACATTATTAACTAACAACGGCCCCACCCCTACCATAATAAAACATTGTTCAAAACTGTCTATAAGCTGTCTTAGTATAAGCTTTCCTCGACGAAGGAACTTTTGTTACGAAACCGGTCGGATTTGCACATTATACATATAAGTGGTTTATGCATAGTTGTATTGTTTCATTTTTCTAAAATCATATAAATTGTTTCATTTTGATAAAAATAGATTATTAGTAGGTAGGTATACATGTATTTGCATCACAATACCTAGGTAAATAAAGTTGTACCTAGTCATGTGTACTCACCTGAAAGTTTCCTGTGGCATAAAATCTCACTGCTATGAGAAGCTGCCACAGAGGCGGTATTGGTAGACCTCGGTTATTGGCACTCTGTGTTAAATTCAAAATTGGCAAGAGGACATTTATTATTGCATTTTTTCTAAATCGAAATCTTCTTCGGAATTCCACATCATAAAAAATTCCAGCGGATTTTCTGTATCCCGTAAATACCGCTTCATAGGACCATATTGTTACAAATCTTCATAAAGGTAGTCAACAAAATCATAGAAATTATTCATTAAGCTTATAAAACTTGAAATAACCTCAGAAATAATTTGGAAAGCGCTGTTAACAAGCTTTGAGAAGACCTCAAGGTAGATCGCGGCGTACCTTGAGTTTGACAGTTCATTACTCGACTCGACTGAAGAATTTGCTCGAGTCGAGGATAGTTTTTTCAGTTCTGCATACCGAATTTATCCTTGCGGTTGAGTCGAGTCACAGTCGAGTGGAAGAAATCTCGAGGAACCGACTATGCATATGGGTGTTAATGTCGTTATGTACCTATGTGTGCTCCTTGTTCTACCTACGTTCCTTGTAATTTTATGGTTTTACAATAATGTACGGTATGCCCCGTGGGATTTTGTCGTCATTTTATGATGAGTACCACGAACAAATAAACATCTCTTTTTATGTTGTCATATTACTTCCATTCGCAAACGATTTGTCATTTTCATACGAATTTATAAAATAATTACAAAGAAATATTTTTACCAAACACATCATTAACAAAAATATTCTAATAAATTTTATATTTTGACGTGCGTTCATCGTACATGAAAAACTATACAGGATGTTTAGAGAGGTAGGTATCTGACCTTTCTGGGGTTATTTGAAGTAAAAATATAAATGATCAAAAATCAATCAGGAGGTATTAGAAAATGGGTCAGGGTGGAGAATGGGTTGAGTGACTAGTGGCTGTTTTAGACTATTAAAGATTTTTTTTGTTTTATTAAAAAAATAATAAAAAATGTCAACGTGTCAAATTTCCATCAGCATTTTTACTCCAAATAAGGTCAGGAAATGTCATTTTACAGTGATATATTTATAATTTGTAGAGAATTTGAATCTTACTCGTGGAATACATCAGTAATCTCATCAGTACTAAGTACCTATTTGTTTGTACAGAATATTAGTCAGTTCTGTGACATTGCTTTAAAGAAAACGTGATTATATTCGTAACTCGTTGTTTACGAGTATTTTCGGAGAATGGAAGAAACATTACTAATTTGGAAATCTGAACTGTCTCACCTTTTTGCCGAGGGGCTTTTCCAATTAATATCAGGAAATTATTTATTTTATCTGCATTTTTAAATAGCCGGTATTAAATTCTAATCAAATACTAAGAATATTGATGAACAATAATTTAGAATTAACTCTTTCTCTTTTTCCAAATAAATCAAATTAAGCGATCTGTATTGAATGTCTTCGCTGAACTAATTATTAATTAAGACAATTAGGTACAAAATATTGTTGTCGGTTACCTACTCTTCAAATATCTTTAGTACTTATTTGGGTTTAGAAATATTATCCCTGGTCTTTGAGTAAGAGCCACAATGTATTTCTTCAGGTTTCCACCAGGACCGGATATCGCCTACACCCATGTCAGTCTCAAGTTCCTTGGAGCCTCCTCCTCGTAGCACTTTAGTCCTTACAGACTCCTTAACAAAGGGTCTCGCTGAGTGATTGTTTACCTTTGACTGGTGACATGGTTTTTGTGTAACGTAACTGGTGGCGAAAGGCCTGAGACGCCGCTGCCGTATCTGGTATATAGCATATAAATTAGGTAATGCTTACAGCATTTAAAAACAGTTCAATAACATATAAAACGATAAAATAAAGCTTATCAATAAACTCTAACAGCCTTACTAAAAAAAAACTTTTCACGGCCGATTAGCTGTGTTATTGCAATAACATAAATAAACCCCGTGTACACTAAAAAACGTTTTATTACCAATAAGCTTTCTTACGTGGTCACGCTGTTAAAATGCATTGAAGATGTGACAACGTTGTATATGGTTTTAATTTACTAGGAAAAAATGTTGTTTTAATTCTTCTCCGCAAGAGGAATTATTGGCGTGCCTGTGCATTAGTTCTCAACGGCACGCGATGATAAAACAGCTTGGTGTGTTTATGGCGTGATGTCGAAAATTTTGTTGGTACCTAAATGTTGTGATTTCACTTAATAATTTCTGTTGTAGTGACAAATTTACTCTTCTTTTCACATAATTGATATATTAACCATGTTATTTGTGTGTTTTACATCAGTTCAATCAAGTAATTGTACAAACGCCGTACTTTCAAAGTTGAACTGTCAGAATATTATTTTATACGTTACTTAAAAGATAAATTTTACATTTTAAGATCTTTATTTTAAGAGAATTTCTTAAAAGTGATAATTTTTAATATCTAATACATGTGTTCGTAAACGTATCAAAGAAATTAACGTCTTTAGAGATGCAAGAAATCTGTTTAAAATGTCGCTATTATTTCCAACTTATTCAACTCCAAAAAAAATTTTGAAATTTTTTAATATTATTTTATAGTATGCACGAGGAAAAAGTGAGGTGATAGTTTCCTTTCAAATTTATTACATAAAGGGATTGTGTATTTTAAATTTTGATTTTTGTTTAATTTCTCTACAATTTGGTAAAAAATGTTTTGGTAAGAAATTTTTTTCCATTTTTTTCCGAGTTTGAATCTTAAAATATGGCAGTTTTTGAAAACTAAAGTGTATTTCAAATACACAAATCTAAAAGGTAATTATATTTAGTTTTCATAAATGCTATTTGTTTTTAAGACACCTTCAAAAATAAGAAATATATAGAACATTCAAAATGCTTTGCAGAAATTCCAAATTTCGTTCAGACATCATTAATAAAACAGAGATAAACTACCCTTACCCTCTCAGGCTGTTAAACCATGTGTAATTTTTTAATTTGTAATGTTTTCACATTCGCGGCCGTTTGTCAATTGAATAAAATTTTCACTGGGTTTTTAAGTAAGGCTGTAAATGTAATTTTTAATGAAGAACTTGTTGTTACAATGTATGTAGTAACTAAAATCCAAAAACTAGAGATGAGATCAGTAATCTCAAAAAAAAAAAATTAAATCAACATATTGTAACAAAAATACTAATTTTCCTTATAGTTAAGATACCAATCAAAAATTTAAAAAAGTAATGCTCTAATCACTGGTTTCATTTTACAAAACTGGCTACGGTCAAACTTTGGTTATTTTTATTGGCAGTCAGGGCATAATTTTTTGGCACATTGCAAGCGTTTGGCACATTGCAAGCTTTTGGCACATTGCAAGCGTTTGGCACATTGCAACATATTTTTTACAAAATTTGGTAATTAGATTTGCGATTTAACGTAGTTGGACAACTAACCTGTTTATGACCTGTCGTTGAAGTTTTGTGGTTCAGGTGGCAAATCAGAACCCAAAATATGCGCTAAGTTGACTCGAATATCGCATGGATCGTGAGTATTATTAACTCTGCGTTGCATGTTTTGTAACACCGCGTTTCTGGCCAAATTTTTTATTAATTTTCCTCTAACAATAGCATCGGCACACTTTTTTGGAGGTGCGGAATTATTCATTGCAAGTAATAAATTTAAAAGTACGGAAAAAACAATAATCAAAATTACTTTAAAAAGTTACGCAAGTGGTGACATAGGGTCTGAGAGACCGCTGCCGAACTTTACATCGATGTAACTTACCGATTTGGTACTGTACGATGCAACTATCCTTCTCTTTGGCGTGGATGCAACTAAAGTCTAAGCTACTCAGGCGTTCCAACAAAGCAAGGGGGAGGGGGTGAAATGATGTTTCACTGACGCTGCTCGGCCTGTGAGACCGCTTGTCACCAGTTAAAGGTTAAGAATTTTATTGTTGTCCGATTGTCCTCATCAGAGCAGGGTCTTCCTTGTTTTTCGAAACTTGTTTTTATTCTACAACACACCAATGATAAGCAAATAATGTCTTAAATACTTAAGTTTATTCAAATTATATACGCTATATAATATAGACCTGAAACTGAGAATACTCCTCATCAAGACCTATGTATGGAGTATCTTGATGTACGGCTGCGAAACATGGTGCTTATCCGAAAGAGATAAACGGAGACTAGAGGCTTTTGAGATGTGGTCCTATAGAAGACTACTAGGAATTTCCTGGAGAGACCACATCACAAATGAGGAGGTTCTCCAAAGAATCGAAGGAGGAAGGCACCTGCTCAGGACCTTGTCCGAAAGGCGCGCAAGATGGATCGGCCATGCAATAAGACAAGAAGGCCTCTTGCATGCCATAATGGAGGGTATGACCGAGGGGACAAACGCTAGGGGACGCCCACGCCGAGAGTACCTGGAGGACCTGCTGGTGGACGTGCGCTGCTTATCATATGCAGAATTTAAAAGAGCCGCACAAGACAGGGAAGAGTGGAAGAAACGAATGGATGAAATTGCTGCAAACCAATCCCAGGATTGAAACCAGAGAGAGAGATACGCTTTCGAAAACTCAAGACGTAAAATGATTTGTGAACAATAAATTTTTGAGAATATCTCTAGAAAGAATATAATATATGATGCAGAATACCCCGATTTGGGTTGTTCACGTAAATTGAAGTTATGCAGAAAGAGAATCATTGAGTTCATTCAGTGAAGTGGAGGTCCGGGTGTAAAGTGGAGTGTTGTTGATGATTTGGGTAAGGAACTGGAATATTAGTAAAAAATTGAATATTTCCATTTGGAATAAAAATGCATTGATCCCATAATTTAACCCTGCGAGCGTAAGGTTGGATAAAATTTACCTGCAATATATGTTGCTCGATATTTTTAGTTTGCCGAGCTCAACTGTTCCGTGCCGCGCGGAGGCAGGTAAGGAATGTAAGGAAGCGATAAGAAACAAGAAACGATGATTTAGTCAGACACCGCTCAGCAAGGTAGTGAGGAGTCGTTGTAGTTGTCGGCGGGTGAGTTTTACCAACCTAGCACTCGGAGTTACCTTTTTTCAAAAGTACCTACTGAGATTAGTTTTAGAAGAAAAAACTATTATAATTTGTGTTTGTTATGATTCAAATTTTAGTTTTTTGTCGATTTTATTTAATTTAATATAAAAATTAACAATTAAGTGCCAGAAGTTGAATTTTCTAACAAAAATGTTGATGCGACTAAAAATGATTAAACAACTAATTACAACCCTTTCATTCCTAGTTTCTAATAAAAAATTCTTAGAAAGTTAACTATGGAATAAAAAATAGTAATAAGTCAAAAATATATATTTTTTTTTTAAAGTGTGCAATTCACACGTGGTAGAAGCGCAACCTTCAGAAAATAAAAGTATACATGAGTGGGGCGGCTACTAAGCACCGCGCAAAGAGGAGACCGATTATACTATCTCATTATCTCGTAGGCTAAATCCTATAGATGTATGTTTTTGTACCTTTTTATCGTCCCTGTTTTTAGTTTTGAATCACAACGGCACTAAAGGAGTTTTCACTTCAAAAAAGATCTAACTAAAAATTTCGTGTAAAAATTACCCAATCTTACGCTCCTTGCTAAAAATTTGAACCTAACTACAAAAATTAAATGTCGAATTAATTTTTATTTTAAACTAGCTGGTCCCGGCATGCGTTGCTATGCCATTTAATAAAGAAATTGTTTCTCCCTGAGTGTCCTTTCCCATTCGTCCCGTTCCCCTTCCGCCTCCCCTTCTTCTCCTGCATCCTCTTCCCCTCTCGCGTTCCAACTCCGTCACCTCCACCTTCCCTCTCTCCACTCCGCACCCCCCCCCCCCCCTTTCCTCCGTCCCGAGTTCCCGAGAACCCTTCTCTCGAGTTCTCCTCCCTCCCAGGTTCCCCTCCCCCTCCCAGGTTCCCCTCCCCCCTCACGCCTTCGCCTTCCACCTTCCCCGCCTTCCCTCTTCCCTTTACCGCTCCCTCGTCCCGCCAACCCTCCTCCCGCGTTCCATATATTCAATCCCAGTACATTCAGTTTTTAAACAGCCCGCGTGCCACCTTTTACAATTTTTATTCAAATTTCCATTTTTCATGTATATTGAATTTGGTACCTAACATTGGTACCTATTTAAAATATCTAAAATTCTTGATTCGATTCAAACTATTAGGGGAGTACCTCCTTTAAATAAGTTTATCAACATAAAGATTTACAAAAATTGAATTTTATTTAACAATCATTGTTTTGCAAAATGTCATTCTCAAACACGCATACTGTCAAACGTGTGATAGTCGTTTAGGCTAGTAATAGGTTTTTTGAAATTATCCAATTTTATGCGCAATTTTCTTAACTTTTCTCTCCGTAAGAACCATCCTCGTACTTCAAGGAATATTTAAAAAAAAGAATTAGTGAAATCGGTTCAGCTGATCTCGAGATATGCGCTTAGCAACACATTTAGCGATAAGATAAATTATATTTTTTTTACCCCTTCAATAATTATTGAAAGTTAAACAGAAGCATATTTCCTTTAGATTTTTCCCTAAGTATTTTTCATTTAAATGTTCTACGGAAACTAAATTTGTGAAAAGATTATTTGTTTACCTAATATTATTATTATCTTTGAATATTTTTCATTCATAATTATTTTCAAAGAGATTCCTAACCACTATAGTTTGTTTTTCATATTTAGGTATTATGATTCAAAACTTACGAAAGACAAACAGAACTTCCTCAGTTCATGAAGAACTTAAGATATTAAGTAAAGATACCTTGGCTGATAGATAGCACGAATAGAAAAGTTTTGAAGGTAAATAACTTTGATTTTGGTACAGAATGTAAAATTTGGTTTACACCGCATTCTCTTGAAACTGGAACGAAACACCAAGAGATCGGAAGGTTTGGAGAGATATTAATAATTCTAGGCGCTTAATTAGCTGGAGCGTTTTTGGCCACATTTTGGCGAATTTGCAAACACCCGGGAGCGCCCGCTGGCCAACATCTGGCCAATTTGAAGAGATATTTTTTAAAAAAATTTGGATTTTTACAAAAATTCCCTCGTATAATCACAAGGCTAAATTAGTGGATTCACGATGTTATAAGCGATGTCTCACATCTCTTCTTAATTATATTTGTTATAGACATTTCGCAAGCCGAAATTATTAAAATATTTTTTCTTACAAATCATGACAATGTGTTCACATTTTAAAATAATGTGTGTTCGATTTACAATTTATATCTGTAATTATCAACTAGAACTCAGACAATACACAGAAGTCTAATAGGTATTATATTTAAATTCTCTAAATAAAAACCACGCATGGCAATTTTAGTAAATAATGCGCTGGAAATAAGCTTTCAAAAATTCAATGATTTTAAAATGTTTTTTTTTACTAATTATATCCTAAAAATATGGATTGCACGTTCAAATAATATAGGTGCGTTCAATTGCTCTCAACACTTTAACATGTTTACATGTTTCCAAATTTAAATTAAATTAAATCCGAGGTATGATTTTTTGAATGAGGCAGGAAATTTCCTAACCGAACACTTAAAATTTTCTAGCTTTCTTTGAAATTAATCAAATTGCAGAAATTTTCAGTGGATGAACTAAACTCTAGATCTTGTGTGGTCCTTCCAATATTCCGGTTGCGAGGCCTTCTTAATACAAAACTTGATTTTAGGTTTGAGGTCACAATACCCAACCAAACTTGATCATTGAAAAATACATATCTGAATTGGATGTTGAGTTATTCTATTTATTTATTTTTTTAAATTATAAAATATAAGTATACTGAAAGAATTTGTTTTTTGATGATTTTACAGGCAACTTTGGCAATTGTTTGCAATTGTTCATGATTATTCATATTTTAATTTGTCCCACTTGCCCCATGTACAAAAATAATTAATTATTTTTAAACAGGGGAAAACAGAAGCATTAATTTAAATTACAAATTACCGATTTACGTTATTTTCTACGATAATCTTTTACGAGACTTTATTTAAAATTTGTACGTTATTGTAGGTACACATTAAAGGGTAGACATTTTTAAAAACTAATTACTAATAACTCACAAAAAATCTCAAAGTTTCCTCCAAAATACATGGGTTTTTTTGTAGCCTCTTAATTTTATACAAAAAATATTTAAAACAGCTTACTTAACTATTTAAAAAAATTCAGTGTGTTTGGATATTTTTGCTCAGCATTCCTCTTAAGAATTAAATGTTATCTAGGACAAATCCGGATTATTGTTAATGAACGAAATCCACAGGCAAAAAGTTTAGATTCAAGAAACGGATTATAAAATCAACTCCACAAGTATTGATTTAAGTTAGATTTTCATGTCGGCAAACTTCCACGAACCTTTCACTAAGACTTGGCCTCGGGGCGACATTTCTATCAGTTGCTTTATTCGTAGGTCGCTTAGTAACAAGATACCTAGCCAAACTTTCTGAATGATGAACGTCGAATTTATAAGATATTTTGCTTAAATATCATTGGCCGGGTTTTCCACCCACTCCACGAGAAAAATAAAACATTTGTCAATGAAAAAGAAATTAACTGATTCTTTAAATTTTCGACGCATTAGAGTGAAAGAACGCTTTTTATTATTACAGTGACGATGTTACGGTACCGTGATGGAAAAAAGGTTATAAACATATTTACGTTCCTTACCCCTGTAATGCTGCAACTCTTTCAAAAGATGAGATACACAATATACGTAGGTCTGTTTCCTCCAAAGGAAAAAAAGTGATAATTTTCTTGCATCTCTCTCACAGCACTGTGACGTCTCCGGGGACCACTACAATACTACTAACCATGACGATAATTTTAAAAGAATGGAATATAGTTACAAGGATAAAGTTCAGAGTAAAGTTAGCCTCCCAAAAACTGGGCGTACTGTACAGGGCCCGCAGATACTTTAAAAGTACACAACTGCTAACCCTGTACAAATCGCAAGTGCGCCCCACGGTTGAATTTGGCAGCCACCTCTGGTCTGGAGCTCCAAAATACCTGAAAAATACCCTCGACTCTGTGCAGAAACGGGCGGTCCGTTTGATAGATTCTCCCATCTTAACAGACGGATTGCAATCTTTAGAGCACAGGCGTCGGGTGGGAATGCTATCCTTGTTCTACCGGTATTTCAATGGAAGATGCTCCGAGGAACTAGCATCATTGATCCCTTCGGCACCGGTGCATAGTCGGGAAACACGCCAAACGCGTGCCCAACATTTGTACACAGTTGACATTTGTCACATGAGAACGGGTCGTTTCTTCGACTCGTTCTTGTATTCAACAGCTCGGCTGTGGAATGATTTGCCGGCCTCTGTGTTTCCTCCTTCCTACAAAATGGGTCTCTTCAAGACCAATGTTCATTCCTTCCTCTCCTCAAAAAGACCCTCCACACAGCATCCCAGATGACATAGGCCCTGAGGGAAATTATTTTCCTCAGGGCCTCCTGTGTGGAGTTAATGTAAAAAAAAAAAGGATAATATTGAAATGTGTCTGAATTCCAAATATTCAAAAACATCAAATATCCATGCGCTGATCGTTTTGCGTTTGTTGTTGTTCTTGCTTTTTTGTTCGTCTTGCTGCAGTTCTTTCTTACACAATCAATAATAACAGTCGAAAATGAGACAAATAGTGAACGCATATCTGCACCCTCTCAAAGGAAACACACAATGATTATCATACATCTTCCTCACGGCTATAAAAAAATGAAACGCAAGGAAAAAGTAGTACTTTGTAGGAAACAGTCACACGTATTTTGTGTGTCTAATCTTTTGTCTCGCCATTATTTAATGTGGAAGAAAGAGCTGAAGCATTATAGCGGTAATGAACATACGTACATTGCCCTTTTTCGCGGTCATGGTACCGTAACCTTGAATCGTTACGGTAATTATAAAATCCCCTAAAACAGTTACCCCACAAATCAGATAAGGCAAATAATAAGAGCCAAATCTGCCCAAAACGAAAACCAAAGACTGCGCTTTCTTGCCTTATGTTCATAATGTGACTGACAGGATTGCCAGGATATTGAGAAAAGAAAGCATCAAGACTATCTTCGGAACTACGACCAAAATACAATACCCACTGAGGCCTGCCAATACCAAGTTCCCTCTTGAGACAGATGGAGTTTATAAACTCAGCTCTACCGTGATAAACTTTATGTAGTCCATAAGAACGGACCATCTGTAAGAGAACATCGGAATACTTTCGAGCATGTAAACGCGGCCATCTCGACAAACCGGCATTTGGGAGCATTTAATTAAAACCGGCCATTACTTTGGATTTGTTTGTGAAGTCCCAGGAAGCACGCATTATCACGGAGGCAATTGAAACTCACAAAAATCCTATTAATATTTATAAAGATGAAGGAGTTAAATTCAACAACTCGGTACAAATCGACGGTCCCGAAGAACGATGTCGGATCTGCTAAAAATTAAAAATAGTTCTGCTTATTTATAATATGCTTATTATGTTCATTTAAATGCCTATTTAATGACATGAAACGGAATGCCAACAAAACACTTAATTTCTTGGTCTCAAAAACATTAAAAACGCAGAAACGAAACTTTAAACAACTGTCCTACAAAATCCCACATCCGACATTGTTCTTCGGGTTCATCGAAATGTTGGGCACCCTTTTGGCGTGTTTTCCGACTGTGCGTGCACCGATGCTGAAGTGATCAATGACGTTAGTTGTAGAACAAGGACAGCATTCTTACCTTACGCCAAAGATATTGAAATATAAGTAGATGTGCTATCTGCAGTTACTAGGTGGGACTGCGCTCCCGGGTGTCGCCGATATTGTTTACAAATTAACAAATAAACGATTTTTTTTTTTTTTTACATTAACTCCACACAGGAGGCCCTGAGGAAAATAATTTCCCTCAGGGCCTATGTCATCTGGGATGCTGTGTGACGAATACACCAAACGAACCATAGGTTCCCAACGTGGGCGATAACGCCCCCTCGGGGGCGTTTCAGACCTTCAGAGTGGCGGTAGAAAGCAAAGAAAAAATTGGGGGGCGTTTCAGACTTTCAGGGGGGCGGTAGGAGACCCAGAGAAACCCATAGCTCGTTTACTAGCACATATCGAAGAAGTTGAAGACATGCTAAAAGAATACCAACTGCACATGGTGATGATGAGCGAAACCTGTATTACCGAAGAAATTAACCAAAATGAAACAACATTTCAGGGCTATTCGACAATTAGATGCGACTCATTTAGCAGGCGTACAGGTGGAGTTATCACATTAATTCTGTAGTGTATGTGTGTGAGTGTGTAAACAATATCGCTTACAAAGTCACAACAAATGCGGTACTAGATAAAAATAATACCTGGATACCTACTGGCTATTGAAGGATTTTAAGCTGGGAACCAATGCAGCTATTTATCATTCCCCAAATCAAAATGATACAAAATTCTTAGATTTTTTTGAAGAATGGTGCCGTTAGCAAATAAATACAAGAGACTTGAAAATCATCTGTAAAGATTTTAATATTCAATACAAAAAGCACAAGATTACAAATCGTCATAAATTGCCTAGGTAGGAAGCAACTTGTCAAAAATTATACAAGAATATGAAAAAACTCTAAAACCATTATTAATTTGGTAATTTCAAATGACTTTTACGCCGAAGTTAAAGCTGCAAAAGAAGTCGAAATATCTGATCACGAAACAATTATTACAAAAATTAGACATAATAGTCCGAAGCCTCAGGGAACACGAAGTATAATATACAGGAATAAAAAGAACTATAATAAGGATAAATTGTGTACCTGTACGGCATTACAAAACAAAAAGTGGATCTGCGATAACAAAGGAAATTTAGACAGAAAAGCCGATGAACTAATAGGACACCTGAAAACAGTTGTAAATGAACTAATGCCTGCAACGAATATATCTTATATATAAAAATGAATCGTTAAATGTGTTGCTAAGCGCAAATCTCGAGATCAGCTGAACCGATTTCGCTAATTCTTTTTTGCGAATATTCATTGAAATACAAGGAAAATTCTATTTTTGAAAATCTTTAAGTTGATAAATTTATTTAAAGTAGGTACTCCCCTAATAGTTTGAATTGAATCAAGAATTTTAGATATTTTAAATAGGTACCTATGTTAGGTTATAAAAATTGTAAAAGGTGGCACGCGGGCTGTTTAAAAACTGAATGTTCTGGGATTGAATATATGGAACGCGGGAGGAGGGTTGGCGGGACGAGGGAGCGGTAAAGAGAAGAGGGAAGGCGGGGAAGGTGGAAGGGGAAGGCGAGAGGGGGGAGGGGAACCTGGGAGGGGGAGGGGGAGGGGGAGGAGAACTCGGGAGAAGGGTTTGCGGGAAGGGGGAAGGGGGGGGGTGGAGTGGTGAGAGAGAAGTTGGAAGTGATGGAGTGGGAACGCGAGAGGGGAAGAGAACACAGGAGAAGAAGGGGAGGCGAAAGGGGAACGAGACGAATGGGAAAAGACACTCAGGGACAAACAATTTCTTTATTAAATGGCATAGCAACACATGCCGGGACCAGCTAGTATTTATATATAAAATGAATTCCTGTTTCCCTTGGTCACGCCTTCATTTAACTTTTTTTCAAAGTTTCCTAATACTTTGTAGAAGGTTCTTACGGAAAGAAAATTTAAGAAAATTGCGCAGAAAATTGGATAATTTCAGAAAACTTAACGACTATTTTAACTTCACACATTTGACAGTTCGCGCGTTTGACGAAATTGAATTGTGTTTTTGAACGTTTTTTTTTTTTTTTAAAGAATTATCTATGGATTATTTAAATTATAGATATTTTCAATAGATACCTACGTTAGGTACCAAATTTGATTGATTGTTCTTATAATATATAAAAATGAATAATAGAATTGGATGAAAAGCGAAAATTTGAATAAAAAAATTGTAATAGGAGGCACGCGAAATGTTTGAAAACTGGATGTACTGGGACTGTTATATGGAACGCGGTAGGGGGATTGGCGGGACGGGGAAGTGGAAGAGGGGAGGGGGTAGGCAGGGAAGGTGGAAAGGGAACGCGGGAGGGGTAGGAAATGCGGGAGGGGAACAGGGAAACAATTTATTTCTTTAAAAATGGTACATCAACGCATGCCGGGAACCAGCTTGTAGTATATTAAAAGGAAACAAATTAATAGTATACCTACGGAATCCCTACATCTTCTAAAAAAACAAAGGGATACAGCTTACAAAGCCTGTAAAATACAATTTCCAGAAGAAAGGTGGAAAACCTGTAAGAAACTTAGAAACATGTATAGGTACAGAAATAAAACATACCAAAAATTCGTATTCTAGACTAAAAATTATGACCTCTCGAAGAGATTCAAGAAAAATGTGGACTACACTTAAAGAAATTATAAGTGACAGAGGGAAAACATTAAGGAAGTTTGGTTCCCGATGGAGTTGAAGATGATAAAACTAAAATAGCCAAATTTAATACTAAGTGTCGAAAACATAAATAAGAGTATTTCATTATTCACAGATACTTCTTCTCAATCATCGGAAAGAAGAGAGAATAATAATATTTTCAGGTAACAGTGAGTATTTAATGAAAATTTTTAATACGATGACGCAAAAATCATTACTGGAATTACTATAGGCATAATTAAATTTAAGTAGTTGCACTAATAAATTAATCTGTGTTAAAGGGAATTTTTCCGTAGTCGTGGAAAACTTCTATAATAACACCAGTGCCCAAAATAATAAATGCTAAAAATTTCGAAGAACTCAGAAAAATAAATGGATACCTAACCTAAATATGAACAAATACTAGAATCCATAGTTAAAGAACAGATGAGAAAATTTATTGAAAAAAAATAACATTATTGAAAAACAGCAGGGTTTAGAAACAAATATTCATAATGGAAAACCAGTACGGATCAGAAGAAAATCACAAGAGTAGTGTTCTTGGACTTTAGACGTGTTTTTGAAACGATAGACAGAGAAATACTAATAATAAAATTAAAAATAGAAAACAAAGAAACAAAATTGGAGATGCTATATCTGAAGAATAACAAGTAAACCTCGGAGTTCCTCAAAGATCTGTGTTGGGACCGCTTCTATTTATTAAGTATATATATTAATGATATAGTGAAGTGCCTAAAGTACGGTTCTTTCAAACTTTTGCTGATGACACACTTTTATATATTATACCAAATAATATCGAATGCATTGTCAAAAAAAGTTTTTTTTTCAAGAATACTTCTATATTATATATTAAAGTTTTTTTGTCTTCGAATAAACTGAAAATAAATGTAACTTAATGTAAATTCATGGTATTAGAGAAGAAACTCAACGAAATTACTATCCTAAATAGAGAAAATCCAAATATTGAAGAAGTAGAAGAAATTACATACTCAGGAATCATAATCTATAACAAATTAAAACTAACCACTAACTTTGAAATTTTAAATTCAAAAATTGTAGAAAAGGTTAAAAAGAAAAAGAAAAGTAGGATAAAGGGAAAGTTAGACGTCAAAACACGGAAATTGATCTACAATACCACTGTAGCGTGTCACGTGAATTACTGCACAAGTGTAATCTTTCTGAGCAATATAACCCAATTAAAAATAATTTAGAACGGTTCCATGCCAACTCAGAATTAAACCATCTCAGAAACACCTCAGAAAGGTCATTAAAAGCGATGAAAAAATAATTTTAAAATTGCTAACCTAACTTAAGAGGGCATTACCAGAGAAAGCCTGAAATACGTCATTTTCAAAAAAGTTTTTAGACGTATTGACTCTTTTCCACAAAAAATTATAAATGGATTTCGAAAGATTGTTCTTTTATCTAGCATTCGTATGTAATAAATTTTTAGAATTTTTTTTAATTTTTAGTATAATAAGGTTATTCCATAGGTCGTTGGCAGATTTGTTAAATTTTCAAAAAAGTTTTTGTATTATACCACACCCATTTCAAATAATGTAATCATGCAGTAAAATAAATCAATACATTATCTAGCAAAGTTATGTATTAGAATTTTAATTTTAGTTTCAATAAAATCATTAAAAAATATGTACCTACATGTGTTTCTTGACGAAAATTGGTCCATTTGTGTATTTATTTGCGCACTTACAAACTAATATATTTCAGATTTTTTTAACATTCTTATTAAATTTAGACATTATTGAAAAATGATAAATACTAATAATCAAAAAATAACTACAAAAAGTACACTATTTTAATAGTTTTATCATCACGCCTTTCAGCATTTTTCGATGAAGGTATAAATTGAAGCTAATTTGGATTGAAATAAATTCGATATTGAGTTATAATTTAAAAAAGCTGGTACGGAGAATAATTAATCTTTCTCATTGTAACCGTCCTGCACGATCGGAAGAACAACTTTCGACGAAATGTGGATTTTCGTCCGCTGGCTGGTTAAACGCTCTTAAATAATATTTTTTATCATCACTCTTTAATGACCTTTATGCGGTGCTTCTGAGTTGCTTTCATTCTGAATTAGCCGGTCACCAAATAAAATATACAATAAAAAATAAAAAAAACGCATCTTGCCCCATTCTATCCCCCCCCCTCCATACTCTACGCGGACACCATAGCATATCTCTTTGGTATTTGAATATCTTTGCCTGACGCCTATGCTCTAAGGCAATGATGATGAACCTTTTTAGCCGAAGGGCCAATGTATCCATTTTCATTTTCAAATTCGTGACGCGGGGTAGAGTACCCACAGCTTGTCAATATTTATTTCGCAGTCGGTGGTGTCGCTAATCTATTTGTAGTTTCTAAAATAATATTTCTTTTTACCACTGGAGCGATTATGATAAAAAAATGGACCACTTTTATTTTTCCAAAATTGGAGCGGTCCAAAATTGGAGCGGTCCAAAATTGGATCACATTTTCATACCATTCGTAAAACATTTATGGTAATTATTTAAAACATTTTCATGTCCAGCCATTTATTTTAAAACAAAGCTATTAAAATGCTTCATCTATTATGACCATGGATGTCGCAAATTTTAGAACGATGTTAAAAATATTTTTTAACGCCGAATTTTCGATCAGCTGTTTACGATTAAAATTAAGTCCTTTTTCGATAGATATGCACCATTCATTATCAAGTTTACCACAGACAACATACAGAAATCGAAAATATTGTATATTGACCCGAATAAGTACCCCTCACGGCAGTTCCAAAGTTAAAAAAACACGCAGGATTCACGCGGTTATAAATTTACACGATTTTTTTAAATATTTTGTTTATAAATCCTATAAAACATGAGATACAAAGTAAAGTTTAATTTATTGGCTATATAATACTCTTATCAGTTTTTATATCTCCATGATAAAATTCGAATGCACGATTTTTTTAATGTTGGCGAAAAATTAAAAAAATGATCTTCTTGGCAATTTAGAGCAATAGAACCAGATTTATTTATTTCGCATCGTTTAAATTAATTATTAATCACAAATTGCAAAGAGCCAATCCAATAAATTAAGCACATATAAAAATGACTTGCAGTTCTGAACACATATGAAAATGACTTTTAACTGTTGATTTTCGTTATTTGTTTTTGGGGTGTTATGCCGTGTTGCGCTACCTCCTTCTTTAGCCAACGTTTCGGACATCGTTGCAGTGTCCATCATCAGGGCAGATCCGGCATCTACATCTGCCGGATCTGCCCTGATAATGGACACTGCAACGATGTCCGAAACGTTGGCTAAAGAAGGAGGTAGCGCAACACGGCATAACACCCCAAAAACAAATAACGAAAATGCTTTTGGCTGTGAAAATCTTAAAACTTATCTTTAACTGTTGATATTTGCGTTCGGAAAGTTGAACAAAATTTGGTCAAGAAAACTTTGGTATTTTATGAAACCATTAAAATGCATCAAATTAAGATTACACTTTCAAGGTCGAACGACGACATTTTGTCTGAGAATACGTAAGAAAAAAACTTTTATGAAAAACTGATGACCGCTCAACCCTTTTCTTAAACAACAGAAGCCGTTGAATATTCATTACCCAATACTTTTTCATATTTTTTCATAATTTATTTAGCCATGTGGAAAGTACAGAAGGCTTGCGAAGCACGTGAAATAGGCCCGTGAGCCGCCTGTGGTCCACGGGCTGCGGTTTACTTATCACAGCTCTGAAGATTACAATCCGTTTTTTAAAATAAATACAAAACCTTTACTCAAACTAAATACAAAACCCCAAATTTTACAAATAGTTTTTTTAGGTGGGAACTGCGTACTAACAAATTTCTCATTAGTCATTAAAGACAATATAACCATTGTCAAACAAAAAACGTGAAACACAAATAATAGATAAGGAGTCACATCTGCCCTTGAGTCCTTTGCCGGGGCATTGCTCTTATCACTGAGCTAATTCTAAAATATATCATTATCATCACCATCTTCGTCCCCTTGTCCTATTCGGGTCGGGGACCCATTACATCGACAAGGCTCCTCCATACTAATGTCTTATTTCAAATTTCCATCCCAGTTAAATTGCAAATCAACGCGCTATATCTCGTAGTGTCTTGGGAAAATGTATCCACTTTTATTTATGAAAGCTCTATTGACTTTTTTCAAGTCTGAGATGAATATTCAATGTCAATGATGGAATAACTTATTTTTCAATCGAGAGTGGTCAATATTATCTTTCATGATTAAATATTGCAATTTGAGGTTTTACTCTGTAAGTTATTCCATTATTAACATTGAATACTAATTTATTAAATTAAAATTTATAAAAATAAATCAAATATCTCCTTTTTTAGTTTTAAGCAACATTTTTTTCCTTAGCTCTTCACAGAAATATTTACAGAAATCTTAACGCGTTGTAGTATTTTGTAAGAACCTCCTGAATTTATTATACAATTCAATTTGGGAGCCGGGTATGATGGGGATAACCGACGTCTCTGCCATAGGTCACCCTAAGTGGTTCGTTAAGTTTAATGAATTTTGAGGTTTGTCCGGGTTTTTGTGGTACGTGCGTCAGTCCACCTGCTCTGTGGCGGGTCGGAACGAAAGAGGAATGGTCGAGGGAGACCTTTTGACCTCTCTAGCTGGACTATCTCAAACCATGGCCTTGTCCCGCAGGAGAGATGGATTCACGCGACCGTCACTCCTGGACACATTTACCCACCTCTCATACCGGTTTCCTTCCCACTTCCACTCCTTCGTTTCCGTAAAAAAAACCTCCAAGCAGCATCTCCAAAGATGACATAGGCTGTGATCGAAATTATTTTCCCAAAGGCCTCGATGGACATCGATTTCCTGAGCTGGTCTAGCTAAGAGGAATGAGGAATCGACCTGTGGGACTAGTCGGTACGAAAGTCATAATTTAAATGTACATCATTTATTTATTAATCATCCCTTATGAGCTTTTACATATTTTTACATTTTCTATGATTTAGTGCACAAAGGTGTCAAAAACAGTGTTAAAGGTTTAGATAACAAAAATAACATAAATGGGTATTACACATGGTACCCAGGTGTAAAGGTGAAGTGTAACGTTCCACATATACGTTTATTTTTTTATTACATTGTACCGATTAGTAGAAATGTGTCAAGTCTTAATTACAATATTATGTACTTTAGTTCAAAATTAATCATTTAATTCCATCATTAATAAACAAAAAAATAAAATATAAATTAACGTACTCTTATTGATTTCACATGTCCTCTTAAAATATTTCACCACCTTTTGAACGGAAATGAAGTGATTATTGTCGTAAAATAACATTATGTACCTACTCTTGCAATATTATCAGGTAATCCAATTGTTAGAATCAACATTATGTACTTACCGTCGAACACCTACCTATTAAAAGTAATGCAATAATATTATTTATATTTTTACTACATCTATGTATATTCTTATTTTTAAATATCTATACTACATGTATATTAAATTTAACTGCTATGTTAGTAAATTTCTTTATCAATATTTGTTATCATTCATAAGTTTATGTGTTTCTTAATTCAAAAAAAAGTATATCTTATTTCTTTATCTTTTTCTGTAATGACACGACTCCCCAATTGCAACACAAGAAATGTTTTTCTTTTTTAAATTGGGTAGATTCAAAAATATTCAAATACAAAAGAGATAATATGCTACGATGTCCGCGCAACTGTCGGCAGACTACGGCCTAATCAGGGTAGTTTGCATACGAAAATAATTTGTTCATTTCGTTGATTTTTTGAAGGTGTGCAATAGTATTGGTTAACAATATAGTTTGAATACGGAAAGAATTCGTTCATATAGTTTAACGTTCGTTTGGTTTATTCGTTCATTTAGTTTATTTGTTAATTGGTAGACAATATCGGCGACACCCGGAAGCGCAGTCCCACCTAGTAAAAACTGCAGATAGCACATCTATTATATTTCAGTATCTTTGGTTAGATTCATTATCAAGAAATTACTTTATTTGTTATTATTTTTAAGAACCATATATTTTCCTTATTAAAATCTGTTGTATGTATATCATTATCATCATCATCATTACATAGTATAAAATGAAGTCGCTCAAATTAATATTTTAAACTACGCAACGGATTTTCATAGGGTTTTCACGAATAGATAGAGTGATTGAAGAGGAATGTTTATATGTATAATACATGTAAATTATATTAGAGAAAAGCCGAGAAATTCAAAGAAAACATATTTTTGTGCGATTTAAAACGGCTGGCGGGCCGTACTATAGTCACTTTTGAAATTCGTTCTACGGAAGAAATTGGAAAATAGATGTCCTAGAGTAAGTAGGTATTTGATTTTCCCTTTTCAAATATCCAGTGTTGCATTGCAAGCATTGTATAATTAGTGGCGATCGCTCGAATTGCATTACGTAGTATAAAATTAAGTCGCTCAAAATGTATGTGCACGTAGATCTTTTAAACTACGAAACAGATTTTCATGCGGTTTTCCCCAATAGAAAAAGTGATTCAAGGGGAAGGTTTATATGTATAATACATGCTTATTATAGTAGATAAATGCCGAGAAATTCAAATATTCAATTCAGGTAGCGGGCAGCGGGCAGCGGGCAGCTGGCAAGCGGGTGGTGTGGCTTTAATAAAGGTTGGGTAATGGCGTTGTGTTTCGTTAGCCACAGCAACGTGTGGCCGGGTCTGCTAGTTTCAAATAAAAAACAGACAGAAAAAAGAGTTTTGAACTGCAGATGGTATAAAATATAACAAAAATAATAATATGTGTTAATACATAATTTGTAAGTGCTAATTACATAAAAAATTGATTTTAAGACAAAACCCATACTACCGATTTGCACGGAACCAAAATTTATTTTCAAAACTAATAACATTTTCGTCAGAACTTCTATTTACAGAATTCAAATTGTTTTACGATCGAAGCGTGCAGGGAAACCCATTGTGCGATCTTGTTCGCATTCAAACAGATTAAAGTTTTTTAAAATTATTTTAAGAGCAGGGTAACAATACTTCCGTTGATATTCCGCTGTGTTGACACGATTCTATTGTGTCATACAACATGACAAAGTCATGACAACTCAACAAAGTGGCACTTCAACAAAACTTTGAAGGTGATATAAAGTTTCTTCGTTATTTGTTTTTGGGGTGTTATGCCGTGTTGCGCTACCTCCTTCTTTAGCCAACGTTTCGGACATCGTTGCAGTGTCCATCATCAGGGCATATCAGGCAGATCCGGTCATGTGTCACACATCTACCGGATCTGCCAGATCTGCCCTGATGATGGACACTGCAACGATGTCCAAAACGTTGGCTAAAGAAGGAGGTAGCGCAACACGGCATAACACCCCATAAACAAATAACGAAAATGCTTTTGGACGTGAAAATCTTAAAACTTACATGATATAAAGTCATTAAAAGTGATAGACTAACCAGACGGAACTTCTTTAACCAGGTTTTTTATCCTCACTTTTCATGATTACGTATTTTTTAATCAGAACGGGACTGACTTTGTAAAGGCAGGGAAACCATGTCACGCTTTGAGGCGGGTTAAGGAAGGGACACATAGAAAATTGATGCCGGAAGCTCGTTATACCGCGTACGAGCCGACCTGCAGCAAAAACGAATCGATGAAACGACCCATCCTCATTAAGCAAACATCAACTATGAACGGGTGTTTCGCTAGGTATCCATCAAGTTTAAGTGCACTGGCGCACCGGGAATCAATGCCACTAGCGTAACACGAGTTACCGACCTCTACGCTTCAATCGGTTATTTTTAAGTAAAAAATTCCGAGGTGAATTTTTGTCTAGCACATTTATTTTATTTATTTTGTATTTTTAAAAAGAAATAATAACGAATACGAATAACCTGACAATATTTGAAAATTTCCTACTACCATCACAATAATCGGAAAATGAAGCTTGTGTCATGATGGAGGACTTAGCCAGTCAAGGAATCAAACACGCGACTTCTGAGTGGGACCCAAACGTAATGCCAATTCAGCTACTAACGTATTATTTTATTTTTATTTCAATATGTATGCTTAATAAGCATTAGTTGGTTTTATGTTTTAATCTTTTTTCTCTCTTTTTCTGTTTTTTCCAAAATATTTATGATAATTCACTCAAATTTGACTGTTCTAAAACTGGAATTTCTCTTAGTTAAACACAACACATTCTACAATAATGTATAATGTTCAGTACTAAATAAAAAATAAAAAAATAATTTTTTTCTAGCGATAAATTTTCACTATGACTACAAGAGAAAACCACACGAATGTCAGTTTGACAATAATTTAAATAAATTCAAGTCTATTCCTTGTATTTAATAAATTGATTGTAAACGTCAATGTTTTGGACAGCCTAAAAATCAGTTTCATGTTCTGAATTATTTTATTTCTCAATTTGAAGTATTTAATTAACAGGTAAACAAGTTGTTCTCTAAAGCAGTACTTTTGCATTTCAATCGTTCAGACGAACGTTGTTTTGTGGAAGCGTTTATTGGTAAACCCCTAATAGATATAATATCTTTTTTTTAAATAAGCTGAAATTATTAAAAAAGATGTTCTCGGGTTACGAATAAAAACAATATTTTAAAATTCTCTCCGACCATCGCAGAAAGTGGAAACTGTTTCTTCAGTACGTTGTGGTGATGGACTTAGCTAGCCGATAAATTGAACTCACTTCCGTGATGTCTCCGGACACGGATGCTTCTCATCTATGTTTGACTATTTATTTGCTGCGATAAACAGTTTATCCAGTAATTTTCCTATAAATTTTAACAAAATTTTCCATTATTCTTCACAAGGTTGTGAAAACAGCCCGTATTTAGATAAAAATAAATGCCTGGATTGTGCAACACAAACTAAGATCATCAACGAGTCGAAGAAACGACCCGTTCTCATGTGACAAATGTCAACCGTGTACAAATGTTGGGCACGCGTTTGGCGTGTTTCCCGACTATGCACCGGTGCCGAAGGGATCAATGATGCTAGTTCCTCGGAGCATCTTCCATTGTAATACCGGTAGAACAAGGATAGCATTCCCACCCGACGCCTGTGCTCTAAAGATTGCAATCCGTCTGTTAAGATGGGAGAATCTATCAAACGGACCGCCCGTTTCTGCACAGAGTCGAGGGTATTTTTCAGGTATTTTGGAGCTCCAGACCAGAGGTGGCTGCCAAATTCAACCGTGGGGCGTACTTGTGATTTGTACAAGGTTAGCAGTTGTGTAGGTACTATTAAAGTATCTGCGGGCCCTGTACAGTACGCCCAGCTTTTGGGAGGCTAACTTTACTCTGGCTTCGATGGAGCCCCCATACCTGAGCTGGTCACTTAGGGTTACACCAAGCATATCAATGGAGGGCCTGTTCGGAAGATTGCTTCCGTTGAAAGAGACTAGATTTTCATTTCGATCCCTTTTAGACGTAATCAGACAAGATTGGGTTTTTGAAACATTAAATTCAACGAAATTATTTTTACCCCAAGAGAAAACACTCTCGAGGTAAACGTCCATTCTTTGCTTCAAAGCCCTACGAGCTGTTGGAGTTTGTGAGCCCTTTGGGGGCTTGTCAAACAAAAAGCTATCATGAACTGTACTGTCATCCGCATAGCAGTGAATTGGTGCACATGACAAAAGGTCGTTGATGTGCAACAAAAACAAAGTCGGAGACAGAACCGATCCCTGCGGGACGCCAGCATTTGTCGAGTGTGAGGAAGAGGTGAAACCATTGACTACCCTCTGAATCGACCTCTCCCTCAAGAAGTCGGCAATCCACGTGCACAAGGATGCGGGAAGTTCGTAAGAATGCAGTTTGTTGACAAGTCCTCGGTGCCAAACCCGGTCAAAGGCCTTGGAGATGTCCAGAGTTTGGGAGAGAGGATCGGGTTGAGGGAGTCCCTTTGACTTCTCCAGCCGTACTCTCCCGGAACACCGCCTTGCACCGCAGTGGGAGGGATGGATTTATATGTCCATCACTCCTGGACAAACTCACCCACCCCTAATACTCTTTTCCTTCCCAGAACTTCCTCTCCTTCCTTTTCTAAATAGACCCTCCACACAGCATCCCCAATGATGACATAGGCCCTATGGGAAATTATTTTCCTCAGGGCCTCCTGTGTAGAGCTAATGTAAAAAAAAAACTTAACTTTCACAAATTATCATGCAGGTTAGATTTAAAAAATGTATATTGATGTATGAACATTTTTATTAGACATATCTAAGTATAATATTATGCACACGACGAAATAAACTTCGGTACGGGAATTAACATAAAATCAATACAACCACCCTTAAATGTAAACCGACCGCATTCAAGGATGACCAAAAGGAATTACGGTGCCAAAAATATATAAAAGTATTGTCTTCAACCTAATCATAAATATTTTTTTAAAGTTTTACATAAACCAGAGCAAAAAGAACCGTAAGAATTTATTATGAGAACAAAACCCAATAGCTGCTCTTTACCAATATTTTTAATTTGAAATAAAACAATAACTTTGTAAACTCCACTTTATTTTTTATACTCTATGTCGACCAGATTTCGCTACAACCGTAGCTTCTTCAGGGCAGTAAATAATACTCTACTGAGTAGATATTATAAAGTAGAGTATTGATTATACTACCGTGAAGAAGCTACGGTTGTAGTGAAACCTGGTCGGCATAGAGTTTAAAAAATAAAGTGATGTTTACAAATTATAAGTTTTATTTTAAATTATAATATCACATCACAAAGTATCTGCTTCATATGAATCAATATGTTTAATTTACGCCTGATTCGTTGACGGGTAGCTACGTTCGTCCTACTTAAAAATCTGAAAGTTTTCAACACGTATATTGAAGCTAAATATATAATTTAAATATACTTTTATTTTTTAACATAACAGATTTAACGTAATATAGATATAATATATGTTTTATGAAATACTATTTTTGTTAAAAAAAATTAAATGTTTACTTCAACTAGAGTTTAGAAAAAAGTTCCATTACATTATTTTACTCGTTCAATAAAATATGTTATATATAAGTTATTTCCAAAAGTAAAATTATTTTCCCGCCTTTATTCCCTTTTTTAAATCGAGCGCATTTTTTTCAGGTAGTCTTGGCGACTCCGCTATAAAGGAAATAAGGACTTAGAGAAAAGAACTACATATTTATGATGTTAAAAAATGAACAATTTTACAAGTTATCTTCATTTTATAGTTTAATCATGTTTATATACCTTTTCTGCCTGTATCACTAATTCAAAATACACAAATAATTCAATACAAAACAATTTACATTTTATTAAAATACTACGCCCACCTGACCCCAATTAACCCTAATAAGGTAATTTTTGGAAGATTTTCTTAGGTTATCTCCTCATGCGTATTTCTGAAAAGAATTTCAAATAAACATATTTCGTAAATCGATTGACATTGTGTGCGCCGTGATACCTATTAATTTAATTCCATTATAACACCGTTGAGGCGCTTCTGATTGGCAACCTAGTAAATGGCACGTAGGCAAGCACTGATGCTGGTACTAAAAGTAGGTTTGTGAATATTGACGCTGTAAAAGAGTTGTCAAAATGTCAAAACAGCAACATGAATGAAATACTTACAGAGAGAGGTCGTACGTCACTTCATTGTTTTGGTACTTTCTCTCTTTTTTCGTGTTTTGATATTGGACTTATTTATTTACGAACGCCATTTTTAGGGACTTTTACCTTGGAATATAAAAAAAGCCCGTAAAATCCTTTTTTTTTTTCAATTTTACACCTAGTTGTGCAATCTCTTGGGGCGGCAAGTAACCAATTTGAGAGATAATTTTTTTTATCTGGGGATTGAACCTTCCTCCCCAGGGACTGACTAATATGAGTGAACAATGCTTACACCTAAGCCAAATCCTAATTGGATCGTACCGACATTTATTTCATGTAGTAACTGCTGTAAATTTCTAAATATTCACTTTCGGTAAAATCGTATTGTGCGCATGTGGGACGTGGGTACCACCAAATGTTTATAAAATGCATTGTTATCGAGATCGAGTTGATCTGCCGAGTTTCAGCTAAATCAGATGTCGGGAAGTTGGTTATTTTTCACTTCAAAATTTGCATTCATTCATTCACGAAAACTTATCGAATTTCAAACGCCTGTCTCAACACAGGTATACCCTAGTGAGATAGGCATCGAATAATGTAATTTAAACATACCTTATATAGATAAATAAATAAATAATTAAATAAATTACAAATTATACAGTATTACCTATACATATTATTTTGTAGAACCTACAGACAAGCCGTCATGTGTGAGAGCATCAAGCGATAAGCAAAGAGCATCAAACGGTAAAAATGAGTATCCATAATTATTGCATCTAATAATTATTATTTAACTATGTTTGAAACACACATAACTAGAAAAGCTGACGATCAGTGTAGTTTACTTTGGTTTATAGATTACATTAGTACAAAAAATTAACAAATATAATGTTACATACATGTTATGAACAGTTGGTTAAAGTAAAAGTATATAAATTAATAGTTATATAGTCGAGGTTTTTTATAACCTGCCTCACTAGGCTAGCCTGTGTTGAGGAAGTAATTGTGTAAGTCAATTTATAATACTAGGGCCAGTCAATAAGTAATGCCTCCTATTTTTTTTCTCCTTTAATTATCAAGTTATCAAAAATGCATTTACAGGGGTCGAAAACCACACTTTTGGCGATTAATTTTTTACTTTTCAATTTAATCTCCGTCCATTTCCACAGTTTTGGACCACCTTTTAACTAGGGCATATATCACAGTGTTGTAAAATGCACGGTCATATCTAGAACACCATCGCCATTACTTTCCCCGCCGATCACACAGTTTTGATTTTTTTGTCCTTGGTGAGATTGTGTGATGCCATTCAATTGACTGCCTCTTTGATTCAGGTTAAAAAAAATGAACCCATTTTTCGTCTCCGGTCACAATTTTTTCCAGATACTAAGAGGTGCAAGTGTTGTGAGGTCATTATTTTTCTTGTTTCTTTATTCTGGCCGGTTGAGTTTCTTGGTACCCATCTTGCAAACGAAAAATCAGTTGTCGAATACTCCTCATCACACTACCTTTACGGAGGAAGAGATAGCGATATCTTTAGTTATCTGGGGTCACCACGAATGAGTGCAGTCGCAGCAATCAACGGCCTGCGCTGCTCCGCATTTCCTCAACCAGTGATGTTTGTTCTTCAGCTTCGTTACAGGAACGAACCCATCGTCTAGCAGTTTTGACTTCCACTGTTGCTTCATGGCACACATTTTTCAGTCTTTCATGAATGTGAATTTTTGTGTTTCACCTTCTACAGTCAAGAATCAATCACAGAACGCTATCTATTACGTATATCGATGTTGGCCATTTTGCGAGCAACTGCGGTGCTGCCACATGTTGACGCGAAAAGTTACTACAGCAGCAGGTTGTAGAAGGTTTGAGGAATAGCACCAAATTCAAAATTTTCACTTCACTAACTTTATTAAAGTAGAAAAAAATAGAAGGCATTACTTATTGGCCGACCCTCGTACTTATGAACTACATTACCTAGTACTACACTTGTATTAAAATACGTTTATTGGTTGCATTAATAATAATTTCGATCATTAATAATAATAACATCATGGATCTTGTGTATTTGAGTTTAGTTTTAAGGGATTCATCATCAAACTTTGGAATGAAATACCACTGTTTATTCGAATATCAACTTCGTTGCAGTACTTCCATAAAGCTCTGCGGCGATTAGTTTCCGACTGCCTAGTCAACCGCACAAAATCATTATAGATAGAATTTACAATGAAAGGAATTATACGTTTAAAGTATTTTTGCGCTACCTCCTTCTTTAGCCAACGTGCTGACGATGATGGACACTGCAACTATGTCCGAAACGTAGGCTAAAGAAGGAAGTAGCGCAACACGGCATAACACCCCAAAAACAAATAACGAAAATGAAAGGAATGTTTACTTGTGTTTGTAATTATGTTATTTATTTAGAATTTTAACGCTATTTGCCTTAATTTGCATTTTGGTTATTTGATTTAATTTTCATTCAATTTTAAGGTTTATATAAATATATAATATTAGAGGCACTGCTGAAAACCCCTTGCGTTCTGGAATAAATTCCGAATTTATGACTGAGCAGTGACTCATTTGTCAATAGAATCAATGTAATAATAAAAAAGTTGTATAATTGTATAATAATATAAGATGTACATGTAATGTCCGATCAGTAGTTGAGTTGGCATCGCTTTTGCGTCCCACACAGGGGTCCTGTGTTCAATTCCACAGCTGGCCTCCATCACGACACAAGCCACATTTTCAGCTTAGTGTGTTGGGAGTAAGGGATTTTCAAAGTTTATTAGGTTATTCGTAACCCGGTCTTTCTTTAAAAAAATGTAAATATCTATTGTCAAGTAAATGTTTTATTTTTAATATTTTTTAAGGTAACTTCACAATTTCAACAACAAAGCGTAATGCAAATAATTCCCCTCATCACAAAAGTGCTTATTTCTCTGAATTTTTTTGGTGTAGACTGACTGTTTTCTGCTCATTTTTGACGAAGTTCGTAAAAAAAAGAACTTTGACAACTTTTACGCATTGTTAATAATTAAATACGCGCTTATTCACTTTAGTTTTCGAACGTGAGAACTCCGTTTGGAAACTCCCTTAAAGCATCGTATGTTGTTATTGGTGCTAAGCGATGCGCACATCGCAATATGGACAATTCACATTTGCCTCGTGTTTTAACTCAAATAAATATCACATATTTTTCCACGTGAATTTTATCAACTGCCTCAAATTGTTCGGTTCAAAAGAAGACAACAAGCAAACATAATAATAATGCTAGAGTTGTACATTTAACAATAAGTTGAAAGTAGGATTAAACTCAAAGTTGTATCACAAAAAACCACTTCAATCGGAGGGTTTGATACCAGCTTATAAGCAGCAGCGCCTTCAAGGCTTTACGGGAAATAAATTAAAGTGAAAATTTACCTTTTGTAAGTTGTTTCCGGTTGGATTTGGTAGTCGGTGAATCAGGTTGCAAGTTCCGGTGCTGCGAGTAGTTCCAGATCCAACTGAAACAAAACATTCTTTTTAATGTTTAAACACTGATTCACGCTTTAAGAATTAGAAGGAAAGTTCTGAAAATTTGTTAATATTAAATTTTTATTAGAAAAATTCTCTTTTTATAACTTTTGAATGTTATTGCCATTATTATTAAATATCATTGTAAGAAAGATGACACTAGTAATCTAAATAGAACCTTGAAATGGAACACGACACAGAAAAATAAAAAGGCAACGGTCGTAACTGAGACAAAAACCCAGAACCTCTCGTCTTATCGGAACAAACGCCTTACCAATTCGGCTACTGCCACCTCTTATTTGAAAGACATATTTGTCAATCTTATATTTCAAATTTTAGAAATAACGATATACTCTTCGACATTTTTTTGTCTTTTTTTCAATAGTATTGACAACTACCTCTTTCATGGGAAACAAATGTTCTAAGAACTGGTTTGTAACCTGGATAGTGTCTCGGATAAATATGTCCGATTTTATTTATAAGAATACCTATTGACTTTTTTGTCAAAGTCTAAATGAATGTTCTATTCCTATTAAAACAACTCTCTTTTTATAACTTTTGAAGGTTATTTCCATCAATGTAATAAATCATTAATAACGGTCCAAGTTGCGACTTTTATCTTTTTATTTTTCTGTGTCTTATTCTCTTTCACATTTTTGTTTAGATTATTAGGGTTATCTTCTTCTTCAATGATATAATACATTATTATATTATTTATAATCAGAACATGCAATGTATTTGATAAGAATTTTAATAATATAGACATATTCTCATATAATTTAAGTGCCTAAAAAAAGTATGTCGCAGCCAACATTAAATAATTTTTTGACCGTATTGCAAGTTACCATGTTATTGCTGTGAATCCTTTCCAGTTACATACTTGTCATTCGACTTAATATTGTATTCACTCTGAGTTGTAGGTATGTACAATGTACATATTATTATTATTGCTTTTGAGGAGTGAGTATAGATTTCTGACTCTGGCTACATCATATTTTGAAATTTTGTAAGCATATTATAATAGTTTATATTGTGTTTTTATATCTTTTTTTGAATAATTTTCAGGGGAAATTTTCAGAATAACTCTTACGGGTAGGTAGGTACAGGACCCTTACTCTTTTTGTTTTACTTTTTAATTATAATTTTAATTGTGTGAAAATCTGTTATGTATATTATTAATGTTATTATTATAAGTGTAAAATATCTGTTGATTTTCCATAATAAATAAAATAAATAAATAATAAAATAAAATAAATTATATTCTACATAGGTACATATGTCAGCGGCCGATCGTAAAATCAGACGGATCATGATGCCCCTAGCCACATCGTGATCTGCCGCCATTTCACAATGTAAAGAATGAATGTTTACACTATTTAAACTTAATCACTAAGTAAGTTCTATTTATTCGAAATAATAGGCCACTTGCATCTCATTTTTTTTTTAAATTTTCCGATTAAGGCAAATATTTTAAGACATTCTGTTTTTTTTTAATCGTATTTTTGAAACCCTGACAATTTTTTTAAAATTTCAATCCGAAAAATCAGACCAATTTTTATAAACCGGAAAAACGGGACATAATTTTATGGGTGCAATTAACGATAATTACAAAGCCAAAAATAATTTTTAAAAAATAACGTTTTCCACACGAATGACACAGGAGAAAAGTGAGGCATACCAAAAATATTACATCTCATAAATATGTTTTTCCTTGATCTATCTGATTGATCATAAATCATTATAATGTTCAACGTCTATATTACTAAATCCAATGTAATATACTTGTACTGTACACTTGTAAATAATAAGAATATCATAAAATTTTATTTTGTTAAAATCAGCACCATTACCATTATTCCTCTAAAGCACGTACAGACAGCATAAAATGTACCGGGTTCTCTTCATAACATCTGTCAAAAAGTCAAAGAACAAACAATAAATCTAGCGAATGTTAAATGTCAAATTAAAAAATTCGCCTAAAATCAAAGTGTATCCATATAAAAAAAAAAATCAGTGTGGAATTTTACAAAATAAATAGGGAGATTTTCAGAGACGGGACTTTTTCATGTAGTGACGTCACGAGCCCAAATAATAGATTTATTTATTTAAAAAAAAAAACTGATCATTTCTAAAAACTTTTACTAACATTTTCGTAATCTTAGTAAGAAAATCTGTCCACACGATTTTTTCCATGTCGTTATGAAATCCATGCAAGTGGCCTATTGACAGTAATTATTTGGTAAACAGAATTATAATTAATTATTGTTAATAAAAAGTTAATATTGTTAAAAAAAAAATAATAATAATAATAATATCTAATTAATTACCGCTCATTGTATTTTTTTCCACTGGAATGAACTTATTTACCTGAATTTGTGTATATTCTTACGTTTATTAATTTTTACTATAAGTTTTTTCTGACGAAGAAACCTTCGGTTTCGAAACATTTGGATTATTTTTATTAAATATTAAATGGTTGGTTTATTTACATTATGGTACTGACCTACTGACAGATATCTAGTAGCAATAGAGCATGCTACCAATAAGCAAATGCTACTGTGTACCATGATGTGTGTCAGTGACATTGCTAGTATTAAGCATGCTCTTTGATGGGGAAGCGCTCTAGCATATGTGTTAACAGGCAAGCTCATTTCGATTCGATCTCAATTCGCGCATGAGCATTATTTGCAAAAATAAGAAAAATGGCTCGGTGGGGAGGGAATTACGAATGTATTTAGAACACGGTAAATAAAATATCCACAACAGATTTTTAAACTCCCCAAAAGTTCCTTGACCTCCAAAATTAAACCGCATTTTATTTAAATTGGCAGTTTTTTTTTATTATCTAATCATTTTTGGATTTTTACATCTTGGACCCAAATCAACCGTTAAATTTTATTTCGTCAGAAAATTCTTAAATAATTGCGTTGCAAGCAATAAGATTATTTTGTTTAGTTCTGGATGAACGGAACTGACTCCATTTGTTAACATTAGCTTGACATCACGAACATGCTCATACAGAGTATTCGTGTTCGATTGTTTGCTTTGAGTATGCTCAAAGTAAGCTTTCTCATTTATGTACAGTTTTTTTTTTTTTTTTAGATTAACTCCACACAGGAGGCCCTGAGGGGAATTATTTTCCTCAGGAAAGAGGAAAATAATTCCCCTCAGGGCCTATCTCATCTTTGAAGATGCTGTGTGGAGGGTCTTTTTGAGGAAAGGAAGGAGTGAACATGGGTCTTGAAGGGACCCATGTTGTAGAAGGGAGGAAAAACAGAGGCCGGCAACGATTTGTCCCTAATAAAATATCCTTAAGGGCCTATGTCATCTGGGATGCTGTGTGGAGGGTTTTTTTGAGGAGAGGAAGGAATGAACATTGGTCTTGAAGAGACCCATGTTGTAGGAAGGAGGAAACACAGAGGCCGGCAAATCATTCCACAGCCGAGCCGTTGAACTCAAGAACGAGTCATAGAAACGACCCGTTCTCATGTGACTAATGTCAACCGTGTGCAAATGTTGGGCGCGTGTTTGGCGTGTTTCCCGACTATGTACCGGTGCCGAGAGGATCAATGACGCTAGTTCCTCTGAGCATCTTCCATTGTAATACCGGTAGAACAAGGACAGCATTCCCACCTAACACCTATGTATGCTCTAAAGATTGCAGTCCGTCTGATGAGATGGGAGAATCAATCAAACGGACCGCCCATTTCTGCACAGATTCAAGAGTTTTTTTTAGGCATTTTGGAGCTCCAGACTAGAGGTGGCTGCCAAATTCAACCGTGGGGCGACTTGCGATTTGTACAGGCTTAGCAGTTGTGTACTATTAAAGTATCTGCGGGCCCTGTACAGTACGCCCATTTTCTGAGAGGCTAACATAACTCTGGTTTCGATGGAGCTCCCGTGGTCACTTAGAGTTACACCAAGCATATCGATGGAGGTCCTGTTCGGAAGATTGCTTCCGTTGAAGGAGACTAGATTTTCATTTCGATCCCTTTTAGACGTTATCAAACATGATTGGGTTTTTGAAACATTAAATTCGACGAGGTTATTCTTACATCCAAAAGAAAACACTCTCGGGGTAACCGTCTATTCTTTGCTTCAAAGCCCCCCGAGCTATTGGAGTTTGTGTGCCCTTTGGGGGCTTGTCAAACAAAAAGCTAACATGGACTATACTGTCATCCGCGTAACAATGAATCGGTGCACATGACAAGAGGTCATTGATATGCAACAGAAACAAAGTCGGTGACAGAACCGATCCCTGTGGGACGCCAGCATTTACCGAATGCGAGGAAGAAGTGAAACCGTCAGCAACCGCCTCAATCGACCTCTCCCTCAAAAAGTCGGCAATCCACGTACACAAGGAGGCGGGAAATCCGTAAGAAGGCAGTTTGTTGACAAGCCCTCGGTGCCAAACCCGGCCAAAGGCCTTGGAAATATCCAGTGCAACCATTTGGGTCTCACCGAAACGTTCCAGGCACCGCCCCCAAACATGCGTCACATACGCGAGAAGATCACCGCACAAGCGGTTCCGCCGGAATCCGTATTTATCCGTTTTGTTCTTCTCGAGGTATGTGAGCAGTTTGTCGTTGATCACACGTTCCATTACCTTAGACAGAACTGTTGTGATCGCTATGGGGCGGGAATTGGCTGGGTTGGAGCGGTCACCCTTCTTTAGAATAGGGTGAATGATAGCTTTTTTCCAACCAGAGGGCACAGAGCCAGACATCGGGAAAATTTTGATAAGCTTCGTCAAAATTGGAGCTATTTCTGTAGCGCACCTCTGCAATACCAGGGCAGGTATTCCATCAGCCCCACTAGCTTTATTAATATCAAGCCCTCGTAAGACTTAGAGTACATCTCGATGCCGGATCCTCAGCTTTTTCATATAAAAACCGCAATGAGGAACCAACGGCGGGGTAGCACCTTGATCATCGAGGGTCGAGTAGTTTTCCGCGAACATTTTGCCTAATAAGGTAGAGAGCCGTCAGGTCTGGTAAGAGGTGGCACACTGGGTTTGCAGAAATTGCGACCTATTGAGCCCGCAAGCGACCAGAACGCTCTGCTGCCGTGCGGGCAGGTAGGCAGCTTTCTGCTGATCTGCAGGTCGTGCTCGAATTTTGACCTATTTTTGATCCTCTTGCTTTCCTTTGCCATTTTGTTATTTACTATTCTGTTTTCGGACGTTCGAGAAGTGTTGTAGGCTCGGTAAGCCGCGTTTTTTGCCTGTCTCAGAGTATTGTCGACTGAAAAACAGCTTTGATCCCACACCAGTTTCTTTGACAGTGGATTGGATAAAGCCATCCATCGCGGATGTGATGACTTCACCATTTTCCTGGGCACATCTCGAGGGATGCGAAGTCCGAAAACAGACAGCTGACCACGGGAAAGCATCAAAATGTGCCCACAGACCAAACCAATCTGCTGATCTATAGTGCCAGGCAGTGGTCGGACGATCCTAAAGGCACTGTGACGTCAATCTTGTAACCGTGTGGCACAGTGGTTAGAAACAAATATAACATATTGAAACGGTGAGTCTGGACATCAGGAACCCTTGTAGGCTCCTGAACGATTTGCTCCAGTCCGTGGCAGAGGGCAAAAGATTCCGCCTCTTGTCCAGCCGAGTCCGTTGGTCCTGAGAACTTTAACCAAGGTTCGTTATGAACAGTAAAGTCCCCCAGGACCACGAACTTTGCCGTAGGGAAGCGGGGTAAGAGGTCATCAACAGTATTACTTAGATGTTTGAAGAGTTCGGACGTATCTAAAACGCAGAGGTTCGGTAGTAAGAAAGCAGTATTTGCTCATAAATCAAAATGCATGCTCATTTATGAGCATGTGTGTCGGTACAATTTATTTATGAGCATGTGTGTCTTATATTTATGGTATCTTTTATATTTTCAAATTTAAAAATTCTTTATTTAAAGTCTGCCTTAAATATTCATTGAATTATTGTTTTTGGTAGACTTAAGATGAAGCCACAAGCAAAAAATATACGTTTTTTTAGTGTGCCTTATATCATCGCGAATATAGTTATTAGGCATTCAAATCATTTGGCAAACAGAGTCTAGAGACCACAATTTCAATCGCAAGAGTGGTTTTTTTTTTTTTGAGTAATTTCATAAGAAAGAAAAAAGTGAATGGAAACTGTAGCAGATAATTTTATCCATAAAATTGTATTTTAAGAAGTTTGTATCTTTAAGAAGTTGTTTATTATTTGCGTTTGTAATGAAAAAGATATTTTTTTTAGTAGATTGCGTTTGTTTGAGAATCTCTCACAATACATAGCTACACTTACCTACATATATCCACATACATGATAGACCCTGTGCTTGTAGCTTGTATTGTCACATGTTCCTTTCCCACCCATACCTATAAACCTGTCATTTAACTTTACCCACAGTCAGTCTTTAATCGGCCTTCTCCGCATAAATATCTAATATTCCGCAAACCTCTTACGCTTATAATCGATTACGAATCCAGATAATCCAGTATACCGCAAGTAAAAGTATCGCGACTAATACAGTCCTACAAGTGCATGAATAAACCCAGCCAAGATAGCAGAGAGTGCCGCAAGGTTCCGCAGTAAATCTTTTTTTTTCCTATTCCTTTAAATGCATTATTTTTACTTGTGCAGTGGTCTTTCATACATTTCAAAACACATAAAAAAAACATCCAAGGTCCTTCGACATCCGCATCTACATAAATCGCACATCATTTATTTTATAAAGTAGTTAATAAAATTATTTTAATTCTAATCAACGGAAACGGTAGAAAAAACTTCAAATATACAAAGCATATTTTTTTGTATTTAAAATCTAAATTAATTCCTAGTAGAGATTTATCTACATCAGTGTTTCGGCAAGCTTTGCCGCTAGAATTATTTTCTTACCCCTATAATAACAAGACTTTAATCCTCTTTTGAAGAAGATTTAGTAGAAGCGCCGCGATATTTGTTTTGTTAATTCAGTTGGTAATATTTACATTAGCAATATTACATAATTCGGAAATAAACTAATATTGTAAGTTCTTACCGCCACTCTCAGACGAAATATATTTTTCAGATGGCGCAGTATATTTGTCGAGCTTGGGATATAAATTTTGAATCATTAAATAACCAGCAGTTAAAAACCCACTCCGCAGCTTTTTGTTGCTAGACCCTGTGGGCGGCTTTTCGTTCGGCTTCGACCAGTTTGAGTGTCGGTGACCATTTTATAAATCCGATAGGAACTGGTTCCAAAAATCGCCGGTTCCTCGGATCAAAGTAATCCCGACATGCAATGGCGTCATATTATGTAATATATAGCCGCGTGTATTATTCACAACTGCCAGTTACAACAATAATCATATTGCCGTCAATCTCTCCGTATCCGGAGGTATACTCAAAATTACAAATTGGGTAGTAGGTACTTACGCCTGCTAAGGAATACTCCTCATGCGATCTGTTAATGTAAGTAGCGCCATGTATTGGCATTGCTTTAAATCGATTATTTTACAAAAAGTAGATTCGTGTACAGAATCGATGTACGAAAATGATTTGTCGTAAGGCGCGGCGTCGCAGTTGCGTTCTTAGCCGGATTTTTGAATTTCAACAGTAAAGACATAAGCCTATTAATAAAGTCCGATTACAAATTTGATTGAAGACTAATATCAAAATCTGACATTTTCTAAGATTTTATGAACGAAATTGCGATATAAAGAATAACTACGGCTTTGAAGAGTTTTATTTCAAATGTACTCGCTTTTATTTATCTGCTACCGGTTTCGGGCATTCGAAATAAACATAGTTACATAGTTAATGCCCAAAAATACAAAAAAAAAACTACTACAATAACCGATAAAAGACTGGCGAGTGCCTAGTCTGGCGGTCAAAAAAATATACTGTATCATAAATTCTACAACAACTATGTGACATAAAAAAAAACATTCTAGACGTGTATTTTTCGAGAAAATGTGCTTTTTAGAGATGAAAATAATTCAAATTATTATTGGAACAACTTTCTTTTTTGTTAAATTTTTAAGGTTATTCCCAACGATGTCATATATCTTTGAAGAAGAAGACAACACCAATAATCTAAACGAAAATACGAAAAAGAACCAAACACAGATAAATAAGAAGATAACGGTCGCAATTGTTATTATTGTTATCGTCTTCTTCAACGATTTGAAAATATTTATTATTAGTCTGCCGTTAGAAGTAGAAAGGTTGTGCCATCTTTGCATTGAAAAATAACAAAAAAATGATTTCTTCTTTGCAAGTTCGCAAATAAAAATGAACAAAATTCCGACGCTATAATGCAAGGCTTCATATAAAAATCATTTAATATTTTGTATCGTTTTATTCACACCATCCAAATTTTTCATTTTGATTCTTTCGCAGAAATCGAAACCATTCAAAATTTCAAATGAAAAACTCTGTTTTTTTTCAAAGTCAGAGACCTTATTTTGAATTTAGGGTGGAAGGCAGCATATTTATTACGGTAGGCGGTCAGAAGAAGAACTTCACAATTAAAAAAGTTTTTAGTCTGCCTTTTGATTTGAAGGTCTGTAAATAAATCAATGGATAGGCGGGGGCGCTGTCACAAGTTAACAGTAAGTTTTTAACAAGTTCAAGTTTTTAGTAAGGTTCAAATTATTGTGGATGACTTGGACGGATATATCACGCGGCTAATCAATATTTATAAAACTGAATGTTTCTTTCAATTTTTGTAAGAACAATTATCTTTTTATAACTTTTGAAGTTTATTCCCATCAATGTTATATGTATCATTGAAGAAGATAACACTAATAATCGAAAAGAAAATATGAAAGAGAACAAGATACAGAAAAATAGAAAAAGATAATGGTCGCAACTGGGACTCGAACCCAGAACCTCTCGTCTAACCAGGACGTGCGCTTTTACCGATTTTTTGGAGGTCACTCGTGCGCGTACGACTCTGATCAATAAGATCGCCCGCCTTCATCGTATACTGCGGAGTTTTTCTAACTTTACGTGAAGCATATTTTTCTTTACACATAAAAAAGTATCACAGAATTCAGGGAAAAGGCGCCGCAGGCGAAAAAAATTATGAAAATAAAGGTTTTGAAATATCACGACCGACTGGTTGGTAGTTATTGGCTCCCACTCGGTCATTGTTGGTTCGATTCTCTACTAGTTAATTCCCCCATCATTGCAGGAGCCACATTATCCGCTTACAGTGATGGTGGCTTTTCAACATTTTGAGATTATTTGTGTATATAAGTATAACAGGAAACATGTAAAAATATATGAAAAAAATTGATTGTGACCGAAGGTGTGCCAAGTATGGTTGGAAGGATTTATTGTTCGGTCAGGGACTCACCTTTAGACCCTGCTTGCCAGAAAGGAGCACTTCGCGGACCACATCTGACCCGCGGGTCGCAAATTTCCGATCGCCGATCATTTATGAATCCTATTTCATTCTAGCGTTTTATTCGTACCTAATCCATTCTTTCGGCAACAATAATTTCAGTATATTATGAGAACCCACTAAAATTATGAAATTACCACCAGATAATAAATACACTGGTGCATAAATGAAGATCGAAAAGCAAACGTTTTATATTATAGCAAATACTGGTCAGTGGCTGAGTTGGCATCGCGTTTGGGTTCCACCAAGCGTCGCGTGTTCGATTCATCGGCTGGCTAAGTCCTCAATCATGACACAGGCAATATTATCCGCTCACTGTGGTGGTAGTAGGATATTTTCATTGTTAGGTTATTCGTAAGTTGGGAATGCTTGTCTTTTTTATTAAAAAAAAAGCTACTCAAAGAAAGATTGAATATAATTATTTGGATAGATATTATGTGTGTGTGGTGTGTAGTTAGTTACCTTTGTATAAGGCGCGCGCACACTGCAATAGACACCAAATGAGCCCGCCCTTTTTCCTCTCAGTACCTGGAAAATAATAAGGTGGGCTCACTTCATTGCAGAACATTTACAACACATCGTCAGAATAACAGTGGCGCACTGCACGCGGTGGACAACACTCATTACTGTACGCCACTGTCACAGAAACGTAATTACTACTGTATTGTATAATCATTGCAAACTCTCCGTCTATTACAAGCGTCTCGTGTTACTGAAGTAGGGGTTATAATGGGAAGGTCCAGTTGATGCATATAATATCAATCATGTATGGTATAACAAGATGGGGTGGTGCGCTTGATGCGTTTATAAAACCCTGACAAATTAATCAAAATTTTACTATCCAAATTATGTATAATAGAAATAGACCTATTTCTACAGATGCATTGTACAAAGAATCTAAACTATTCAGCCTCCTTTTAAACTATTTATACTACAAACTTTGTAGTATAATCATCTCTTTGTAGACTTCAAGGCCACGTACGATAGCATAAATAGGATTGCATTGTACAATGCAATGAGTGAGTTTGGAATACCGCGTAAGCTGATCAATCTGGTGAATTTAACAATGTCCCCAGTAACGTGTAGAGTCAGGGTTAACAGTGTCCGATCCTTTGAAGCGCTCCACGGGATGAGACAGGGAGATGGATTGGCCTGCCTCTTATTCAACATAGCCTTAGAAAAAGTTATTTGTGACTCAGACATCGAGATAAGAGCAACGATATTTGACAATTCTGTGCAACTATTGGCTTACGCTGATGATATCGACATAATCGCGAAAACTCCAGATGCTTTACGTAACGCCTTCATAAATCTGCCAAAAATATGGGTCTCGTAGTAAACCAGCAAAAGACCAAATACATGGCCGTAGGATGCACCCAACAAATTCCAACTCTCTCATGTGGAAACCAAAATTTTGAAACGGTACCAAGATTCACATACCTAAGCTCCCTGATAACAAACGACAATAATACCACAGAAGAGATCCAGAAGCGCGTAGTGAACGCCAAATCGCTGTTATTTCCGCCTACAAAACCAAAATCCAGACTGCTGTCCAGAAACATGAAGATATTAGTGTACAAAATATATTAGTCTATAATTTTTTTTGCAAACTGTTTAGCCAACTTTTAATTATGTTTTGCTTCATAAGCCCACTTTTTGTTCTTTCTAGGTACAAAAATAAAATTAATATAACTATATTAGCCAGGCACCAGCTGCGCCTCAGTGGGTTCCTATTACTCTTATGATTTTCATAAAATGTAAATAAATACATATAAATACATACGAGCATATGTATCAAATGTAATAATCGCGAAAAATCAATAAAAAGTGTTAAAAAATAATAAAAACACAGTTCTGCATGTCAAGCTTTCGAGTCACATTTTTTGGGAATGTCACTCTTCAGTGGTTTCACATAGAATATAGTTGTCGAAGTACAACAAGGCACAATAATATTTGCTGATTAAGGCATTTTTATTACTAAAAACAATTTTTTTTAGTTATTTAGAAAAAAATGAAAACGAAATTATGCAACCCTTAAATCTTTTATAATTATAATACAATAGCAATATTTTACATCAAAAATTTGAAATAAAAATTACCACTTTCATCTTAATTGCAAGATTTTTAATTAGTTTTACGAATTTATAAATATATGTTTTTATCGTCTTTTGTAAATTTTTCTACGGTTTTACCAAATCGTATTCGATGTTGTTGTGAAATTTATGCGAAGACTAGTCAGTCTTTTCGATCTCGAAAATCTATGACTTTTGGGATTTGACTTGTCACTGGGTAAAACAAAAAATGTATGTATAAAGAAAATAGAATAAACAAAAGGACACAATAGTTACACCGCACAGCAGTTTTATTGGTCCTTACACATTTAATATTTTATCTGAACAAATTCAAACATTTTAAAAAATTTCACTCTTTCAAATACAGCAAACTTATTTTATGGCACCATTTTAATTCAAAGTTGATAAAAAAACTTGGTTTTAATAAATTTCATTGTTTAAAAAACCAACATGTTTTGTGAGCAATGCTTCTTACTTCATTGTTCACTTAAAACTAATTACAACAAGAGACTATAAGATATAAATAAATGGGTAAATAAACAAAAAATCATTTTTAAAGCCTCCTTATTAAATGTATTCCCTTTGTAAATTACGCCTCCCCCCCCCCCCCCCCAACCCATACTCGCTCTTTATTAATTTTGAAATAAACTATCACTTTTTGCCAAAGAAGTAAAATTACGGCTGAAAGATGTTGAAACATTATTTTTAGTCGACCGAAATAGGGTTTTCTACCGAATCCGAAACCGAAACTTTTTAGACATGTTAAAAATCTATCGTTTGCTGGAATTTGGCTTATTTATTACTTACACAGACAGTCAACACGTGTTAAATGAAATAAAAATAATAATTGAAGTATTTGTATGTGAAAAAAATTATATTGCTGATAGGTATAAAACAAACAAAAACTATAAAAATTAACAACACATGTTAACCACTACTTGGAACAAAAAATTGTCAATAATCAACACTTACATTAGTTATTTATTTATGTGTAAAAACAGCACAAAAACAATAAAATGCAAAAGCGGTAAGAAAAGATACATAATAAATACATTTACAGTTAAAGTAATACATTTGGTTAAAACATAAGTGCTATTTGACGCTTCAAATCTCTGTAGGATATGTGGAAAATGTCCAAATTTCCTGTGAGGCAGTTAATTAACCTAGTGCTTCCCAGGGGCATCACTATTGGTAAGTTAGTTCAATAATGGAAGGACCTCATTAATTAAGTATATCGCTGATGATGGCGGGTGACACACGAGCCACGAACTCACCCGAAGTCAGCCGAATGACGCGTAATAATTCACGAATGCAGAGTTTCGGTGCGGCCGAAGGTTCGGCAGGTTGTCTGCCGAAACCGAAACTGATGCCGAAACTAGATTTTTTTGCCGAAACCGAAACCGAACCTTCGGTCGGTCACTAATTATTTTTATAAATTACCAGCTTTTTCTCGCGGCTTCGCTCGCATGGTGTAAGGGGAGTTCCCACTCCGCCTCCTCCACCTCCCTCCCCCCCCCCTCTCACCGCCCTCCCTCACCCCTCCCCTCTACCCACTGTAATCTAACTAATCAAAGGGATTAGGCAGTGTTTTCGATGAAAGCTACCAGGCAGCTTGACCTTTTCCGACGATTCTAACAATTATCGTTTTTTTAAAACCAATTTACACATAACCTTGACAAATTATATACCTAAACCTCGAACCTCACGAATCACTTTATCTATTGGTGAAAACTGCATGTAAATCTATTAGTAGTAGTTTTTGAGTTTATCGCGAACAGATAGACAGACAGACGACGCGGAGGACTTTAATTTATTAAATGTTGAGAAGAGATAGAGAAGATGTCGTACGTTATCGAATAATTATATTAATTTTCTTTAATACATATTCATTTCTCAATATAGATATTATTGAATCACATCAAAAAAGGTATAGTTTTATGAGTTTATTTATTGTTCTGTTATACGTGGTGGAATTATATTATTCTCTTGATGTCAATTGCCAGCCTGAAGATCTCTATAATAGGATGAAACCGGTACTGGTAAAATAAATAAGTGGAAATAAGTTAAAAAGTGTTTTGATTTCAATTTTAGTATAGTTTTATAATATCCCCACGGAATTCAATTCGAACACTCAATCTATTCACCGCCCTGGGTTTTTTTACGGAATTATCTAGGTCAATTTTCCGAGAATTCCCTTTATGTCTTTCTTGAGTCGGATTAATAAAGCCAACTAAAACTAGGTCACAACTGTGAACTGACCCTTGCAGTCAAGATATTTTGGAAGCACTATTTTATGATTTATGCTGTGTGGAATTTTTTAAGAAAAGAAAGAACAGGACGTTCTGGGAAGAAAAATGGTATATTGGTGGGTGGGAATCTGGGGGTTAGTGTGTTCAGGATGAATCCATTCCTCCCACTGCGGTGCAAGGCGATGGGTCGAGAGAGTCCGGCTGTAGAAATCAAAAGGTCTCTCAATCAGTCTAACCCGATCCGGTCCGCCACACAGGTGGGCAAACGCATCAAACGAACTAGACAAACGTCACCCCATGAACTCGGGCACCGCTGCTAAGTCACCAAACGTAGCGAACCATTTGGGGTGACCTACGGCAGAGGTGTTGGTTATCCTAGAAATGGTTATCCGTCTCTATCGAGATAAATATCGGGCGAGATCTCTTGTAAGATTTGTGTGATTTTAAAACGACTTAAACTAAAATACGTGACAGCTCACAATTCTGCTCATAGAAAAAGCAAATATCTACCAAAGAAAATCACACAAATCTGTCAGGAGATCTCGCACGAGATCTATCTCGATTTCACAAAACATAGAGAGTCGCTCGGCAGTATAAATTACAAGTGACAAAATTGTAATATTTAATATGTAAATTGTAATATTAAAATTAGTACTATTTTAAGACAAATAATAAAAAGGGTACCTTCTACACATAAACCTATATCGTACAAAACCCAAATATTGTTTAACGAGTAGAAAAAGGGCGGAAAAATTATTATTTCGAAAGAAGATTTTGCATTTTTTTTTGTAATGTTGGTAATTTTTGTATGAAATTTGTGTAAATTTGCGCAAATCTGCTGAATATAACTTATTTTAATGTATGAAAATTCGCTAATAATGCAAATTTGCGATGAATTCACAAATTACGGTCAACATTCAAAATTATGCTGATATTAAATTTTGTTTCCTGAATGAAAGTTATTTCGCTGCATTCGCTAAATTTGTGTAGTTTAAGGTTTGATTTATGGCAGCTTGTTTATGATCTAATGAAGTTCTGATAGTTAGTACTCGTATAGTTTTGCAGAACTGTTCGAAATAAGCAATTCATCATTGTAGAAATTGGAGCCATATACAATACACGAACCTACTACAAAAGCACTGAGAAGGAATGAATGTTTGGTTTAAAAACTAACTACCGCCCAACGTCATCGAGAGGTAAGGATCTCGACTTGCAATCCACAGGTCGCGGGTTAAAACTCCGGTGCCAACAAGTAAATTTTATTTCATTAATGAATATTTTTTCAGAATTTCTTTTTTTTTTTTTATTTTTTTTTTTTTATTAGGAAAACCAACAGTTACAATTATTAATAATGTTTTATGAAATATGTACAGAAGTTTAACCAATAATAGGTTTTCGCTGAAGTATATTAATTATTTTGTGAGTAGGTATAAAGAAAAATCGAGAAAAATAGTTAAATTATATTATGTGGATGGGACGGTGGAAAGGAGTGGAAAGGGATGGATCTTTTCTGTGTAAATAATGGTATGTATGTGGAAATGTTATTTATTCATTTTAGTTTAGAAAACGTTATGAACTGTGTTAAATAAGTCGAATTCACTGTATGAAATTTTAAAGGTGTGTGAAGCGCGATGAATGAATGTATTTTGTTTGGCGTTAGTGTTGCATTGAGGAATGCTTAATGTGTGGTTTTTTCTGGTTTGTCTGATGGGCACTCTTAGTTGAATTCTTTGTAGTAATTCCGGGCAATCTATCATAGAGGTAGCTATTTTTTGTAAGAAAAGTACGTCTGCCAAATTTCTTCGACTTTCCAAGGACGATATCCTGAAGAACGCGGCTGACTTTTCGTGGCTCAGATGAGGACGATTATTCATTTAAGGGGGAGTCTGGTACAGCAGATTAAAAAAATCGACTTTTTTGGTTGCCTGAAATTTTTCTACACATGTGGGTTTTATATTCTCAAAGTTATAGCATCAAATTCGACCTTTAAATAAAGTTAGGAGCGGTGCGCGCCAAGCCGGTGCGGTGGTCCAGGAAAACGGAGCTGCCCGGTTAATACATGCAAATGAATCTCGACTTAAATTATTTCAAAATTAAGACTTTTATTCGTCAATTTTCAATTTATGTCCGCCATTTTGAAATCAAAAGGTTTTTTTGCAAACTGTGGTTCAGGCGCATTCCACATTCATACTACTCGTATAACGATTTTTTTCAGAATTTTATGTTTCAAATGATTTCCAAAACCTCCAGGATTCCAGCCGATTCGGACTGATTTTCCGCTTGCGAATGCTTTATCTATCTACATGTTTATATATTCCAATCAAACTTTCAATAGTGGTTTTTCGTGTTCAAATGTACCTTTAAAAGTGACAAAAGTTTCGTGAAAGCAAATAAATTTTATCTTTGAAAGCAACGCATTGAAAACAAAAACTCGGCTGGATCCGACTCCCCCTTTAATATAATTTTTAGTGTATTTGCGGCAAGTTTAAGAGTGAATTTTATCACCGAAACGTACCTAACTAATATTATATGAGAAATAAGATATTGCCATATTCCGCTCGCTATAAGGAAATTGAAACTTCAGATGTCGCTTCACAACACGTTTACCAACGGAATATAATTAGTGGATGTTTCGATTCGATTCTGAGTGCATGTTACCGAAACTATTGATTGGGTTAGAGGACCACTAAACTAACCTATCAGCAATGAAACTATTCAAAATAGTTTAACTTGACTAACTTAATTGCAAATTCTAGTTACATTGACCCAATCTCCTTCACCAATTTAATTTTGTCGGATCATTTTCTTCGTAATCTATTTGGCAATGTCAAATTGGACTATTTTTGACTATATTTTTTTATAATAAAAACTTAGTTTACACTACAATATAATTAACAATATCGACATGTTTCAATAACAATATTATCTTCATCAGGACAAGTTGTTAATATAAAGAAATAAATGACAAACAAGTATAGATAATTAAGAACAAATACAAAATATTAAAAAGGAGAGGTGTTTAATTGCTTAAAAAATCTCATAATAAATAGTTAATCTCATAATAAATATAAAAATTATTTAAGGATGTATAAAATTGCATTTAGATAATACAAAAATTAAAACAAACAATAAAGACAGGTAGTCTAAATAACAAAATAAATAATTGTAAATATTGTAAGCATTAATAAGAAAATAAAATTAGAACACGGCTATTTTTTAGAAATGTTTGGTTATTTATTATATTTAATTTACTATTAACGCCCTTTAATTTTACATGTAATGCAGAACATGTTGTTTTAATTGCAGTAAAAAAAGAGTTGAAAAAATATAAGAAACACAAAATAGGTTACATAAAATATAAGAGTTGATATAAAGTAAGTAACGTCCAAAGATATGTAACGTGGAATGTAAGTTAAGTAAAAATAGATAATCTGCCAATATCCTCCAAATTAACATTAATATTAATAAAAATGTTCAAAATTGGTGTTCACTTTAGTTTTTTCGATATGTAGAAATACTTGGCACGTAGGGCGCGCATTTGAGGTTTACCATGTTCAAATTTATTGTTTTCAAATACATCAACATATATATATCTATATATATATATATATATTTTTTTTAATAGGCAATTCACCCTAGAAATAGTGCTTTGTGTCGATAAAGTTCAGAAAGACAGTTATAATTTTGAGAATAATCTGTAAGGGATAGGACAAATCAAATATTGAAGTCTTCAAGTCTATTAACTTATACAGAATTGAAAAAACGCGAGAATTGTTGAATTCGATTTTAGAATTTAATAATTTAAAAAGGTTACTTCGTTTATTCTTCACCTGTTTTCTAAAGTTAAAACATTTAAAATATTCATTAACGACGAGTACTTTGTGAGATGTTAAGTTTAAACGTAGAAATTTTCTTTGAATTCTTTCAACATATCGGACTGTAGGCATTACACAGACTACTTCTAAGAATACCATCATCACTGTCATTGCTGCCTGGATGGATTCTGGTGTCTCCACGACAAGAGACGGGAGATGAACAAATAAATATCCCCCATAAACCACTATTTGCATTTTTTTACATAAACCTTACGCAGGAGTTTCTGAGGAAAAATAATTTCCCCAATTCATATCTGGGAAACCGGTGTAGAGAGTCTTTTTTAGGAGAGGAAGGAAGGGACTTTTTGAGATCCATGTTTTAGGAGGGAGGAAACACAGAAGCCGGTAAATCGATTTACAGCCGAATTAAAGAACGAGTGTACATAGATATGACCCGTTTTAATGTGATAAATGTTAATTATGTACAAATTTTGGGCGCTCTTTTGGCGTGTTTCCAGACTTTTTACCGAAGGGATTAATGACGCAGTTGCTTGGAGCATCATTCATTGAAATACTTGTAGAACAAAGACAGCATTCCCAGCTGTGTGTTCTGATTATTGCAGTCCATTATTTGTTAAGACAGATGCATAATTTATACAATATTAAATTTTTACTCCTTTGCTACTTTTATTCGCTCATTCAGATTTTTTAAATAAAAAATATATATTATTTTGTATATTTTACGAGTATTTCTCTGAAATATGCCTTGTCCCTGCATGCTTACGGAATAAATTAATATTATTGGCTGTTAAATGCAAGGGTTTACCGGTAAAATTTTAATAAATCAGAAACACAAAAATGTGTATCGTACAAAGGCATCCAAATGTGTTGAAGTTTAGTTTCCGGTGAAATTTAAAATGTACCTAGATTACGCATACTTTAATAAAAATGTGTTCGTAATTGCATTGAAATAAGCAAATCGTAAATTAAAATTTTTAAGTAGCACCTATTTTTTGGTATTATCTCCAGGAGGGCCTGACGAAAAAACTTACCTCGGGAAGTCTGTCATCTTAAGGGATGCTTTGTGAAGAGTCTTTTTACGGAAAGGAAGGTGAGGAAGTTCTGGTAAGGAAAAGGGTATGAAGGACACGGTCTCCCTCAACCAGGTTTTCTATTCCGGCCGCAGTAGGTGGGCTCAAGCATCCGCCGCCAAGACCTAGACAAACCTCAACCTTGAACCCGTGCATCCCGCTTGGGATGACCTATGGCAGGGGTGGAGGTTATTCAATAACCGATTCCCGGGCGGCGATTCTCACACCAGCCTACCAAATTATCTATTCAATTAGTACCTACGTTTATTCCAGACTACGTGAAGTGGATCTATTTCATGTTTAAATTAAATTAATTAAACCTATTTTATAACTTTCACAGAAACTTAAATTAATATAATATATTTATTAGATGAATAATTAGCAGATCACGTTGTTTAACCCTTAGTTACTCGCCCCTAACAAGTTACGTAAGTAGTCGCGTGGGTTGCAAATACCCCGCTTTAGTTTATAGAAATAAAACAATTTGTATTAGTTTGTAAAATCAGACTTTTATTAATTTATATCTTTAAACTTAATATTAATCAATGTTTGAACTCTTTTTTAAAGTAAACAAAGTGATGATAATATTTGTAATAATTACATAATCAAAATATCAGTTTATCACAATTTCGGCAGACAATGATTATTGGCATTTGGAGCATGTGGTATTTGTTTTTCCATCTTTGGTTCTTTGACACACATAATATGTTATCTTTTGTATTCTTATTTAAAAAAAAAAAAAAAAAAGCGGTTGAATATGGTTTAGCTCCAGAAGATGAATCATGGCCATCAACTTCATCAATACGTTTTAGTCGCTTTAGTTGTGTGGGGTATTACACACCCTAAACGCGCTCTCCAAGCACAACCATACACACAATTAAGCAACGCTTTTGATTGATTTACGAAGGTTACGCACTTACATGGAGCTACTAAGAGAACTAGCATGGTAAATTCAAATTTGAAAAAGTTACAGGCTTGCAAACACGGTTTGGGGTGTTTGGCACCGCACGCGAGTTATTAAGGGTTGAATGTATAATTTCATGACCCGGATTTTCGTTTTAAAATTAATTTGTAATATTGAATTAACACGCATTTCGACTGCATTACCTTGCACTAAAGAGGATTATCATTAATAGATTAAATTTTAAACTGAAATTTTCAGTTGCATTCTATACAACTAAATGAATCAGAATTATTATTATTATTATTTATTTATTTGACATAATATCTAACATTTTTAAATACAATTTAGCAATGTCGGCCTCACTGGGTAACTCACCTGTGCTGAGGCCTCCATTTTATAAAACAAAAATTTATACATAATACATTAAAAATAATATAAAAATAATGCTGCATAAAAAAAAGCTAAAATTAAACTAAAAATAAAAATTAATAATTTAGGTAAAATATATTTTTTTAATGATGTGTTTTATTGAGGCAATAAAATCTGATTGCACTAGCAATAAGCGATAAAATCATTAGTCACCTTCGACCAATGATCGATGTTAGTCACCAATCTCTATCTCTATCTCTATCTCTACATATTATAAATAAAAGTCCCCCGCGTCGTGTGTCTGTCTGTCTGTCTGTTCGCGATAAACTCGAAAACTACTGAACGGATTTTTATGCGGTTTTCACCAATATAGACAGTGTGTTTCGTGAGGAAGGTTTAGGTATGTAATTTATCAAGAATTTGTGTAAATTGGTTGAAACATAACGATAATTGTTAGAAATGTCGGAAAAAGTCAAGCCGCCTGGTGGCTTTCATCGAAAACGCTGCCTCTTCCTTTTGGGATATAACAAAACAATGCATGGTGGGATAATCCTCTTGTATAGATCTACAAAAAATTCCGTGAAGGCATATATCTATCTTTTACGGATAGCTTACTATACCAATTCTATCTTTTTAAAAATGTCCACGTACTTTGCGGTAATTGAAAAGTTATTTAGACGGATACAGTATTAATCCTTATTAATTTAAATACGTTAGTTACCCCAAGCATTTCATGCACATTATTATAATCTTTCACACCATCTCTACTAAAATAAAGTCCTCCGCGGCATCTGTCGCGGATAAGCCCAAAGATGGCTGTGGTTATAAAGGTTGGATGACGTTGGATCCAGTAGATGACGTTGTGTTTTATTAGCCACAGCAACGCGTGGCCGGATCAGCTAGTTTTATTATAATTTTTACTCTACTTGTAAATACCCTAGCATGTTTATGTTTATAATGCTGTAGTATAAGGATGCCCGTAGTATGAAAACCAATCCAATCCAATTTTTTTTTTAAATTCGGTTTGCGTGATGTTTGTATATTTTGGCAATCGAAGCCATTTCCAATAGAAGCCAAATCACGTTAAGTTGAATTATTGAGTGGATCAGATGGAAAAAATCACAAGAAAAAAAAAGTTATGTTTTCATTTTCGCTACTACTTTATTGACGTCATATTTGGGGATACAGAAAGTTATTTACATTTCCTTTTAAAACACCCCAGAACACTCGATCCACTCGTAGGTACTTGAAGGGTTCTTATTTAGGGTCAATTTTACTCAAGTAGCATTTAAAAAAAAAATCAAGTTGCCAACATATTTTTTAAATTAAGTACTAGATGAAGTTCACCGGTGTTGCCCGGGCTATGCGCAAAGGTATTGGAATCAGGTATAGTGGCATCTTCTCTACATATTATAAATTAAAGTCCTCCACCGCGTATGTCTGTTTGTTCGCGATTAACTCAAAAACTACTTAATGGATTTTCAAGCGGTTTTCACCAATAGATAGAGTGATTCATAAGGAAAGTTTAAGCATAATTTGTCAATGTTTTTTGTAAATTGGTTGAACTATATAATATATAAAGTAGAATGCCTGTATGTGGTGGACGAGCGGACTGGCAAGCGGGCGGTGTGGATTTGATTTGTAGGTATGTTATATGTGTATGTGTATTTGTATATGTTGTCTCTACGCTAATGCGTTTATGATTATTTAATTTTTGGTAGTAACTAATCTGTGGAACTAATTTCCTGCTGACAAACTAATTGCGGTAGCTTAGCGGGAAATAAATTCCAATTGTATTCAATTTTAATGCAATATATATTTTTTAAAACACTCTTGTTTTGATGGTTAAGAAGTATGAAAAATTTCACTAAGCTCGGAATAAAACTTTTTTAATCAAAAATAAAATTTGCGCCACCCGCTCTGTGTCTGCCACAGACAGTCTTCTTTATGTAAATAGATATGGAACGAACATTATGCTTTATTATTTACCTAATATGTATTACACGGAAGTGAATGAATAAAAGAATGTTAATTCTTAACGTTTTTTTAACCCTAGAATACTAATCTTATTTTTATACTGCTTAATACTAATCATCGCTTGGGAGGCTACTTTTAAAAAAAAGTAGTTTTTTTAAGTGTTTTTATTAAAATATGAAAAATAAGTTTTTTACATGAGAGAGCAACCGCTGCCTGTTTAAATGCAATAACAAAAAATGTGTTTTCTAAATCAACACAGTCTTAAATAGTGGTTTAAACTTAACACATACCCAACTTTTTTTGGCAAAACAAAGATACATTAAGAGTATGAAAAAAAAATCTTGCAAAAATCTTAAAAACTAAATATTTTTGTTAAAATATAATATCAGTCTGTTGAGATCATTATAAAAAAGTAGCATTTAGCATTACAGTTTTTATGTCACATAACTTTGAAGTTTGTCTATTTATTTCTTATCACAAGTGAAACAATTAGGCGATCGATGTTCCAGACAATATGTCTTTTTGCATTTCACATAGTAGTACATGCTTCATGTGTCTTTTTTTTGCTGGGAAAGATTGCACATGCTTCGTTTTCCTTTTTTAATGACATTTTCTTAAAAAAAAAACTTTTGTGATGACATTTTCTCGAAAAAAATTACCTTTAATACTAATGATCGCCTCCCAAGCGAACCAACACGCTGTAATTCGGGAATAACAAGAGCTTGCGAGACGCTCGACCGCTATCCACCGCGTCACGTTGGGCACTGAGTACTGAGTACTGAGTACTGAGTTGACTGAGTTCGAGTTGAGGTGAGCGCTCGAGTCGTAACGGTGGGACGATTTGAAATTATAACGAAAAAACTGTTTGAGTGCCTCCTCCCAGGCGATGAGTAGTACTCTAGGGTTAAACAAAGTCGAACAAATACATTTTTATTGAACAAAGAACGAAAATATTAATGAAACACAACAAGGAGTCACGAAATATTCCACGAATCTGTCAAAAGGGAAAAAAGTTGCCTGTGGCCATCAGGTTACAATACTGTAGATATAAATGGTAAAGAAGATATGGAACGACAAAAAGCGCAATTAATATTCAAGCCGGAATGCTCTCAAGGCGGTTCTACCATTGTAGCGACTTTGTCAAAAAATTACATTTTACTGGCATACTGCACTCTCTTGTACACTGCACACATCTGAGCTCTGGGCATAATAGCCGGAAGCACAATGGAACAAGACGTGTTACAACAATGCATGCAGGCAACTTATGCAACTAGCAAGGTTCTGCAGTGCCTCCACAAGAGGTTCACTGAAGGGAGGGTGCACTTATACCCCAACTTACTTCGCCACCAAACAACCAGTTTCTGGGGCAGGGGCTGGACTAGGCAGTCAGCCAACATCATTGTTGTGGCAGCATCCGAGTGGCTCAGCTCGAGCGGCGACCTCCACGATGAACGTTTCTTAAATTTTTATGTTCATCTTATTTAATTTCATTCTTAATTTTATCGTGATGTCTTCATTTTACGTTATCATTGGGTACTTTTCTTATTATGTCATATGATTTTTTATTGTATTTTTTTATATTTGTTTAATAGCTCTGTATACAGGGTGTTAAGGACGTACTTGACTTACTTTAACAAGTGTTTCCTGGCATTCCAGTGACATTTTTTTTCTACAAAAGAATAAAAAAAGTAGGTGTTGGATATTTGAAGGCGGAGTAAGATGTTAGGCGGTTACTCGGCTGAGTAACTAGTAACGACATGTGGAAGAGAAAAAAATGGTTTGATTTTAAAGAAATTTAAAAAAAAACATCGAAAAAGTCACCAGAGTCCAAAATTCCAGTAACATTTTTTACTCAAAATCTATTAAGAGCGGAGCAGGGCAAACGATTTTGTCGAAATTTGCCAAAATAGTTAAAATTTTTGTCGCTTGCGTCGCCCTCGTCGAATTTTTAAATCAATTCCACCAAAATTTAATGTTCATTGTTACTGCAAATGAGTTTGATCCCAGTATCCGCTCGTAAAAACCCAAAGTTACGGCGATCATTTTCGAACACGAATTAAAAAAGTAATATTACACGTTGGTCGTTTTTGTGGTTGGCTGAATTTTGATTTTTCCCTATAACTTGGGGAAAGTTTGGTATCATTCATATAGAGTATATGTATTACATCGTAATAACTAATACACTTATGTTTTTCAACACAGCTTTACGGAACAGAACGTCACAGACAACCACCCGGGCGGAGAGACTTCCGCGTTATGAGTTATGACCAGAATATCGAAAACACCATAGTTTTTATGTATTTTGTATGCTCAGGAAAATTGAATATAATCAAATAAATCGTAAAAAAAATTATATTAATTATACACTGTATAGGTAAAACACTGTTTTATTGGGTAATATTATTATTAAACAGAAAAAAGGTTTTTAAGTACAAAAAAATGACTTTAAAGTACTTTGATTTACGTGGTTTAAATTTTTTTAATACGTTATAATTAAGCTACATAATAAAAATATAAAAATAGGCGGGTATATTTTTCTTTTCGTATATGACGACAGATAGAAAACAATGATTGGTACATTGACGATTTTTTGAAAACTGATCTTTTATGAAGAGTTATAAAGTAAGAAAAAAAAAAAAAATTAATATTTAATATTAGCTTAGGGCATCGAAAATGCATGTATCTAAAAAATATAATGACAAACTTTTTTTTTAAGTGCTGTTATCGACACAGATGACTTCGAAAATACGAAAAAAACATTAAATATTGAAAAATCCCTCGCGGGCTCTTAATCTATTGACCATTTTTTATCTTATTTTTTTAGATCGGTGGTGCAATTCAATTCTATTTTTATGTGCGTTGGCAACTTATTAATTACAGTAGGCACAATTTGAGTAATGTTTGTTGTCCGTATTTATTTATAATTTTCGGAATGGACGAACTTTCATTTTTACTTAATCTATTGTCATGTGCATGTTCTACTTTTTCTTGGTTGAATCCGACAATAGGTTTTAGCAAACAATTTCGAACTATACGAGTATTATCCCTCTAACAGGTAATATATAAACTGACTCATGTAATATTTTTTTATCTCTTCTTTGGGTGTAAATAGAGTTTTGGATTGTTTGAATGGAACCTAATATCTTGCATGAGTTTCCCCATGACGTTATTCCTTATCTGACAGTTGATTCCACTAGTGACAAATAGATATTTTTAATCTATTTAGAGGCATGCGTACTTAGTATGATAAATTTTAATTCATAAAAATTACCTACCCAAATTTGGGTTGCAGCTATCTCTTGATTGGCTAAAGTACAAGACAAAATAAAGGCATCAATACATTTTTATTGTAATGATTAGGTACAAATAAGAAAGAATTTTGCCTCAGACTCATTCAAAATATTTCGATATGAAAAACTTCTCAGAGGAAATCTGTTCATTATTTAATTATTTCCCAAAAATCATAATTTCTGAATTGTCAAATGCAATTCGTTTATTCATGTTTAATTTAATGAAGCATCGAATTAATCTTTATCATATTAATTGTCAGTAATAAAATAGATGAGGTGAAATTGGTGAATTTTAATTATGAAATAATGATTTAATGACAAACTGAATTAAATGATATTATTAATGCGTTACTAATTGGTAGTTTCCGCGGGCTAGTTTGGAAAACAATGCGGGCCTATTAATTTACGATTGAATTAAATTGCACAGTAAATTTTCGAATAATTGTGGTTTAACCATAATACCTATTCGGGGGTTCGGAGTGGTTAAATTTGCCAAATTATTTTGTGAGAAGTTGGGTAAGAGAATTATTCACATTCTGTTTTTCTTCCTCTTTTGGTGGCATATGTGACTGTGGAAATATTTACAATTTGTTTTAAAATGGTCAACATCAACTATTGCTTAGCTTATTCGAAAGTAATTCGGTAGACTTAGAACCAGTTCTTCGCCGTCCGCCAACAATCGTAATGTTAACAATTATTATAAACAATAATTTTCAGCCTTTTCAGCATTTACATTGAAAAATCTTGTCAAGTGGTCAGAGCAAGTACGACCGGCAGTCAAAAGGACATGCGTTCAAGTCCCGTTGGTGGCAAGTATCTTTTCTCGAAAGATTTTTCAATGTAAATGAGTGTTTCAGGCTGATTATTACTTATAATAATTGTTACCCTTTGTGCTATGCATAAAAATCTTGTCAAAAACGTTAGTTTATAAATTAAAAATAATAATTAATATTTAACAAGAACCCCTCCGCAACGTAAGCAGATATAAGCGTTAAAAATAGGACAGCAGTCAAGTACAATAAGCGTGTTTATACGTCAGCGCGTGTGTTTCCATAGAAATCCTTGAAACTCCGTTATTGTTTTAGTTACATTCCTAAAACAGAAAGTCAAAGGTCGATAGTAGATCAAGCTGCACATTTATATCAAGTTGTCTATGGAAATACATAACAGGAATCAGCTGTCAGTCGTGTAGTTGACAAAAATATTTACCCGCGCAAATTTGCTACCGGCAGCTCCACCGCGCTCCACATTTTAAATTTTTATTCAATATTTTTATATAAAATGATAAAAAAGTGAGGTGACAAAAGTGTTTATTACACATATATACAATAGAATAAGTATTGTTGTTTGCATAATCTGTGATTTTAGTACCGTTTTCACATAAAAACATCACGTGAGTCATTTTTACGTATTTTTAATGTTTGCGTTCTAAATTTTAATATTTACAAATGCTAATATTTATTTGTAATATAATAATTTGAAAGCCTATTTTGTAACCTTTCTAAAACAGTTTTTAATATTTGGCTACGTTCAGAAATGTTTCATTTATAGAGCTTTAATTGTGAAGCGGTTATAACTAAAAGTTTTCGTAAAATGTCATTTCGTTTAAGACACCAAAAGCTAATATTCTCGAAAATTCGGAGGGGAAGTATTTCACCAAAAAAATGTAGACATAATTTGTCTCGACGCCACCTAGCGAGAGATTTAGTACTAACAATACCTCCCTCACAAAAATAAAGTTGGTTGTTTTCAGGTGGAAAAATGCAATAATCAGTAATTGTTGAATGAAACATCAGTATATATTGAATTATTTGGCGGGTATTAGATAAGCCGCCATAGCTCAGTGGTCAGAGCATCCGACCGGCAATTAGAAGGACACGGGTTCAAGTCCCGTTGGCGGCTAGTATCTTTTCTCGGAAGATCTTTCAATGTAAATGAGTGTTTCAGGCTGACAATTATTGCTTATAATAATTGTTACCCTTTGTGCTATGCATAAAAATCTTGTCTTAAACGTTAGTTTATAAATTAAAAATAATAATTAATCGTAATGTTGTTCAGTTCACATAAGTACGTGTACGAAGTAATTTTTGGGATTACCGTTATTATAACACGTAATAGGCCACTTGCATGGATTTCATAACGACTTGTAAAACATCGTGTGGATAGATTTTTTTATTAAGATTACGAAAATATTAGTATTTTTTTTAGAAACGAACGATTTTTTTATTTTTAAATAAATAAATCAATTATTATTGCTCGTGACGTCACTACATAGAAAATGTCCCTTCTCCGAAAATATTTCTATTAATTTTGTAAAATTCAACGCAGATTTTTTTTTATATGGCAACAAATTGAACTCAGGCTAATTTTTTAATTTGATATTTAATATTCACTAGATTTATTGTTTGATTTAAACTTATCATTTGGTTTGACTTTTTGACAGATGTTATAAAGAGAACCCCGTACATTTTATGCTGTCTGTACGTGTTTTAGAGGTATAATAGTAATGGTGCTGATTTTAACAAAATCAAATTTTATAATATTCTTTTTATTATTATAATTTACATGTACTTAGTACAAGTACAAGTATATTACTTTGGATTTAGTTATATAGACATTGAACATTATAATGATTTATGATCAACAAGATGGATCAAGGAAAAATATATTTATGAGATGTAATATTTTTGGTATGCCTCGTTATTCTCCTGTGCCATTCGTGTGAAAAACGTTCTTTTTTAAATGATTTTCGGCCATGTGATTATCATTTTGTCGCACCCATAAAATTATGTCCCGTCTTTCCGGTTTATAAAAAATGGTCTGATTTTCGGATTGAAATTTTCAAAAAAACGCCAGGATTTCAAAAATACGATTAAAAAAAATAATAATGTACAGAATGTCTTAGAATATTTGACTAAACCGGAAAAAAAATTAAAAATGTGATGCAAGTGGCCTATTGTGTTTTATGAAATATTATTTGATTGATATCAATACCATTACAACACGCCAAAAAACCTTAAGCGATTTGATACTTTATTTCTATAAATTTGTTAGCCAATGGCTCAAAGGAAGCTCCTGACAATAAAGGTAAATAATATTTTGAGCAGCAAATCGATAGCTTACGTAGAGTGAAAATGATTATATCTCCGCAATCGAGAAATTTGGAATAGAAAATTTGCAAGCAACTGGATTTTTTGATATGAAAATCAAATTTTAATTCCGGATAATATAAAATAAAATAAAAATTCCAAACTGGAAAATGTAAAATAGTTTTAAAAATAAATTGAATTAGGACGAAAAAGACTCTCACAGTCTCTCTCCATCTGGCCTGCCACGCAATACGTGGGCAGTCACCTCAAACCGCAAAGACCCAGAAAAACATCACCCCATGAACCCGGGAACCCTTGCTAAGTCACCAAAGGTAGCGAACTACTTGGAGTGACGTACGGCAGAGGTCTTGGTTGTCCAATAAATGGTTATACCCATAACCCCCTCCCGAATTGGAGAAAGACGTAAAAATTATGCATTCAATAAATATTAGAAATAAGCTGTACGGAAACCAAAATGTGAGAAAACAATTTCCCTCGGAGCTTAATTATGTCATATTTGGAGATGGTTTAAGGAGGGTCTTTTAAGGGAAAGGAAGCAGAGGAAGTTCTGGGAAGGAAATATGTATCAGGGGTGGGTGGGAATCTCCAGGAGGGATGGACGTATGAATCCCTCGACCAGTATGGTCGGATCCGGCTCGCACCGCAGTACGTGAGCAAACCCATCCGCCGCCAATACCCAGACAAACCTCACCCCACGAACCCGAGCACCCCTACTAAGTCACCAAACGTAGCGAACCACTTGGGGTGAGCTATAGTAGGGGTGTTTGTTATCTAATGAATGGTTCACGGGGAAAAATATGTTTTAATAGACCACGAGGAATGAAACTTTAAATTTAATAAATTATGCCAATAAGCAAAATTTACAAAATTTTAAGTAACCTCCGACTCAAAAAATAGCTGATAACCTTGAAACGCCTGAACACATTTTCTGAATTTTAGCTAAGAACAATCTCGATCACATAAGATTTCAAACAAACAAAAAAACGCATCATAATCGGTCCATTCGTTTAGGAGCTGCGATACCAGAGACAGGCACAAACACAGACATACAGACACACAGAAAGTCAAACTTATAACACCGCTCTTGCGTCCTTCGGGGGTTATATAGGGTTATACAGGTCAAATAGGCTTTGCAAACACGCCATTCGGTTGGTATCTTGTGAAATTATTTGCGGTTTAAGGACCGGCGAACAAATCTAACTAACTTAAGTGATAACGTGACGAGAATGAATGGAATGAAAATAGGCACGATTCAATCAGTGGAACCTCAGAAGAACCAAGAGGTCTCATAGTCGCTTTAAATTCAAATTGTCGATCGTTGCAAACATTTCAACAATCTTTAACAAACACGTAATAATTTGTTGTGAATAATAACGCGTGGAAATATGTCTTCAAGTCTATCTTAGAACAGTGGCTGTAGTCTCTAAGGAGAGTATGGTGCAGTGAACTCTCAAACAGTAGCAAAGACGAAAAGGACACAAATATATCCAGATGTAAAGCATGGTTTCTAGTAAAATTAAATGTGTACCAGTATTAAGCGAAATTAAAGAAAAAAAGTTAAAATTATTAACGTAATGGGTATTAACCCTAGAATACTAAACTATCGTTAACATAAAGACGGGTCCATTGCGCGGGCAAACGCCAGACTTTTGCTTTGATAGTCACGGTCATAAATGTTTGACAATTTTTGTAGTGTTTGAGTTTCCCGTGTTCGGCGTTTGAAGGTCATTTCGGCGTTTGGAGGACTTTCAAACAATTAATTAGGGTGAAGTTCGCGCAGTTCACACAATTTGACAACTGGTCTGGAATACGGACGTCCACGCGTACGCAATACTTGACGTTTGGCGCATGTTTGGCGTTTATTGCATGTCCTAAGTTACTATTGAATTTGAGATGCACATATATTTTAATAGATATTTATTTATCAGGAAAGATTTCCAACTAATATCGATTACTATTGAATTTAGAGTGCGTGAATAATTACGTAGCATCAAAAATAGAATAAATTTAAATTGGCCAATTTCTTCCGTGTCTCTGAAACCGATTAATAAATTAATAGACTTTATTTACAAGTGAGTTCACGAAAGAAATAATCATACATTACGACAGTGTGTTTATTTAAAATCATAAATAATAATTTTAGGTCCGTGCAGTTGATAACCAATAAACTTGACGTTCGACGTTTATCGTTTACGTAAATGTTAAAATGCGTTCGATGTGGAAAAGATGCTACACCAGGAAGAAAACACAGACATTTGTTTATCAGGAAAGATTTCCGACAAATATCGATTATTGCACCAATAACATTATATAGACCTAAAGTTACTAGAATTTAGAGTGCGTAAACATTTACGTCAAAAACAGAATAATTTTAAATATTTGATATTATATTTTAATTTTATTATCAAATATTTTGATTATTATATTATATTTAGGTATAATAATATTTTAAACTCGTGATTATGCTCGCTCATGGCACATAACCATAAAAGGCCATTCCGTTTTCCCCACACACGGCCGCATCGCGTATCTTCTGTCAAAAAATGAATTCTCCCCCCCGCCGGCCCCCGCCTGCCTTCCCGCTTCACCCGAGATGGGATGTTTAAGTTTTGTTTTTGTTTTGTTTTCCGCCGAACACGGGAAGCTCAAACACTACAAAAATTGTCAAACATTTATGACCTTGAATGTTTTGACCTTGACTATCAAAGCAAAAGTCTGGCGTTTGCCCGCCCAATGGACCCGACTTTACGATGGCTAAATGATGATTCCTGGCAAAACCAATGTTCGCGTCGTTCGCGTGCTCCCCCCGCTTCACAGTACCTTCCTAATTTATGCCGTCAGTGTGCCACGCACTTTCACTGCGTGTCATTTTTGTGTTGGCAAGAGTGTCGTAAAATTTACAAAAGTTTAGTGTATACGATACTTTAGTATTCTATTTAATATGTATGAAATAAAACAGCTCATAAAAAGTATCTTGCTTGTGGACTGTTCCTAAACCGTTCCTGAACTGTTCCGGAACCAAATTCAAGAAAAATATGTGCTTTTTATCCATCCAAGTCAATAAAAATGATAACAAACTTTTGTATGAAATGCAAATAACCATGTGTAGGGATTGTAGGGCGCATAATATGCATGTGTCCCAACTTTGTGGAATACATATTTTTTTTATATTTTTGAATGGTTTTGAATTTTGAACTTTGTGGTTATCCATTATAGAAAAATGAAACAGTACAACTTTGTATAAACCACTTATATAATGCGTAAATCCGAACGGTTTCGGAACAAACGTTCCTTCTTCAGGGAAAGCTTATACTAATTTGACAGTATCGAACAATGTTTTATTATGGTAGGGGTGGAGCCGTTGCTAGTTATTAATGTAGATTGGGCGGGTAGGTATTAGTGTAGAGTGGGTGGGTAGGGGAACAAATCCATGATTGGGCTATAAGACAATATTTTTTGTTTTTTGATAATAGATTCATTATTTTTAAGGGATTTTTTAATTTCCAAGGCTTCTAAGTTTTTTTTATTTTTTTTTTATTTAGTAACTATATAATATTTTTTACATTTTTATATGAAACATGTTAGTTAGTATATATAAAATATATTCGTAGTCCTCCTCACTAGGAGATCCTGTGCTGAGGGGGACTATGCTTTGGATAAGTTTTTCAGCGACTTCTATGGTTTAACTATTGATTGGATAAGGTTTTCCAGAAACTTCTATGATGTTTTAAGTATACTAGTAAGTTCATTTTCCGATAGATTCTTCAGCCAACATTTAATGTCCTTAATGTAGCTATTTTTTATTTTTATTTGTTTGATACTAAGTGGGAGTTTGTTATATAACTTTACTGCTAAAAATGCAGAACTTCTTTGACCAAATGAAGAGTTACACTTTGGTATATTAAGTATGTCTGTTTGTTTGGCTCTGGTTTTATTCAAACGTTTTCCTTTATGATTAATATGAAGAATATTTATCCCTGTATTTTTTCAAAACTATGGTTATTTTCAATGATATGGTTAGCGAACTCAGAAAAATTATTATTATTAAGACACTTTAAATGTTCTTTGATTCTGATTTCAAAATTACGAGTTGTTTTTCCAATATAAAATGAGGGACAATCATTGCATTTGAGTTTATATATTCCGGAATTAGTCAATTTATGGTCTTTATCTTTAGTATTTCTCAAAAAATTACCGATATTATTTCTTGTATAAAAAGCTGGTTTAATATTAGAAGGAAGATTTTTGCAACATTGAAATGAAATATTATTAATATACAAAATTTTACGCCATTCTTTATCATTAATATTATTAGAATTGTAATGATAATTATTTTTTTAAATTTTGCTAAGTTTTTTTTTATTTAGGATGTTATCAATATATTTTTTTCATTCCTACGTGATCTCTTAAACCCAAAGAATGCTTTTATTACTTCTAAAATAATAAAAGTTTTGATTACCTTATTCATTCCCGTTTTTTTGTGATATTTCTTTGTCTTATTTTTTACGAATAATAATAATTGGATAATTTATATAGCGCCGTTTTCGTGGAAAATCTCCTCAAGGGCGCTGTAAACTGTTCAGTAACAACGTCACTCGTAGGACAGTTTAGTAATATAGGGTTAAAATGTATCTATGTTTCCGTTCATTATAATCCCGCGATCTATAATTTACATCAAAACGCAGTTTATAAAATCCTTTAAAGGAATTTACATAGATCTATTTTTTTGCATCTACGATTAACTAGAAATATATTAAAATCAAGTATTTTGCGTTGTTGTCAAAAATTTTTCGGTTAAACTGATAGCGTGTGTTTGCTTAGAATGACGTTAAAGTGATGGTTTTAATTGATTTCTATTACGTGTTTATGTACGACAGTTCCTGCAATTCAATTATACATCTATTTAACGTGTTTTCAATTCGTTCAAATCAAAAATTAGTGCCTTTTTACATGTTTTACGTAAGTAAAATTTAGATTTCGAATTTCATCCGACCTTAGTATTCATTTTTATAATTATCGGCCTTAATACTTGACGTGTGCATTTGAACTATAGTTTATCAATTAGAAGGATTTATAACAAAGATATACATGTAAATTTCAATTAGTTTTCAAAAGTTTTAATGTAGTAAACGACAATCAAAGCCAGCTATCAGATGGCATATTTTGTCAGTATGGAAATTGCGAAACTCAACAACATTCATGCAAATATTCTAAAAGCTTAGTACTACGTATTCTTATGATTTATATGTTAAAAAACCTTGTATCTTAATTTACTACGTTATATAAAATCATGTTGATTAATATCCAATATTAGATGCAGTCTGATTTTGATATTGTGATTTAGGGTGAATTTTTAAAACGATTACTTTAGTTAAATAAAGCAAAAGTCACTTGAAAAATTCTTATTGATAATTGAAGGCAGTGAAAGTATCCTTTTAATTTCATACAGTTACTTACTTACAGGTACTTCCCCACCTTCCTCTTCCCTATCTCCTTCCCCTCCCAACTACCTACAGCCTCACAACATACCCCAATTGGGGATGCCATAGTCTCACTGGTTTCAGACGGGAGCAATTGGGACTCTTGTGCGGTATTAATATTAAAAAAGGTACTTTGTGGTAAATGTATTTAAATATACTAAACAGTGGAAATTATTTTGACACTCCGCGAACTCAAAAATTTTTAAAACATTTTTCGACCAAAATATTTGATCAGCTGTTTGCAACTTAAAATTGATAATTTAAAAAATATTTTTGCTTCTGTGAATATGAAATAGGCCATAGACAATGCGTAGAAATTGAAAATATCCAATGTTGACTTGAAAAAGTAACCTATAGGACAATTTTAAAAGATCTTTTCACGCAGGATTCGCAAGTTTTTAAAGTTTACGATTTTATAATATATTTTTTATAATTCTTACTAATATGTGATAATCGACAAAAATAGGTGAATTCATTGACTATATAGAACTATAATCAGTTTGTATGTCTCCATATTAAAATTCATAGGTATGATTTTTTCAATGTCGGCGGAAAATATTCAAAATGGACACGAAAATATCACGAGCAATATGAGACAAAAGATAAAAATCACGCTGTCGCTCCAGTGGTTAAATAAATAAAAATAAGCTAGGTACCACATTTTGAACAGCGCGCCAATTAGTCCCCTAAAAATCCACTCGCCCGTGTGGAAATCAGTTCATAGGAGCGGAATCCAGAATTCAAATACGAACATATTTTATCCTATTATTTCAAACGAACAATGTCTCGTAAAGCGTACGCACCTTCCTATCTCCATTGCCAAAATATTCGTATTATGTCGCTGCGCACCTTCCACAAGCATTTACCATACTACGTGGTACACGTGGAATCCGTCCTTTTATAAAACTCGTCAGATGTCACTTTCAAAAAATGTAATTTTTTTGTCATGTTTTTCATTACCTTTTATACACTTTTACAAATATTTTATGCATTTGAAAATATCGCGCCAAATTGAACAATTTTTTTTTGTATGATAGGCAATTATTTTTTTCATTTTGAAGTGAAAATTTCTTCAGCACCGTTGTGATTTGAAACTCGATTAAACTAAAAAGCGACACTGAAAAGATAAACAAATACATCTATAGGATTTAGCCAGCGAGAGAATGGGATAAAATAATCGGTCTCTGCTTTGCGCGGTGCTTCGTAGCCTCCCCACTCTTGTCCATTTTAGTTTTCTGAAGGTTTCATTTCTACCACGTGTGAATTGCACACTCTGATTTTTTTTTATTTTCAAACTTTTTGAACGCTCATTGGAAATAAAAACTAACCTTAACTTTCTTCGAATAAAGGTACTTGGTGTAAAACTTTGAGAGGAAATAATGGTTCGCTGAAGCAAATATGAAGTAGTCATTATAGAGACACACTAAGGGAGACACTAATTCTAGGAACGATTAAGTTCTTTGGGTAAAATATTTATAAACAATAAAAATAAAAGAGATAAATTGGAAAACTCTGGAGTCCACCAGGTGAACTGCTCGGACTGCCCTGCATATTACGTAGGACAAACAGGAAGAGCAGTATAAAAGAACATTTCGCTAGTTGGGTTAATCAAAAGGGGGATTTATCAAACGTTCAGAGAGCAGTCGTGTAATTTAAGTATGTAATTTAAAAATGTAATAACTAAAATATGCGGAGAACCCTAATAATAATAATTACCGTAGTGCTATCATCATTTGTCAATTAAGCCCTAAGCAATAAGGAGGGAAAATCCCAACGTTACCAAAATGAAATATCAGTAATCACAAACCTTTTCAATTATGTAAATTCATATATATTCTTGTGAATTAAAAAATCTATTTACTTTGTAACATCATTCATAATTTTAAAAATAAACTTTATAATTACATATACGTATCTTAAATTAACACAATAACTTATAATACCTTAAATTAACAAAATAGAAACATTCATTATACAGAGACAATGTTGTCTATCAGTCTGAAAATGTCCGTAGTAGGATGAAACCAGTCCTGGGTACCTAACATGGTCGATCGATATAGGTTTTAACGAAAATGTCGGTAGCTTGTAATCGCTCCTGAGCACGACTACAGGCCGCTAACGAACAAATAATAGTTCACGTCAAAAAAATTAGGAACCCTTAGTCGTTGTGAACTGTTATTTGTTCGTTAGCGGCCTGAAGTCGTGCTCGGGAGCGTTGAGAAGTTGCCGACATTTTCGATAAAACCTATATCGATCGACCATGCTAGATACCCTGTTGAAAATAAATAAGTGGAACAAAAGTTTTTTTTAATTTCAATTCTAACGATTAAGTCCATTACAAATGTTGATCGAGGCGAATCATGAAAAATTAAACTTTATTTAGATGTTGGACAACTACGTAGTTAGCAATATTCAATTCACAGAAAATAAATGAATACACTAGGCCAATGTTTCCAAAACATTGTACTGCCGTGGCCCGGTAATTTTCACACTGCCCCTTTGTGACCTACTTAATACTTTTAAACCCAAGCTGGTTCCATTAGGTAAAATAATACACATTTATTAATACTACCAAAATGGGTATCGCCTATTTTAGTCACTATTTTTTTGTGCGAAGTATGAAGCTGCTGCTTAATTGTTACGAAAGAATCCAAGTTCGCGGAAAATGAAAAAAGTTTTATCCTAAGGTCTGGTTCCACTTCAAGTCGGTTTCTAAATTTATTTTTAAGGTAAACTAGTGTTGAAAACCCAGCTTCAAATTTAAAAGTTGTGACATAAAGCATTAAAAAAGTTATTGCTTGATGAGCTAATTTTGTGTATTCTTGACGACAAGATAACCAAAAATCTATCAATGGTCTTAGTCTTGTGTCAAATATATCCTTGAGTGATGTGTCAGTTGACAGTTCAATTAACGAGTCGACATCTGAATCTGGCAATTCGTGGCAAATTAGTCTCGGAATCTAACTTGAATGTAAATGGGTTTCTTATCGAAGCTTTGTTGCTGTCGATTGGAGGAAAATATTCTTGAAGATTCTTCTCCAGTCCTAATAAATGTTCTTTAATTTGAGTTAAGATGTCTTGTGGCAATGCAATCATGTTGTACTCTTTTTATATTTTAATTAAATTACTAAATGCTTTGAAGTTCCGTGTTTCCGCGCGTTGTGCCCATACATTAAGATTTTTTTCTTGCTACTTCCACCTTGTCTTAAAACAAGGCGGGAATGTTGCGACCCGGTATTTTATTTTTATGGCCCGGTACCGGGTCGCGACCCGGCAAATGGGAAACCCTGCACTAAGCAGTTATTGAGAGATCCTCAAGATTGTACACACGAGTAATGTACATATAGGTTGGCATTATCAGTTCGAAATCGCTCTCACTCGTAATTTTTACATCAATCTATCTGGAAGCGTCGTGTTTAGAGCTAAATAAAAAAATCCTCGTATGAATATTAAACTTCAAGATACGTTTATGTACGATGTTATTATTATACTTATGCTGTTGAATATTTGATTTGGTTAGTTTGTTTAATAGATCTGAATAGCCAGATACTTTCCCACCTTCTTCTTTCCCATCTCCTTCCCCTCCCCGTTACCTTCAGCCTCATAACGTACCGCAACCGAAGATGCCCCGGTCTCACTAACTCCAGGCGGTTGGAAGCAGTATTCACTTGCACGGTATTGACATAAGAAAAACAGTTGAAAATAATAACTTTAGCCAAAAACAAAAAAGCGTTTTGTAAAATATATTATGTTTAGTTGAGTTGACTTAATAAATGACGTAAATAGTATTTTTAATGCAAAATAGAATATAGATAAAAGAAGATAATAGAAGATAATAGAAGATAAGATAATAGAAGATAATAATAAGATAATAGATAAGATAAGATAATAGAAGCAGAGATCATTTTTCCTGGCCGAACTAAAGTGTAATGATTAAATGAAAAGCTAGCAAGATGTCCTGGGTTCGAGTCCCAGAGGTGTCAATATCTTTTTCTGATTTTTCTGTTTCCAGATTTTCGATTGAGTTTCGCTTATATTGACTTCATTTAATTAAATATTACAATTTGAGGTTTTACTCATAAAGTTAAATAAAAATAAAAGTGTAATGAGCTCAAAAACATTTAAATAAAAACGCATTAAAACTAACTATTTCTCACATTCTGTATCATTTCCTCGAAATCAGCCTTTCTTCAAATGTGCAATAAGAAGAATATTGTCTTCATTGTAAACAATATTCGGAAAAACAACAAATTCGTCCGTTTTTTACTTTTTGCAGATGACATAAAACTTTTCTTGAGAATTCGATCATTAGAAAGCTGTAGAAAACTCCAGGAAGATATAAACGCAATCATTGACTGGAAAATCGATAATAAACTCGGTTTCAACTTCCGAAAATGTTCAATTAAGTGCTTTACGAGGTCACAATAGACCATATATTTTAATTATAAAATAAAATACACGTCATTGAAACACACGGCGACTTGCAAAGACCCAGGAATTGCGTATGACGCTCATTTAACATTTCATGCTCATATTGAAAAGATTTGCAAATCAGCCATAAATATGTTGTTTTTTGTCGTACATAATTCGAAGGAACTAACCAATCTTACAGTTATAAGGCTGTTTTACTTTAGCTTGGTGCGAGCATTCTCAAGAGTGGATCTCAGATGTGAGGGCCAGAGGACATCGTCTATGTACAAATTGTCGAGAAAATACAAAAGAAATTTTTACAATACCTCTATATAAGAGAGTTCGGTTTTTACTCACGGGTGTTTCCAACCGCATTTGTCTCGGGAATGTTGGATATCTGTACCCTTAGTACCAGAAGAGATGTCGCATTACTACTTACTACTGATGGCATATAAGCTTCTAAATGGTTTTATCTCGGTACCAGATATACTGGGAAAAATAGCATTCTATGTCCTGGATAATTTCACGCGAGGCCGCCAACACAGGCTTTTGATTATTCCCAGGTGCAGAACTAACTTACCAATGGTGATGCCCCTGGGAAGAATCATTAGGTTAATTAATAAATTTGCTTCTCAGATATGGAATCCTCAATAAAAAATCTATATTAAACGCATTGAAGCCATCCAAAGAAAATTTGTCCATCATTTAAATTTCAAGTTTAATATTGGTTATCGTGACATAAACAGCTCGCTGGACTTTTATGGACTTAAATCATTAAAAATTAGACGAGACTGCAAATATAATATATCTTCATAAAATTATCATTGGTTTTATTGATTGTTCGCCCCTTTTGGCTGAGATTAAGTTTAGAGTCCCAGGTGTTAGAACCAGAGAAAAATCACTTTTACATCTTCAAAAATGTTCTACTAATCTCAGACAAAATGCTTTTATATTCAGAGCATGCAATGTATTTGATAAGAATTTTAATAATATGGTTCCATGGCAACTCAGAATGAAACCAACTCAGAAACTCCTTAGAAAGGTTATTAAAAGCTATGAAAAAATTATTTTAAAATATTCGGTAACCCTAACCTAACTTAACCTATTTAAACGATTTTTAATATTTTTTTTATCATCACTCTTAATGACTTTTCTGATGTGTTTCTGAGTTGGTTTCATTCTGAGTTGTCTGGTCACCTATTTGTTAAAGTATTGGGATCGTGAAACTGTGATCGTCATTTTGAAGCCTCAGGTCAAAAATTCACATGTGTATTTATCACCACGTCTGGAGGTTACGATTTCTAGGAAAAAGTTTATTTATTTTGTGAATAATTTTATTCGAAAAGAAAATAGTGAACCAATGAAAACTGATACTTTTAGCCATTAAATTGTATTTGATAAAAGTTGTTTTACATAATTTGGAAGGCGGGAAAGGGTACCGCTGCCCCGGAAACCTTTACTGGATAACCAACACCTCTACCATAGGTCACCCCAAGTGGTTCGCAAAGTTTTTTGATTTAGAAGGGGTGCCGGGTTCATGGGGTGAGGTTTGTCTAGGTCTTGGAGGCAAATGACCAGGACACACTGTGTCACAAAACTCTCCTCTCCTTCCTTTCCTTAAAAAAAACCTCCACACAGGATCCCCAAAGATGACATAGGCCCTGTAAGAAATTATTTTAATCAGGGTCTCCTGTGTGGAGCTCATATATTAAAAAAAAACATTTGTAATAATTTTTTTAAACTAATTTCCCTCAGGGGCTATTTCATCTTTGGGGATGCTGTGTGGAGGGTTTTTTTAGGGAAAGAAAAGATAGGAGAGTTCTGAGAAGGAAAAGGGTTTAAGGGGTGGGTAGGAATCTGGGGTTCAGTGTATCATGGTCATCCAAGACATGAACAAACCTCACCCCATGAACCCGGGCACCCCTGCTAAATCTCCAAACGTAGCAAACCACTTGGGGTGACCTATGGCAGAGGTGTTGATTTTTAAAGGCACCTAGTTAACAGTTTTATTTTAATTATGCTTAGGTAACGGAAAAGGTAGGAAAAGCATCATTTTATCAAAAACATGTTTTTTGTATTTAAAATGTAAACCGATTTGTGAAGAAAATTAATCGGGGACGCCCGAGGAAGACATGGCACGATCAAGTAAATCAGATACTTGAGACAGGCCATGTCAAAAGTCAGAATAATAGAAGAGTATGTAAGAGACGATGTATGAATGTGAGTGAGGCAAAGAGTGTGTGCCAAGACCGAGTTGTTTGGCGGTCCGTCCTCTCTGCCTACCCCTGCGGGGAAACGGCGTGATGGTTAGTTAGTTAGTTAATTAATCGAAAAGAGTGATTCAGCAGTAAATTTCGCGTCTAGGACTTCAGACTCAGACTACTGCGAGGTTTTAAAGATAATCACTTCTACTAAGTTCGTGTCCATCTCTAGAATCATGAAATTGTTTGTTTGTTTCAGTTTTTTTAATATGTGAAATTGAAAACGAGAAGGACTATCGCGATTTATTTTTGGAGGGTTGTGTAATCTTACGCTACCTTCATCTTTAGCCAATGTTTCGGACAGCGTTACAGTTTTCATCATCACGGCAGACGTGTAATGGATAATATTTTATCTTCTTCTTTTTCTTTGCCACTTCCCACTTTAAGTGGGGTCGGCTCTCCTAATCAATCTGCGCCAAGACGACCGGTCTTGGGTTGTTGGATTGGGGAAATTTTGAGCTATTTTTGCCATGCTGGTCCACCATGGCAGAGGGGGGCGTCCTCTTCCTCTTTTTATTTCAGGTATAGCTAGCGCTTTATGGCACACGTGTTCTTTGTCTCTTCTCATTACATGACCATACCACCGTAAGCGACTTTCTGTTAGTTTTTCAGGAAGGGGGGCTACCTTGAAACTAACTCTTATATGTTCGTTTCGTATGGATAATATAATGGATAATATTATATATAGATAAGATAATATTTTTGGCCGTGAAAATCTCAAATCGTAAGTAAAGAAATATTTTTTGTTGAAGATGAAGCCAAAATTACGAAATAATATGATGTATCAACTCAGAAGCCTTGGGAAATAGTAAACATTCACTCATTTGCGATTATTTTCTTGTAAGAAGTCTACATTTTATTTTATTACAATTTTTAGAGAAGTGTAGTGATAATGACTGACAAGATTTTAAGCAAAACGGGGCAAAATTCATTTTCATTAATAATTATAATTATTAAATGTCTGAGAATAATGTAGGCAAATAAAATCAAGGTTTACAGGTATTTAATTTGTCTGTTAATAATGTACTACCCGGCTATTTTAAAATAAACACATCCATGGGCGAAGACAGGTTGTGATTCAGGGTGGGACAAAAAATAAAAATCTAGGGTAGGTACCAAAAATAAGTAGGCTTGTATTACATTAGGCTCTATGAATACAAGAAATATGAACGTAAGAAGGAAAATCAATCCTAAGAAGGGCTGTAAATTTGAAAGGTCATGCATCGGCCAGTCAGGTTGGGGGCTACGCCCACGTACGCATCATGTTTGACACGTTTAATTTTCATATTTGATAGCATACATTAAACCAATTATTATTTTCTGCTGTCAATTAATCATTTGCTGAAAAGATTCTAAAATCCCACTCACAATTTAATATAATAATATGCCTAAGCTTCACCGTGATTTTACATTTATAATATTAGAGTCGGATTTTCTATATATAGATATTTACGTAGTGGTACTGATTAAATTTGATAAAACTCTGGATACATTTATACAGGGTGTTAAGGGACGTACTTGATTTACTAATCGGTAGTTCTGGATATTATTTGGAATAAAAAATGTAAATAAAATTTTGGTCTCCGGGTGACTTTTTTTTCGTTATTTTTTCATCAAAATCAAACTCAGTCACACAGTCGATTAACCGAAGAACCCCTCTACCCGCGTTAGTTGTCCAACACCTACCATTTTTTATGTATTTGTAGGAAAAAAATTCAACAATCCATGTTGAGGAGGAGGGGGGGGGGGGGGGGACCTGATGCTGATGACTTCAATTTGATGCTGAATCGAACAGAGTTTACGTACTAATATTGGTTTATATTCTAAGTATCTTTATTTTCTTTTTTTATTACGTGAAAACAATCTAAACGACATTCAATCAAAAAATCGGAAAGCACAAAATCAGAAAAAGATAAGTCAGATCTAGGACTCGAAAGTCCCGATGAGTCCCTATCCGATTCGATCACATTTAACTACCTATGTATATCATACTTCGACTAAGAACTACCAACATTATCTTCATTATTGTCTGCTATCTTTATACAGGGTGTTAAGGGACGTACTTGACTTACTTTAACCAGTGATTCCTGACATTATTTGGAGTAAAAAATGTAAATGAAATTTTGGTCTCCGGTGACATTTTGATGTTTTATTTTTTTTCGACAAAAACATAAAAAAATGGTAGTTATTGAACAGTTGGAGGCGGGGTAAGGGGTTCGTCGGACACCCTGCTGAGTGACCAGTGACGACATGCGGAAGAATTTTTTTTTGTTTGATTTTGAAGAAAAAAAATTTGAAAAAAAAAAGTTGTCAAAAAAGTCACCGGAGACCAAAATTTCATTTACATTTTTTACTCCAAATAATATCAGGAATCACTGGGTCAAGTACGTCCCTTAACACCCTGTTTGTACGAGTATGTTTGCAAAATGGAAACTCGAATTAAATTCTATCATAGATCCTAGGTTCGAGTCCTATAATATATGTGACCGTATCTTTTTCTGATTTTTCTGTTTTCAGATTCAGATAAGGAGCGGTTTTGTCTCATTACAAAATTTAAATTGCGTTGGTGAAATTATTATTGGTATTATATTCGATAGCATAGAAATAGAAACCTCTGTATGCAATATTAATAATATAATCAATAGAGCCCTTAAGACCTTTGACTGTATTTTGAGAGCTACAAAGGATTTCAACAATTTAGAAACATTTATCACGTCATATAAAGCCCTCGTCAGATACCAACTAGGGCATTACTCCACTGTATGGCCATGCAATATCAATAACTTTGAAAAGATTCAACATAATATGTTAAAAGGTAAGGTACAAAAGATTCAACATAAGGTAAGGTCAAAATATTTTCATATTTCTTTAGAATACATTGATTATAATTACTTCTTGGAAAAAAATCTCTCTTAAAACATTCAGACAGAAGAATAATATTCATCCTGAATTGCTTCAATTAATCAATATGCATGTTCCCGAAAGATCTTGCTGACATTTAACACTGTTTTACTTTAACAATACCAGAACACTGATGACAACGGCTTATCAGAATTCCCCGATTCCGATACTTCACCGTCTCGGAATTAAATATTCTGATTGCGACATACATAATATATTTCATCTTAAAACTAATCAAAATAAAGTTTGTTTATTCTTTTACTTCTATTTTTCTAGACATAAACAGACCTACGTGTATACCTTCTACAATTTTTCTTACATTAAAATCGATGTATGTAAGGATTCTTAGTTTCCGTTCACATTTTTACCTTGTATTTATTAATTTTATTTCTATTCTTGAACACACACAATACAGATTATTACATCGGTTTATATAGTTTGGTAAAAAGAAAAAATATGTTAATGATCCGTAACTGTATGTATACAGGTAAGTACCTAGTAGTAGGTTCGCCTAGTGAACACTTAACTAGGCGAACCTGTGCTGAGGTGTTCCCATTTTTGGGAATAAATTCTATTCTGTCAACATAAGTAGAAACACCGTTACCTCCTTGATATTGTCAAGAAGGACACTGTGGGTCGACCCATGGCGGCATTATCGAATACATAAATTAAAGATTGGTTGCAGTTAGGATCTACATAAACAGTTATTCATAGCATCTAGTTTATGTTTTTTTTAAAGAAAGACAAATATTCCCGGGTTACGAATAGCCCGACAATATTTGAAAATCTCCTACTTCCACCACAATAAGCCGAAAATGTTGCTTGAGTCGTGACGGAGAACTTAGCCAGCCGAAACCATAAAAATCCGAAAACTTCAATATTTTGGACATGTGATGAGACATCCAGTGAAGTATGAGATCTTGCATCTCATAATGCAGGGAAAGATTGCCGGAAGACGGGGCCCTGGAAAAAGGAGAACCTCATGGCTGAAAAACCTGAGACAGTGGTTTGGCCAGTCCACCGTGGAGCTATTCCGGGCCGCAGTTAGCAAAGTCCGCATAGCCAACATCATAGCCAACGTCCGTTGAACGGACAGGGCACAAGAAGAAGAATTTTGAGAAGGTACCGCATTTCCTAATGAAAACAACGAAAAATCAGATAAAGAAATGGATATTTAATATCAAGAGAATGAATATTTGAATATGTGATGCCTAAGCGGTGGATAAAGAAGTTTGTGACACCCCAGGACGACAAGTCACATGGCAATGTATACATTTTTGTGATAGGATATTATAACCGGTCAGTGGCTGAGTTCTCATCGCGCCTGGGTCCCACCAAAGCATCGTGATTTCATTTCCTCGACTGGGTATCGTTCCATCACGACACAAGCAACATTTTCCGCTTACTGTGGCGGTATCAGGATATTTTCAAATATTGTCAGGTTATTCGTTTTTTTGTTGTTTTTTTTACATTAGCTCCACACTGAAGGCCCTGAGAAAAATAATTCCCATCAGGGCCTATGTTATCTTTCGAGTCTTTTAGGAAACGAAGTAGGGAAAGTTCTGGGAAGGGAAAGGGTATTAGCGGTGGGTTGGAATCTGGGGGTAAGTGTGTCAAGGAGTAATATCTATTTTGGAGTCTAATTTAATATTATTCTAAAAATTCTAATTACATACTTTCTCTTAAATTAATCAAAAGCCTGTCACAACGAAGCTCTGTGCTTTCCTTCTATAATAATAAACTGATGTTTTTCCATTGATTTATTCGGAAGTAAAACGAAAAATATAGGTAAGGTAGGAATTAATACATTTTTTGGACTGTTATGAAGTGGGAGAAATTAAGATTAATTTAAATATCTTAAATAATTAGGAAATATTTTTTTTTCATGAATATCTCACAACTGTCCCAACTGCACCCAAACGTGAGACTATGGCATCCCCGACTAGGGTTAGACTGAAGGTAGTGGGGAGTAGAAAGAAATGGGAAAAGGGAAGGTGGGAGAGTACTTGGCTAGTCAGATATGGTCACCAAATAGTCTGAAGCCATTTCAATCAACTAATGTTTCAATTATGTATGAATGGTGGTGTTACACAAGGGCGATAGAAGAGTATCTTCCACTCTGGAACGTGCTGCAAAAATGCCTCATATTTTTTATTGTGGAATAACACAAATCAATCAAAAGTTATTTACTTGCGCATGCCTAGATTTGAAACCGCGACTTCCTGATTGCTGGTCGAGAACCTTACCCTTCAACCGCAGAGGCCATCATAAAAGGAAATAAATAGAAGAATTAAGAGAACTTGAAAATAAATTAAATAATTAAAAAGAAGTAACACAACTTCTTAATGTTATAAAATGAGTTTTTTTCTAAGGAATATCACGTTTTGCACTTTAACCGACGATAAACGTATAGAAGTTAGATGACAGATAAAATTAAATTTCATTTCAAGGTTTTCAACGCTACGGTGGTAATTGGATTAAACTTTATATTATATACGTAAAGCATAATCTCCCCGAGGCTTTTTACAGGCATAATCAGCCTCACAACTTCTACAGAATTTATAGAAGAATGATCCGCTCTTCGCAGATGAAAAATACGGAATTATGTGTAATTATAGCATTTAATAGAAAAAAAGCTTGATCACAATTTATTACTCTAAAAAAATTTATGAATTAAATGTGAAATCATTGTGCTTTATTATGGAAAACTTACTAACCCTAATACCATTCGCGGGGGAGTAGATTCCCCCAACAAGCAGTTTATCGCAAATATTTATTTTATTTTAAGCCTTACGTGCTTGCGGCTCCGTGTATTTCTAATATAGCCCGAGACGTTGATACTAAGAATATCGCCAAGCTTGACCTGGGACCTAAATCCCCCACGAGTGTAGTTACGTAAGAAAAAAATTATGATTACATTTTTATGCATTGGTGACTCGGAAAATGATAGCCTGGATAATGCAAATCTTAGTGACAGAACCTCTAATGCATTTTATGACAAAATCAGGTACAAACGGGGAAAAACACCGCCATCGCGGTTACGAGTTCGAGCGCATAACATTATTGTGCATTTGCCTGGCCTAAGAGATCCTGATCGATCGAAAAATGAGTTGACTTCGCTTGAATTCCTATAAATGTTAAACTTTTGTGAAAAAAATTGTAATAAACTGATTTCTTGGATTTATTATATGTCTTTCATTAATTTTAAATAAATAAATCACAAAAAAGTGATAACTTCTATTTCTATGAAGCATAAATTTATGGGGGATCTTGGTCCCCCATAAGTGAATTTGTGTAGGCTGAAAATAGCGAGTGTCTCTAAGTGTTAATTAAGCCTTGTTATGTTTCTTTCTTTGGCCACAGTTTAGGATAGCATTACAGTGTCCGTCATCAGGGCAGATGTCTTATCATCTTTTTATCACGTATGTGATTACACATTTGACCCCATTTTTACATTAATCCCACACAGGAGGCCTTGAGGAAAGAAAATCCCTGAAGGCCCGTGTCAATTTTGGGGAAGCTGTGTGGAGGTTCTTTTTATGGAAAGGAAGGAGAGGAGTTCTGGGAAGGAATAAGAGAAGAGGGGTTCAATGTGTTCAGGAATGACGAACGTATGGATCCATCCCTGCGGTGCAAGGTGATGTGTTAAGAGAGCTGGCCGGAGATGTCAAAAGGTCTCCCTCAACCAGCCTCTTCGGATCCGGCCTGCACAACGCAGGAGTTCGGCGAACACATCCATGGCCAAGACTTTGATAAATCTCAACCCATGAACCCGGACACCCCTGATAAGTCAACAAACGTAGCGAACCACTATGGGAGAGGTGTTGTTTATCCAATAAATGGTTTCCGGGGCAGCGGTACCCACACCCGCCTCCCAAATTGGAATCCCCTGGACATCATCCATCATTAAGGCAGATGTGTAGGTAATCGTACATATGTGCAATTACACATCTGCTTGTTAATGTGTTTTGTTTTTTTTTTTGTTGTTGCTCCTATGTGTACGAATTATTGTACCTACAAGTTCTCTAAAGTCATCCATGTGGATTTAGCGTTGGTGTATTCTTATGTATTATATTGAGTTTACGCTGTATTTATATATATTTTAATATTTTTTTCTTTTTGTTGTACTGTCATTATAAATGAAATTTGTATTCGATATGTCAAAGCCCTGTAGGGCGCCAATAAATAATTAAATACATACAATGAAACAATGCAACTTTGTATAAACCACTTATAAAATGTGCAAATCCGACCGGTTTCGGAACAAACGTTCCTTCGTCAGGGAAAGCTTATACTAATTTGACAGTTTAGAACAATGTTTTATTATGGTAGGGGTGGAGCCGTTGTTAGTTAATAATGTAGATTGGGTGGGTAGGTATTAGTGTAGAGTGGGTGGGTAGGTATTAGTGTAGATTGGGTGGGTAGGTATTAGTGTAGAGTGGGTGGGTAGGTATTAGTGTAGAGTGGGTGGGTAGGTATTAGTGTAGAGTGGGTGGGTAGGTATTAGTGTAGAGTGGGTGGGTAGGTATTAGTATAGAGTGGGTGGGTAGGTATTAGTGTAGAGTGGGTGGGTAGGTATTAGTGTAGAGTGGGTGGGTAGGTATTAGTGTAGAGTGGGTGGTTAGGTATTAGTGTAGAGTGGGTGGGTAGGTATTAGTGTAGAGTGGGTGGGTAGGTATTAGTGTAGAGTGGGTGGGTAGGTATTAGTGTAGAGTGGGTGGGTAGGTATTAGTGTAGAGTGGGTGGGTAGGTATTAGTGTAGAGTGGGTGGGTAGGTATTAGTGTAGAGTGGGTGGGTAGGTATTAGTGTAGAGTGGGTGGGTAGGTATTAGTGTAGAGTGGGTGGGTAGGTATTAGTGTAGAGTGGGTGGGTAGGTATTAGTGTAGAGTGGGTGGGTAGGTATTAGTGTAGAGTGGGTGGGTAGGTATTAGTGTAGAGTGGGTGGGTAGGTATTAGTGTAGAGTGGGTGGGTAGGTATTAGTGTAGAGTGGGTGGGTAGGTATTAGTGTAGAGTGGGTGGGTAGGTATTAGTGTAGAGTGGGTGGGCAGGTATTAGTGTAGAGTAGGTGGGCAGGTATTAGTGTAGAGTGGGTGGGTAGGTATTAGTGTAGAGTGAGTGGATAGGTATTAGTGTAGAGTGGGTGGGTAGGTATTAGTGTAGAGTGGGTGGGTAGGTATTAGTGTAGAGTGGGTGGGTAGGTATTAGTGTAGAGTGGGTGGGTAGGTATTAGTGTAGAGTGGGTGGGTAGGTATTAGTGTAGAGTGGGTGGGTAGGTATTAGTGTAGAGTGGGTGGGTAGGTATTAGTGTAGAGTGGGTGGGTAGGTATTAGTGTAGAGTGGGTGGGTAGGTATTAGTGTAGAGTGGGTGGGTAGGTATTAGTGTAGAGTGGGTGGGTAGGTATTAGTGTAGAGTGGGTGGGTAGGTATTAGTGTAGAGTGGGTGGGTAGGTATTAGTGTAGATTGGGTGGGTAGGTATTAGTGTAGAGTGGGTGGGTAGGTATTAGTGTAGAGTGGGTGGGTAGGTATTAGTGTAGAGTGGGTGGGTAGGTATTAGTGTAGAGTGGGTGGGTAGGTATTAGTGTAGAGTGGGTGGGTAGGTATTAGTGTAGAGTGGGTGGGTAGGTATTAGTGTAGAGTGGGTGGGTAGGTATTAGTGTAGAGTGGGTATTAAATACATGAAAATTCTTTTGAGATTTCAGAATTTCAGCCAAATACAAAATTCAAGTCCAATTTTTTGGAAGCCAGCCATCTGGTTGAGTGACGTGCATCACTGATATGTGTAGGAATCGTCCCGTAGAATTTTTGATATTGTCAATCAGACGAATCGTCCTCCTCTGCACATAATCAAGATGGTTTATCAGGTGGTTTGGGGCTCCAGCCCAGAGGTGACTACCAACTTCATTAGTTGGACGTATTTGAGATTTGTATTGAGACACAATTAGATACTGCTAGCTCTCCCAGTGGAGTCCCGATACTTGAGTCACACTGAGGTACTAACTTTTATCTTTTTTTTTTACCTACGTTAGCTTATGTTTTAGGAGGCTCTGAGGAAAATAATTCCCCTCAGGGCCCATTTCGTCTTTGAAGATGCTGTGTGGGGGGTCTTTTTAAGGAAAGGAAGGAGAGGAAGTTGTGGGAAGGAAAAAGGTTTTTTACGTTAGCTCCATACTAAAGGCCCTGAGGAAAATAATTCCCTTCAGGGCCTATGTCATCTTTGGGGATGCTGTGTAGTGGGTCTTTTTAGGAAAAGAAGTTCTGGGAAGGAAAATGGGTATTAGGGGTGGGTAGGAGTGATGGACGTATGAATCCATCCCTCCCACTGCGGTGCAAGGCGATGTTCCGAAAGAGTACGGCTGGAGAAGTCAAAGGGACTCCTTCAACCATTCTCTTAGTGTGATGAATGAATGATGTCGTTGGTTACGCAAAATACTGGCGTATTTAATTAACGTATTAAACTAATGAATCTCTTAGAATTTAAAGGAGTCGTATAAGTAATCCATAGACTTAAATAATGCATCAAAAAAGCTATCAATTTATTGCGTTCGATCTTTGAGAAACGAAAATGGTTTAAATATGAAGAAAGACATCATGAACTAATTTACTGTCGTTTTGTGTAAAAAAGTAAATGCGGACTGTCAATGCATATTAAATATAAGTATTTCAAATTAAAGTCCTCCGTCCCGTCTGTCTGTCTGTCTGTCAAACTCAAAAACTACTCAACGGATTTTCATGCGCTTTTCACCAATAGATAGAGTGATTTGTGAGGAAGGTTTAGGTATGTAATTTGTCAAGGATTTGTGTAAATTTGTTGAAACACAACGATAATTTTTAGAAGTATCTAAAAAATCTTGCCGCCTGGGAGCTTTCATTGAAAACACTGCCTAATCCCTTTGAGATATAACAAAACAATGCATGGTGGGATATTCCTCTTTTATAGATCTACAAAAAAGTCTGCGATGGCATGTATCTATCATTTACGGATATCTTACTATCTTCTCTTCTGTTCTCTACTATATTATGTATTATATATGTATTTTAATTAAAATACTCTGCGTCGTCTGTTTGTCTGTCTCTTCGCAATAAACTCAAAGATGGCGGTGGTTATAAAGGTTGGATAACCATCCAGTAGATGGCGTTGTATTTAGTTAGCCAGAGCAACGCATGGCCGGGTCAGCTAGTTATTAATATTAAATATTTTAAATGTGAATTCGTGGACAGATCCGCCAGCGTATATTGATTCCTCATTTATTCCCTGTCAATATCGGTTTGATAAAGTCAACAGTGAAACTGTGCTAGGGACATTGATATAAAAACGATGGAAGTTACGCCTATCGATCCCATATTGTCGACATTTTTCGTCACCATCACTATTTTTTTTTTTTAAATGCATTATATATAAATTCTTCTATTATGAAATGGGGGCCAGTGAAGCCAAGATTACGGGATTGTACCATGAAATGTAAAATATTGTATCAATAAATAAATTGTGTAGGTTGATCAGTGTGGTGCAATGTTGTTTTCTCTGATTAACAATACAACTCTAGTGATAGGGAGTTTCAATAACGCTTTGATTTATCAGTATTACCAGTCGTGTTTATTATTGTCTTATTTATCAGGAATATTTAACTGGACTTTTATTTAACGTCCGCTCTAAAGCTCGCTCTGAGCTAATCTGGAGTAGAGGAAATGGTCACGGAAGGTGCCCACCTGTAAATCGGAAATGATCTTCGTAAGCGTTCGGGTTTTAGACCGGAACGGGCGACAGTTGTCTTTCTCATATAGATACAATGAAAGAGCAGTGTACAATCAAATATAGACTTATTTTCAAATGTGGACTTATAATGCAAATTTGTTAATGATTCACTCTTTTACCTATAAAAGCGCTTATTTGGCAATAAAACCAGCTCTTTATGCTTTTAACACTTTGTGAATATAATTAGTAACTTATAAATGCGTAAGAATTACTGAAATGAAACGTTTCTTTTTGGTTTTCTCAAAATAACGCGTTATGGAGATTGCCGCATTTGATACTGCATATCTCAATATGAAGTTTTAAACTTCATATAACTACACATTATATTACATATACTAACGATATTTGTTGAGAGATATTGAAAATGCACACATATTCTCACACACTACAGTTACTTTAGGTGTGTTATTTGTTTGTTTATCGTGGAACCGATAATTCTATACCAGACGGTGGGTACATCAACAACCTGGTTTAACTTGACACTTGAGAATTTGAAAACTTTTAATGAAAGGAAACAGCAATTTCTTTTGATCTGTGAGATTTTTTCTGAGAGGCGCTACAATATCACATCTCAATACTTTCTGAACTAGATTTGCGGAAGTTTTCCAATAGAAGGTGTAAAGGCCGGGTTATAGCTACGGAGCAAAGATATTGAAATATAAGTAAATGTGCTATCTGCTGTTTTTACTATGTGGGTCTGCGCTTCCGGGTGTCGCCGATATTGTTTACCAATTAACAAATAAACTAAAAGAACAAAATATTAACGAATAAACCAAACGAACGTTAAACTAAATGAACGAATTCTTTCCTTATTCGAAATATATTGTTAACCAATATTAATGCACATTTTAAAAAAATCAACGAAATGAACAAATTATTTTTGTATGAAAACTACGCTAATTAGCGCCTAGTCCGGCGACAGTTGCGCGGACACCATAGCATATCTCTTCTGTATTTGAATATCTTTGGTACGGAGCGATTTCGTTGCTGCTACTGCAGAGAGTTATCGCCACTTGTAGATAGTCTCAAGGACTACTGAAACTGTGAAAATAGATAGTAAAGAAAGAAACCAAAAACATTCAACGGCTTATGACTAGCGGCCATCAATTTAAAAAAGTCTTACAAAACTTATGAACATGTCATAATCGAATCGCCTCAATGGGCCGTATTCATAAAAAAAGGTTTTTTATTTATTTATTGCTTATACTTGCAGAATATAAAGGAAATCCTTCAGCTCGCATTCATAATATTCCGAGTAAAACCTTATACTTATAGAGTATGATCATATCCTTTACAAAAAGTATTTGGTTATTCATAAACGTTACCTTTTACTCTAAATAAAAAGGATATCCTTCAATAATTTCGAGTGTGGTCAGTAGCAGACTCAGTCGTCTAGTGATCAGTTGTAGCGATGGCAGATGTTGGGGAACTAAGAGAGATTAAACACAACAAGCAGCGTTTACCACCAAAATTGGCAATTTCATCTGCTATGAACTGAAGTTCGGTTATGGCATTATCTTTTTCTGTACTTTCACTATCGCTGCTTGACGAATACATCTCTCTGTTCGAAGTACTTGAGTACTCAAATAACACCGATAAGAAAGAAATACACTAAATAAACAAACCATCGAAAACAGGTTGAAATCTGCCGCGGCACAGTCACAAGCTAACATGCCAACAACCTTTTACTCGTTCTTGGAGTACTTGGTGTTTTATTTATTCTTATGAATACGAAAAAAAGGAAATGCTAATACTCCTACCTTTTTCTTCAACTCAAAACCTTATACTTCTACCTTATACTTACGAGGATATCCTTCAGTTTTATGAATACGGCCCAATGTTTAAAAGCTGCTATTTGAGTTACACGCAGTTATCAAATGAATCGAGTTCGTCGCTACTGTGCAAAATTTGCAAGGTACTTACTTGAGATCAAAACCTGCATATAATTTAAATATTAAATACGAAGTAAATGCTACTAAAAGGAACTTTTGTATGTTCTTTGGAGAACTTCAGAGAAAAAGAAAGGATTGAGAAAGCGCAAAATTGTTTTCTACCAAACCTTGATTTTTGGGGCTGTCGCTGTGACGTCCCTTTCTGAGTCATCGGTTAGCCTGGTTTTCATGAGTAAATCGCTTGAAAGTCGTAGAAAATTTCCAGACTTACTGTTTTTATTTAAAAAAACCACCACTATGATAGATTGCCTTAAATTAATTAAAAGAATTCAATTAAACTTTAACTGCTGACGTGATTTATTTTTACATATACTCTGACGGGGGGGGGCCTGGGCGGCCTGTTACTTTGAATGTTTATACATTGGAGATCAATGAAAATTTTGAGATCAAAATTATTATTTTTTGGACAATTTAAATACATTTGACGACCTCCGTAGTCCAGTGGGTAAGACTCTTGACTCACAATCCGGAGGTCGCGGGTTCGAAACCGGCATGCACAAATAAATTTTATTTGATTAATTTGTGTTATTTCACAATTAATTCATTTAAAATAATATATAGTATATTTGCGGCATGTTCCAGAGTGGAAGATACTATTAGTATCGCCTGGTGTAAGACCACCATTCAGAATTGAAACGTTGCTTGAAAATTACTTTAGCCGTGTTTGGTGACCAGATCTGAATAGCCAGGTACTTCCCAACCTTCCTCTTCCCCACCTCCTTCCCCTCCCTACTACCTTCAGCCTGACAACATACCCCAATTGGGGATGCCATAGTCTCACTGGCTCCAGACGGGAGCAGTTGAGATTCTTGTGCGGTATTCGCTGTAAAAAAAAAAAACATTAAAAAAACCTTTTTTATTGTTAAGTAACTTACATTTGACAATTTGGATATTATGCAATAATTTTTGGCAAAAATCACTTGAGATAAGAAATCAGTCTGTATTATCTACTAAACTAAATAAAAACAATGATCTCAATTTAATAATAATATTTCAAAAGTGTCTCGAATAAACTATACACATAAAACTTTAGTAAAGTTGTTCGTGTTTATTTTTATAAAGTAAAAATCATCATCATCATCTTCTTCTCCTTGTCCTATTCGGGTCGGGGACCCATTGCATACGTCCCTATCTTGTGCTATTGTTCGGCCTCCGTCCATGGTAGACCCATCCTCTCCTCACACAGTTTCTGGAGTTGCCTCGCCCAACTGTATCTGGGGCGGCCCGGTCATCAAATATCAAATATAATAGTAAAAATCAACTTCAAAAAAGTCAAGTAAGTTAGGCAATGGGTCAGAGAGATCCGCAAAATTTTTGAAATGAATTTACTTACAGAACTTTAAATTTAAAAAGTTAAATTTTAAAACTTATTGCTCTGTTGTCACTAAATTCGAATATACTGGAAGCGGCGTATGAGTCGTGCGTGGGAGCGGGGAGTATTTCGATATTATTATTGTCGCTTTGACGGAGCGCCCCCACGTCAGCAGTTAAAGGTTAAGAGGGCCCATCGGACAAAACAAATCCTCCCAATTAATCATCTCTCAATCTACGGTGCTGCAAGCATAAGTTGGCGGTGGTGTCTACATGAATTATTTTTATAATTTAATCTGGTAGCCGTAATCTTCTTTTGCCAATTTATACATGTAATACCTACTGTAACTCAAAACAAAAAAAATTAAATCATCGCGCTGCACACATTTTTTAAAATTTCGCACAGATAATTGGAATTATTTAACTAATCACCAATAAACAAATTTCTGTAAGTAAATATAGCATACATAGATGTTGATATGGCGGGGCGCGTATGGCGTGGCGTCAGATATGCACTCGAAGCCAGATTCTTAAATTCAACCGTACAGACGTAATAATACTGTTTGATTTATTTTATTTTTATTACCCTTTATATTTTTTTTCCTACTCTACGTACTTGATTTTTACTTAAAATCTGTTGTGTAAATATGTACAGCTATATGGGACGTGTGGGATTGCGCGGTTCTTCCCACATCTTGGAATAAAACTAAGAATTATTATTATTATTATTATTATAGCACTCGTGTGAGAGCAACATCGTGCCGGAGTTGGAAGAGTAATTGAGTGTAAGTGGTTCAACCCACCTGTAGATTTGCGGTCCAGCGAGCGCGGGAAGAGACAACCGCAGCAGCGGACGGTCTCTCGCCGGAAGTTCATGGCGTAGGAGCCATACACGAGCGGGTTCATGCACGAGTTGGACACGGCCATGATGAAGAAGAAGTCCTGCAGACGGCCGTCGACTTTCTCGGCGCTCTTGCGGTCGAACATGTACCTGAAACAAATACATTTATGTATTATAATATGTTATGCTCACGATTTTACGTCCTGTCTCTTCAAGACCCAGTTTCACTCCTTCCTTTCCCCAAAGCTGACATAGGCCCTGAGGGAAATTTTTTTCTCAGGGTCTCTTGTATGGAGTTAATGTAGAAAATACATATATTTTCAATACAATCACATGGAATCGTTTGTTTTTTTTTTAACATGTAAAATTGACTTATTTTCAAAAAACGTTCGATAATGAGAATTTTTCTATAATAATATTTGATTTAACATAACATGCAGTTTTGGTATGACCAAATAAATACAATTTTATTTTATTTTAATTTTATTTTATTTTTAAACAGTACATTGGTAAAAAAAATACAATTAATAAGTATATTTCATGGTGGGTACTATTTCATGGTGGGTATTATGTATTTCATTGTCGTGTCTTATTTATGGTATGCATATTAAGTAATTACCGGGCATGTATGTATGTAGTTGGAAGGTCTGTGTGTGTGTGAGTATGTGAATATGTATGTATGTATGTATGCGCATTGAACAATTTATATGATGACATGATGCTCTTTTTAAATTTGGGCAGTGAATCGGAGAAAATGTCGATGTTAGAGTTCAGACCAATATTATTGAACGTATGAAGAGCACGATTGATTGGCGAATTAGATGCTGCATTTGTCTTGTAATTAAGCGTGTGGAATAGTTCTGTATGTCGTCTACGTCTTAATGGTATGTTAAAATTAACTAGGGAAAGAAGTTCGGTTCATTCAATGTTATGATTTAAAATTTTGTGTATAAATGTTAAATCATTTAAATGTATTATTGATATTGACTATTGGTCAATTGTCAGAAGTTTTAATATGACCAAATCTTATTTTATTGAAATGACTCTTGATCAATTGTCAGAAGTTTAAGTATGATCAAATATAAATTTCTATTATTGATTTTGACTCTTGGTTAAGTTTCAGAAGTTTTAGTAAGACCAAATATAAATTTTGTTTTTTTGATATTGATTTTTTTTTTTACAGTGAATGCCGCACAAGAATCTCAACTGCTCCCGTCTGGAGCCAGTGAGACTATGGCATCCCCAATTGGGGTATGTTGTGAGGCTGAAGGTAGTGGGGAGGGGAAGGAGTTGGGGAAGAGGAAGGTTGGGAAGTACCTGGCTATTCAGATCTGGTCACCAAACACGGCTAAAGCCATTTTCAAGCAACGTTTCAATTCTGAATGGTGGTCTTACACCAGGGCGATACTGATAGTATCTTCCACTCTGGAACATGCCGCAAATATACTATATATTATTTTAAATGAATTAATTGTGAAATAACACAAATTAATCAAATAATTTTCTTTTTTTTTTTTGTTCATATGAAGCGGATACTTTGTGATGTGACATTATTAATTTAAAATAAAACAATAACTTTGTAAACCGTGTGTAATAAAAGTGGTGTTTACAAAGTTATTGTTTTATTTTAAACAAATAAAATTTATTTGCGCATGCCGGGTTCGAACCCGCGACCTCCGGATTGTGAGTCAAGAGTCTTACCCACTGTACTACGGAGGTCTTAGTGTCAGAAATATTTACTGTGTACTTGTTGTCATATTGTTAAGGTCATTGAACCCTGTATTGTTGTTATTACTTTGTAGTACCTACTTGCGAAAATTTTCTCTACTATTACCTACAACAGCGTTTCCTAACCTTTTTCAGTCACGAACCCCTAGGAATCAAGCACAATTTTCAAGGGCCCCCTTAATAAAAAAACAATAAATTTCAGACCAACTATTTGAGTACTACAAATAAAAAAGTGAATAATTAACGTACAACAGAAACACCAACATTCATATTAATTAACATTTAATTAATGTGAAGGAAGGTGTAGCTTTTTTGCAGCTAAATTAGTGATATTCGTGTTGATATTACTAATAAGTTGTAATCTAAAATCGGATTCCACTTGAAATCTTTGTCTGTATTTGTTTTTAGTATAGAAAAGAACAGAGAATGCCTTTTCACAGATGTGTGTGGTTGAGAAAAGCAGTTAATGTTTAAGTGCTTCTTCTGATATTTACTTATCATCTTTCTTTACATTCACACAAAAACTTGATTAAGAGGATGCTTTGAAATTGCGTTTCAAAACTGAATCGCAAGATATTTCTATTAATTGGTTTTCCTGTGCCGTTGTAAAGCCAGTATTATCAGTAACATCTGGTGTTGAAAGGGTCTAATATTCAATTTAAATTTTTTTCCGGTACTGGAAAATAATCCTAAAACGAAGACGCGTGGCGATTACGAGACTTTTGTTGGCATTTATTTATTATTGATAATTGGTCCAAAGATGAGAGTGCAAACCCTCATACATACATATATTCGCGGACCCCCAGGGTTCCGCGGACCACAGGTTAAGAAACACTGACCTGCAACATAAACCTGCAGAATAATTTATTTTAATAATATTCGTCATTTAAAACGATCACTCATAAATACACACTTGTATTGCACTTGTATTATTAAAAATGAAATTACCTTTTTAATTTAATTGTTTTTAGTTTTGCCATCAACAAATATTTTTTTCTACACAACTTAACCATACATTTTGTAGTTCTTCGAAATCTTCATGCTGGTATATTATTAGATATGCATGAGTTCCAAACATTCTAAAATTTGCCATATTTAGTTGGGGGCAGGTTATACAATTGGTCTGATTCCCTTAGAAATTATTCAGATATTATAACAATATATGAAAGCACCCGGATAATCCAACAAATTCCTTATTCAAATAATTCAAAGTTACATGGTTTAAATACATTTTATACAAAATTCAAATCATACAAAGTTCGAAAAATATGAGCTTATAACTGAAACCGATCTCAACTTTCTTGGAATTTCAACACCCTTTTTAACTTTTTTTTCTCCTTTACAATCCAAAAAAATTACGTCAAACGATATGGCGTCTGTCTCGTTTATTATTTTTTAAAGTAAATATTTAATGGCCTCTTCTTGATCACACAATTCAAGATGAAAACGAAGTTTTGAGAAGAAAAAGTTGTAATGAAATTTGTAACTTCTGTCACTTTACATATGTTTTAACGTACTTATTAATTGTACAGCAATATATGCGATTTTTTCGAGAAAGAAGACACAGCCGCTTTGATTTAAAAGACAGGTGCGTTATCTTCAAAGGTTACCCACGTGGCAAGACGATTAATTAGTTAGTAACCGCGCGTAACTGTTTCTGTCATTTTTTTATTTTTTTTTACATGAAAACCGCACAAGAGTCCCAACTGCTCCCGTCTGGAGCCAGTGGGACTATGGCATCCCCCAATTGGGGTATGTTGTGAGGCTGAAGGTAGTGGGGAGGGGAAGGAGATAGGGAAGGGGAAGGTGGGGAAGTACCTGGCTATTCAGATCTGGTCACCAAACACGGCAGAAGCCATTTCAAGCAACGTTTCAATTCTGAATGGTGGTCTTACACCAGGGCGATACTGAGAGTATCTTCCACTCTGAAGGCTGTCATGCTTTAGCATAATGCTAATTTGGTTCGCTAGCTATCTGAGGGAAAGAAAACTATTTGTTAAAGTTAAAATACGCTTCTAGCGGCTTACCGCAAGGTAGCCATTTAGGTCCTGTACTCTTCGTACTAATTATTAAAGACATAACATCATGCTTCAACACCGTTAAATTTACTGATGACATAAAAATTTACAAAGAAATTACCCATATGAATGATTGCCTAGAGCTTCAATTACATTTAAATTAATTATATTATTGGTGTCTAACTAATAATCTATTTTCATATATTAATAAATGTAAATCAATATCTTTCCGTGGAAACAAATCTCCAATACCTACTATTCAATTATGCGATAGGCCACATACACTGGAGATATTAACTAAAATAAAAAGCCTTTGAGTTTTATTGATGAAAAATTAGAATTTGCAGACCATATAAATCATTTTACAAATAATAGTAAGAAATCATTAGGATTTTTACTGGGAATCATTAAAAACTTTAATTCACTTTCTGTCATGGACATTTTATTTGTCTCATTAGTTCGTAACCAATTACAATACAATTCCGTCATTTGGTCACCTCACCATAAAATTTGTATAAAAAATGTCGAAAGAATTCAATAAACGATTCTACAATTTATTAATTTCAAGTTAAATGTGCCCTTAATTCAAATTAAATGCACTTTTTATTATTAAATACTAAAAATATATATACTTCAGAATCGGCGAAGGATAAGCTACCTACATATGTTTCTTTTTAAAAGTGTGCATTCGGAGCTCAACTATTGCGAACTTTTGATTGTAGTTAATTTTACAGTACCTACTCGACTCATTCGACATAAGGACCTATTTCATGCTACCATTTACAAACAAATTATGTGGCAAACTCTCCAAATCCTCGCTTACATAGTTTTAGCAAACGAATATACAAATTAAATCGAATTATTTTATGTAACAAATTCTGTGTTGTTGCCACTTCCGTCAGCAGGTCGGATGGGAACGTCTCCCCGGTATAAATGTACGAATTTGTGAATGTATACGGAAAGATTGACGGTAATACATGTTGTATCAAGCGACTATGTATCATATGAAGTCATTGCTCTATCTCGGTTACTTTGTTCTAGAAACACCGGATGACAGTGGATCCGTGGAACGGGCTATTTTTGGAACCAGTTCCTATTGGATGTATAAAATGGTCACCAACACTAATTGGGCAATCAAAAGCCACCCGCAGAGCCTAGCAGTAAAAACCTGCGGAGCTGGTTTTAAACAGCGATTTAATGTTTTTATTTAGGCAAGTATTTCAAACTTAATCTAAATTATCTTATTCAAACTTTTTTGAGCCACCAAGGTGATACATCTGTAAAACATGACGCTTAAAAACATTCAGTTGAACAGATTACTGTATTCTTGTATTAGGTCTCAAAGCATACAGCATTTGGTGAGGCGGGTAACGCACAGGTTTCAAGACACATAATAATAAACAAAATTATGTATACTTTCGTAGTATTAGTTCCTAGACCACAGAAGCATTAGAGAATTAGAGTTACGGAAAGCCAAAAACTTTAAAAGCAAAAATTGTTCCCTTGTGATATATAGCACTCTCGTTCCACTCTCCACCGGAGCTAAGCCCATTCTTCTGTAAAGGCTTAATATTTAACATACGGTGTAGTAGATTTTAGTAGAGTATCATGCTGCCCTGAAGAAGCTAGGGTTGGCAGCGAAACCTGTTGGGCATTAGGTACAAAAATAAAAGCGGTGTTTACAAAGTTATTACTCTACTTGAAAAAAAAATTATATACACCCGGTTGCCGGCAATTAAATCCGTAAAAGAAGAACAATCTAGTAGGTACTGAAATCTTGCTGAAATATAAATAATTGCAATATTAGCACTCGTAATACAAACTCGTAATACAAACTGTATTACTAGCTGACTGTATCGATGACCTCCAAGACCTATTAAATCTTGTTAATAATGCTGGTGAGCAACTGGGCCTAACAATCAACGTCAATAAAACTAAATGGATGACGTTTGGACGACTAGATCACTCTGAATCAGTGATACTGTTAAATGGTTGCAATGTCGAAAAGTTGGAAAGATTTAGATACCTCGGCAGTATTCTCACGGAGACTCTTGACCCAGATGTGGAGGTTAGATGCAGAATTGAAGCAGCAAGAACTGCGTTCATTAAAATGAAATCCCTCTTCTGCAATGACAATATCAGCTTAAAAAAACTTATCAATTCCTCTATAGGCTCGGGAGTATTCCCAAATCAATTAAAGCTAGCAAAAATTATACCAATTTATAAAGAAGGCTGCAAAAAATGTATTTCTAACTATCGCCCAATATCGGTTTTATCAGTATTTTCAAAGGTGTTCGAGACTATTATCAAGGATAGACTTCTAAAATACATCTCTAACAACAATATCCTAACACCACAGCAATATGGCTTTCGAAAAAACTCCAGTACCCAATGTGCCACCTTCGATTTCATCTCGAACATTCAGCAGTACATAGACCAGGGCGAATATGTAGCAGCTATTTTTATAGATCTAAAAAAAGCCTTTGATACAGTAGATCATGAAATACTCCTACAAAAAATGGAACATTTGGGTATAGTCGGAAAATCTTTAAAGCTCCTCCGAAGTTACCTATCTGATAGATATTGTCTTGTCGACATCGAAGGGAACCTAAGCGGCTTTGGAAAAATCACATATGGAGTGCCACAGGGCTCGATTCTAGGACCCCTACTTTTCTTACTATACATCAATGATATAACTAAATGCGGCATCTTGGGAAAACTTCAACTTTACACTGATGATACTGTGATTTATTATCGTTGTAAAAATCTGAGGGAACTTGAATCTCTAATGAATAAAGATCTCGCAAAGCTAGCTAAATGGTTGCGGATAAATAAATTAAGCCTCAATGTCAAAAAAACTCACTATCTCACTTTCGGGAAAAAAGATTATATGACAATGAATATTACTCTTGGAAATGAAAAGCTCCAAAATGTACAAGTAACGAAATATTTAGGGTTATTCATAGATTCTAACCTATCGTGGAACTCCCATGTTGAATATGTTAAATCCAAAATTTCCCCTATAACTGGTGTACTCTATCGACTTCAAGATGTCCTCCCCACAGCTTTACTGCGTGCCACATATTATGCTCTGATCCACTCTCACCTAAGTTATCTGGTTAGTATCTGGGGCACCATTACTAAGAAACAAATATCTGAAATACAAATAATCCAAAATAGAGCCATAAGAAATATATACCATCTACCATGGGATACGCATGTCAAAGACATATACTCACTGACACAAATTCTTCCCTTTACCATTCTGCCAAAATATAGCATCACCACTGCCATGCTACAAATAATTCAACACTCGTCACACACCACCACTAAACCAGCCTTTAATTCCGATATACACCAGCACAAAACACGATCACAAAATCAAATACACCTATCGTCATCTACACACACAACTAAATTTGGAATTAACTCCTTACAATACATCGCACATAAGCAATACAACGCATTACCTAATGTCCTAAAACTACCAGAATCAAACAAAAAAATATTGGCAAAGGCTCTAAAAGGATATTTTCTCAGCAACTTTATTAACCAGTGACGAATTTATCTGTCTTCCTTTGTAACTCTTGTATATTCTTCAATTACCTGTATCAAGTGTGTCTAGTCCATTTAAAAATCTATGTATTGTTCATTGATTTCCGTGTTCGTAAAAATAATTTTCCTTTAGATGTATAATGTTGTCCTTCCCGAAATGAGTTTTATTAAACTCATTGGGAGTAATGTATTATAATTTTTATGTAATAATTTTGTAATATATTATTTCTAATAAATAAAAATAAATAAAAAAAACTAAGGCAGAGAATGCTAAAATGTTATGTGTGGTCGGTCTTGCTCTATGGATGTGAAACATGGACCTTGAAAGTAAATACCATGAATAGGTTAGAGGCTTTTGAAATGTGGCTTCACCGGAGAATACTCAAGGTCCCATGGACCGACATGATCACCAACACAGAAATTCTCAGGCGTGCTAGAGCAGATAGAGAACTGCTTACATTAATAAAAATCAGGAAAATTTCATATCTAAGTCATATACTTCGAGGGGAGAAGTATCACTTGCTCCATTTGATATTGAAAGGCAAGATAGAGGGTCGCCGAGGGCCTGGTAGGAGACAAATGTCTTGGCTGCGTAATATACGAGAGTGGACCGGCATTAGAAGTGTGGAGGAGCTATTCCGGGCAGCGCAAGACAGAGAGACATTCTCAAGAGTGATCGCCAACGTCGAAGGGACCTGATACGGCACGAAGAAGAAGAATACAATCTTCAACAAGCCTTCTTTACTAAAAGGATTTTGATTTCCAGGAAACGGATCAATTCCAATCCACGTTCTGAGTGGGCACTCATTAATACCGAATTTGTTTTTTTTTTTTACAGTGAATACCGCACAAGAATCTCAACTGCTCCCGTCTGGAGCCAGTGAGACTATGGCATCCCCAATTGGGGTATGTTGTGAGGCTGAAGGTAGTGGGGAGAGGAAGGAGGTGGGGAAGAGGAAGGTTGGGAAGTACCTGGCTATTCAGATCTGGTCACCAAACACGACTAAAGCCATTTTCAAGCAACGTTTCAATTCTGAATGGTGGTCTTACACCAGGGCGATACTGATAGTATCTTCCACTCTGGAACATGCCGCAAATATACTATATATTATTTTTTAAATGAATTAATTGTGAAATAACGCAAATTAATCAAATACAATTTATTTGCGCATGCCGGGTGCGACCTCCGGATTGTGAGTCAAGAGTCTTACCCACTGGACTACGGAGGTCGTCACAATATATTGTTAAATATATTTCAAATAGTACGTTCGATTGGTTCATATATATAAATCCTAATCACAGATACCGAATTCCACCATAGTATACCTGAGTTACTGATTTATTCAAAATTGTATGAGTCGTTAAATTTCTAAATCCGCTATATCAACTTTCACTGATTCGGAAAAAACCGCAAAAAACTGTCACATCTCTAGCTTAAATAAAAAATTGCATTTTATTTTTATATAATAAATTGGAGTAATATACATTCGAAAAATGTTCCTTTTTCAATGTATATCTAGAAATATTTAAGTAATTTGGATAAATAAAATGGATATAGCGGATTTTAATACTCACTTCGTGATTTGTATGGAATATAGAAGGTTTTAAAACTCAACTGACCTGAGGTGCGTGTTTCTTCACCCGCCATCTTGGCAAAATAACTGCTCGTGATTGGTTGAATTCCGATATAGCGGGTTTTGATAGTAACTTCTTGAATGATATAGCGGGTTTTGTTTCTCACTCGCAGTTTTAACGTGTTTTTTGGTCGTGATAAGGGAGATTTTAAAACTCAATTTTAGGTTAGTCTTGTTCCTCGTAAAAATGTGAACAAGATGTTGTACTCAGATCATTTCGTCATAAAATCGGATATAGCGGGTTTTGAAATTATAGGAATCGTATAAAATAAGCAATAATATTAGCCGTTCATTCCACCATCGACCGTGACGAAAGGTTTTAGCAATTTAAAACCCCGCAAAAAACTTAAATAAGATTTTCTTTATCTCTACAAAAGAGATTTAAGGATTTCTGGGAAAGAACTTCAGAACAAAGGATTCTTTTCTCTGGAGTTCAGAAGATTAAGGAAGATTCAGGCATATGCCTTTGTCGTGTGGATTCCAGCCTGTGCTTAAAAAAATAACTTGTAACTAGTGAACACCGCTAAACCTAAGAAGTGGATGTTACCGATTTGATTTAATACCGATGTCAAAATTAATACAAGTAAGACCAGACCGATGAAATTAGAAGAATTTTGATTTACGAAAATTGTTTTTAATAAATTTGACCAAGTAGATAAATACAAATTGAGCTTTCTTCGGGTACGGAGTCACCATTCTGTCGGTGTATCTCTTCAGTGCTTTTAGTTTTATTATAGTACTCGTAATTAATTCGTTCGAAAAAGTCTGAATATTGGACAGGTAGGATCGATAAAACTCGATTAAGACGGTCGTTGTCGACGTACGTGCGTAAAATACAACCGACGAGCTCTGAAAATCTTTTCCAAATTTTATCGGGACAAAATTAAGTCTGCACGCGGCCTAACAGCCCTCACCCCCACCACCATATTTTACTAAATGCAATAGCGGAAACTTTTCTGCCGTCAAACCTACATTCGTTCATTCACATTCACTGCCCGTGACATCGTAAATAACAAATTGTGTAAAAATGTAAAAAAACCTTTTTTGTAGGCTTTTGTAAAGGTAGTTTCGTAATAATTCTCCAGTCCTAAAGAGTCCTGAATTCTCCGGACTTTCAAAATATCAACTAAACTTTAGCCACAAATCTTCTTATAAATGTAATGCTAAAAGTAACAAATGAAATAGCATACAATGTCCAGTGTTTTAAACTAATATAATGTCCTCCGCGTGCAAAGTCGTCTTCTCCGAGAATAAACTTTCTAATTAACGAGTGTTTATCGGAATCGACCTGCCAGGTAAGCATTCTTTCTTAAAATAATACAAGTAGATTTCAAATTTGGGAGGCGGGAATGGGTACCGCCGCCCCTGGAACCTTTATTGGATAACCAACACCTCTGCCATAGGTCACCCCAAGTGGTTCGCTACGTTTGGTGATTTAGCAGGGGTGCCCGGGTTCATGGGGTGAGGTTTGTCTAGGTCTTGGAGGCGGATGACCAGGACACACTGAACCCCAGATTCCTACCCACCTAAAGTATTTTCCTTCCAGAACTCTCCTCTCCTTCCTTTCCTTAAAAAAACCTCCACACAGCATCCCCAAAGATGACATAGGCCCTGAGAAAAATTATTTTCCTCAAGTAAAAAGTGTGTGGAGCTCATGTAAAAAAAAAAAAAAAATAGATAGAACCTAATAATTCATAATAAATTATACAGCGTCCTTGGGATGGTTTTTCATATATTTTTATTATTATCCTACCCTTCTTACCTTCACCCACAGAGGACATATAATTGTCTATATACTAAACATACAATTATACTCGTACATAATTAGACAATTTAGACAATTCGAAACATACGCCTGTAACCTACGTTGGAACTAATTAAGGCGAAGCTTAATGCAAATAACTATTTTAGAATAATATTTGCTACGAACGGGTTTACATTAAAAGTACAAAAAAATATGCATTAGATAAAATTAAACTTTTCCTGGCGTTTTCATTGAGTAAAATTAAAATATATTTTTTAATCTTCATATATAAAAATTAGTGTTTCTTTGCTCGTCCCATATGCGTTCCTATACCATTGATCTGATCATGGTAAAACTTTGTTGATACGTTGTGCGTACGTCCGCGAAGGTATATGTAAAGGTTAGCTCTGGCGTTGAAATTTGCATGAAAAATTTGCTTTAGATTTAAAAATGTGTGTATTTCATATAGTTTAATGGCAGGGGGAAGGTGGGAAGGGAAGGGGAACCTGGGAGGGGGAGAAGGGAACGAAGGAATGTAGGGTTTCTTGGGAGGGGGACGAGGGAGGAGAATAATCGGGTAAGTTGGAAGTGGAAAGCGGGAGTGGGGAGGGGAACGCAGGAGGGGAAGGGGCGGGGAACAGGTGCGGGAAGGGGGCGAAAGAGATTGCATAGTAAAATTGGAAAATCCACGCTTCTCACATGGATTTATTCGTGTACGTACCAGATGGAAAACCAAAAAAATGTAGTGTATGGAAAAGCACTTCGAATACACTTTCTTTCTTGGGATGCGTCGCAAAGCAAGCCGGGTAATCGCTAGTTACTTTTTAAAAAGTATATGCGTGATCTACTAAAAAAAATTAAAACGCAAGTAAGAAACGACTTTTTAAAATACACTTTTATAGCTACAATCATCTTCACAGTTTCCAATGAAAAAAACTTTTTCTATCTCATAAACTTACTCACAAATAAATAAAATTCACTTTCACGCTTGAAAAAGTGACCTCTAGACTACGTTTTCCAAGCAATATTTATGTATATTATGTACTGTGTCATAATTTTTTTTTTTTTTTTTTTTAATTTTCTTTATTCATTTTGTTTATTACAGGATTGTTTTACATGGTATTTCGACTACCAAGCTAGGCAAATGCCCGTATTATGGCAGTCGAGATTCATAAGATATTAAGTATATAATATTAATAATCATCCATATATATGTAGATGAAAGTACAAACATATAGCATATCTATTATACTAGTATTAGGTACATGATCACATACAGGAAAGGAAACTAGGTGAATCTTGTATAAATAAAAATAAAATAGAATAACAAATAAAAATAAAAGTAACAAAATAACTATATTTTAAGGATAATAGAAATACAAAATAAGAATAAATATGTAAATCATCTATACAGATGAACAATGATAGTCTTTGACCCCAAAAAACAAAAGCAAGTATTCCTAAGCAGCATATGAAATGGACGAACAATGTCAAAAAATATGAAAAAAAGCATCAGCATAATATAAAGTTTTGGTTGAAAATTAATTTAGAGATAAGATTTTTTACTCTAGAAATATGAAAAAATAAGAACAGTTTTTAAGATGTAAGGCATTCTTTATAATATTTCCTTCGCTGTGTAAATAACCAGTTCTGTATATTAATGGCATAAAGATCAGCAGTTTTCGATGTCTTAATATCAATACTCAGTAAGTTGAACATTTTAGGCGCGATGTAAGAGAACTGTCGTTGGGCGAAAGCTGTTTTTGTTGGAGGAATTTTGCATTTTTGGTGTGATGAATAGCGGGTGTAAATATTTTGTTGAGTTTTGAGTGTTAAATCATTTTTCCTTAAGTGTATGAGAATTGTCTTAACGTATAATTGTCTAATGTCTAGGATTGCGAATTTTTTAAAAAGTGGCTCTGATGGGTGAGATGGGTGACATTTTAATATAATCCTTAGTAGCAGCTTTTTAATTAAGATCATGGGATATATAATTGAAGCTGCACAGCCTCCCCATCCCACGATACCGTATGTGGCTATTGATTGGAATAGTGCAAAATATATGCATCTAATTGTTTGAAGTTTCAGGATTGATCTGAGAGAGAGAAATATATAGCACAATTTGCGGAGTCTTTTTGTTGTGAAATTGACATGGTCCTCCCAACGTAGTTTGTCATCTATAACAATCCCCAGATATTTAATTTGGTCAGATTTTTTTAGGTTGGTACATGAGCAATTATTGTGGGGAGGCGTAGGGGTAATATGGTTCTGTGAGCATGAGTGAATGATAAGATTGGGACAGTTTTGAGGAGGAGTGACTTTACGTATGGAGAAAAGTAAATATTTTGTTTTGTCAACATTAAGAGTCAGAAGGTTGTCATCTAACCAATGTTTTACTTTATTTAGGCCCTTATTTGCTTTTTCCATAGTTGAGTTCCAATTTTCAGCTTCAAAGATGATTACCGTATCATCGGCAAAAGATATTATAGTTCCATCAATTTCCAAGTTACATAAAGTGTTAATATATATTAGAAAGAGAAGTGGGCCTAATACACTGCCTTGAGGCACACCGTACGTGATTGGTAAACTTGTACTTCTGTATTCTTTAGCAGAATTTACAAGAGACGATTGTGACCTATTTGTTAGATAGTTCTCAAACCATTTGAGGGGAGTACCTTTTATTCCTACCTGAAGGAGTTTCTTCAAAAGTATGCGGTGAGAGACAGTATCAAAGGCTTTGGCTAGATCCAAGAAAACAGCGAGGGGCTTGCGGCCTTTATCAAGGTTATCAGAGATTGCTTTTGTAAAAGTTGCAATTGCATCTGCGGCACTACGATCTTTGCGGAAGCCATATTGATTTCCTGACAAAATGTCATTGTCTTCAAAAAATTTGTATGGCTTCGCTTTACCGTTTTTTCAATTATTTTTGATATCGGACTCAGCAAGGATATTGGTCTATAGTTATTCACTGATGATCTGTCCCCTGATTTATAGATAGGAATAATTGTTGAGTGTTTTAAAGAATTTGGGAAGAGGCCAGTTTGAAAGCTTAGATTTATGATATGTTTAAGGGGCTTAGTGATGATTGGTTTGAGGTGTTTGATCAATTTAGTGGATATATTGTCGATTCCAGTTGAATGTGTGTTTTTGAGTGATGAAATAATTTCAGTGATTTCTTGTTCTGTGGTAGGAGTGAGATTAAATGGATCATACCTAAGATTATCGATCGATATATTATTTGCAAGGTTAAATTCTGACATTCCGTTTTTATTTAGAATATTATTTGCTAAGTCTGATCCGACTGTGGAGAAGGATTTATTGAAATGATTTGCGATTTTTTCTGGATGATTTGTTGTATCTAGTGTTTGGTCTGCAATGGTTATTTTATTTATAGGTGCGGTAGTTTTGTTGGTATAGCAAATCTCTTTGACAATATTCCAGATTTGTTTATTGTCATTTGCAGCTTCCTTGATCTGTTTTCTATAGTATTCGTCTCTCACTCTACAGATTATTTTTTTACAAGCATTTCTGTATCTTTTGTAAAATAGGAGAGATTCGTGATTATTGGGATTGTTTTTACAAAATTTGTGAAGTTTATTACGCTTGTGAATACAGTGTAGAATGCCATTTGTTGTTAGTGTTGGATGTGGAACTTTTTAAATGGTTATGTATGGTTTCGATAAGAAATTCGCACGCTATGTTTGGATCGGTGAATTTATAGAAATTTGACCAGTTTTCCTTGGAAACCAGTTGAATAGCGTGTCATAGCAGATTTTCTTCGTGGGTATTTTAGATGTAGGTAATTTTTTAATAACATGTGAAAGGGAGGTGATAGTAGCATAATGGTCTGTAACCGTGCATTGGTATACGAGAGATTTGGTATTCAATTTACATTTAGCAAAGACATGGTCAATGCAACTGGCGCATAATTCTGTTACCCGAGTGGGGGCCGTAATAGCTGGAATAAAACCTTGTAGAGTTAGTAAGTTCATGTACTCATTTGCTTGGAGATGCATCGTATTTATGATATTAATATTAAGGTCACCAATAACAAGTACATTTTCACAATCCCTCATACACGATAAGGATTGATTAAGTGAGTTTAAGAATGGTGTTCTATTAGACTCACTCGGTGATCGGTATATAGATAATATCGTTACGCTATTTTCTATTTCGAGTTTAAGACAATTTGAATTTGTGATTGAGATTTCTTTAACAGAGTGTTGTATGTGATTTTTGATGTATATGATTACGCCATCATTTTGAGATTTATTATTCTGTGTGTTGTATTGGTTATAGTCTTTAATAGTTTTTGGAATAAAGTTATCTTTGATCCAGCATTCGGTCAAAATAAGTAAGTCAAAATCTGAATCAAGGTCTGTGAGTAGTATAAAGAGTTCATTGAAATTTTTATTAATTGATCTGATATTCATGGAGAATATTTTAAGGTTAGATTGATTTAAGATTTGTCGGACTTCTGTAGCATTATTTGTTTCGGTACATAAAATCTGTGAGATATTGTCTAATACATTTGTTATGTCTTCCATTTTTTTAAATTACTAAAGTATGAACTAATAATGTGCCAAAAATGTAGTTCGGTATTGGTAACAGCAAATTAATAACATAGTAATTAAAAAAGTATATATATGTAGTGTTGGTTGCAAAATGACTCAGATAAATAAAGTATATGATGGGAGTATCATTTAGGAAAAAAGATATATTACGAGTATTATCATTTGATTTTGAAATATGAGGCATAAAAGTTGAACATTTTTTTTCTGACACTTTATAGCAAGGACGATAATATAAAAATATGTATTTTGTTGTGTTTAGACTATAGGTAGGGTTTATGCAGAAATTATAATTGTCATTTAGAATTGAAAAGGTATTATATAACACAAGTGTAGGTTTGGGGTCGTATGAAATATAATATAAGAACAAAAACTTCAATGTAATATATGAGAGACATACATCCATAAGCTTGCCAAAAATATGAAGAATTAAATCAAAAAAATTACGCTCCAAAGAGGTTGTCATTGGAGTAATATTGATTTTAGAAATGATCATGTAACGAGGGTAAATATTATGTAGAAATAAATAATAGTTAAAGATATTAATATTTACAAACAGATATTCATTATATTTAGTTTGTTGGTGGCATTTCAGGTAATGACAACAGTAATCGATCTTTGTTTGTTTCACTGACGAGTATTGCAGACGTTCCGAAGTCCTTACGCACGTATATTTGTCCTTGTTTAATCCACGTGTATTTAAATTTGTTATCTTTTGTTGCCTTACGGGCCAGGTACCATAGATGTTTGGCTCGAAAAGTCAGATGTTCGGAAACGTAGACTTTCAAGCTAGTGCCAGCAATTCCCAGTTGTTGTGTATTTAATTTTTCATCTGGACTGGATGCTTGCTTGTTGTAGGTTTTGACATCAGAAAGAAATTGGTCGCGGTCCATGTTAGTTTTGAAATTGAAGATGATGGGTTTATGTTCCTTATTAGTTTTTTGAGAAATTCGGTAAGCTGCTTCAACTTCATTTATATTTACATTAGATTTTGTAGTTTGATGAATGTTACATAACACATTTTTTAAGTTCTCACCCTTTAGTTCAGGGATTCCCCGAACTTCAATGTTTTTAGACCTATTTGCACGGTCCATAGTATCCATTTGCCCTTCCAAAAATTCAATTCGGGTTTCAAGTTTAGTGTTTTTATTTTTTAGTTCTTCATTTTGTTCTTCTAAATTATGAACTCTTATGAGTATATCTTCATATTGCTTACTCATATTCGATATCGTTTCGAGAATTTTATTATTTTGTTTAATAATAGCGTTTTGAGATTGAAGGAGCTCGTTTGAATTATATACACTCAAATCGGTCGAGTTTTTGATGGTATCCTTGTTTTGTTTATTGGATACTACTTCCAATGGTTTGCCATCACTGCACGTCATCGAATTGATGCACTGCTTGCATTTTTGCTGAGCGCGTCGTTCTTTGGTGAGGCGGCGATATGCGTTTTCTGTCACGCCACCACAATGGAGGTGATATGTCCCTTTACACTTTGAGCAAACGAACATAGAATCGTCGGAGAGAATGTTTTCTGGGCAGGCACGGCACTCACTCATGTTGAATTTAGAGGTACGACTTTTGGTGACTTATCAAATTTATTAATTTTTAAAAGAATTATTTTCAGTGTTTTGCGCCTGTCTGCTGTAAAGTCCGCAATAGGGCTAACTTTCTTGACTTGTTTATTTGTTGTCAAATGAATAGCAGTGATCCATATCGAAATTTATAATGTTTATATTTTTATTAATTGGATAATTTAGACACTGTTTTTTGTGTTGAATATCCCACCAAAGTGGTATATACACTGCTTCACTGATATTAGTTCAATATTCCCTTGAGTTTCAGAGATTTTTATGAATGTTTATATTCTTCGTTTAGTCACTGTGAATGAGATTTTTAACGGCTGATAAATCCGAAAAAATACACTGATTTGAGTTTGAAATAGGCACAGTCGATGCGCGATATTGAATTTAGTAACTTCAGCAATTTACGGTTCGATCACTTTAACTTTTCCTGTTTTTATCTTTAATAATCTGGGAGATGACAGTGGCACGACACTTTGTTTGGTAGGTAGGTAGGTAGTATATTTTATAGGTGGGTAGGTAGGTAGATAATATTGCAAGAGTAGGTTTAAGAGTATTTAATATTGCAAGAGTAGGTTTATATTTTGTAGGTAGGTAGATAGATAATATTGCAAGAGTAGGTTTACCCAAGTGCACTCTTTACTGAGAAACCAGTTATAGATTTCTTTTTCTACTAATACATTGTATTTAAAAAAAAACAGTATATTGAACGAATTAAAAGATACTACGTACATACTCGCATATATGAGGGCTATCCGTAAAAAAGGTCTCCAGGGTGCTGCGGTCACGAGGAACGATTTTACGCGCGATCCGGCAAATCCAGGTTCCCCCACGCCAAATGCCCACCACGCTGCACTCTGTATGACGTTTAGTCTCGGCGTGACAGCCGTTCGCGATGGAACTTCCGCTCTTCGATTTTTCTTTTATGTATTATAGATTTAATATGGTAACTCGTTAGATATCAGTTTCTTTCTCTCTTTAAATATGTAAGATTTTTATTTCACTTTCTCACTGTTCCATTACATTATGTTTTGTATCTTCTGTATGTACATATATAAGCTCACGCAACGTATTTTTTGATCAGTTTAATTTTATACCTTGAAGATGCTTGTGTTAAGCGAAACCGGTCGGTATTAAAAAAATTAAATAAATGAATCGTGGTTACAAACAAAGTTATTGTTTTATTTTACTTAATAATTATTTTACATTTCACACCTAGATACAGGTAGGAAAGCTGGGCTGTGGTCGTTATTAGCATTAGGATGGCTCTTAGCGTCAACCAATTGGTCGAAGCATTGAACATTTTTTTGTATCCATTGCTTTATGCTATCTGAGGGGTGAATTTTATTAACCAAATATTCTGCATAAATTTGATATCAGGCGTTTTTTTGCACAATTTTGTAAAGATGGTACATTAAATTCTCGAAATATATCTAAAGTAGGGAAGTTGTATGATTTCTTAAATATTATATTCATACTAAGATTACATACACTTTTGGCTTGTGGCTTCCCCTTGATAGTTTCTAGACGCTCAAGGCAGTACGCATAAGAGGGCTTTGCATTTCTATGTGTGCGTTCAGGGTGGACAAGTCCTATCACGGTGGCAGACCTCGTATTATGGTGACAGTTGACGTTGATTGACTTGCCGATTCCATGGAAGGTGGTTAAAACAGTGATTGGTATATCAAGTTGGAGATTACATCGCATCATGTAACCTGGGCCTTGTAAACCCGTTACATTTATGAGTACGTACTTGAATTTAGAAATCGCCACAAGGGATTATATTTACTTTATATCTTGTGATATTTATTAGCACTAGCTGTTAAAAACCCGCCCGCAAATTTTTGCGGCTAGGCCCTGCGGGCGGCTTTATTTTAGGCTTGTTGAAAAAGTATCGAAATATCGATATTTTTAATTCAATATATCGATATTTTTAGCCGATATAATTTGATCCGATATATCGATACAAAATATCCAATATCGAAAATTGTATCAAAAACTTTTTTTTTTTTTAAATTTATGTATTTAAAGTCACTAGAATCCAAAACCTTATAGGAACGAACGGAAAAAAGTAACTGTATTGGGTCATGACATCTGGCGGTTGAAATTATAACTATTAATAGCTTACAAATCTATTGTCTTTGCGTCAGTATTTGTGATCACCAATACTATCTCATGTGTACTTTTTATATTTTATATTGTCATTGCTATTAATTTTTATTTGCTCCCCCCCTTTATTGTCATCTCTGTTTTTTAATTCGTGTTATTATTATGTTTTTAATGGACTGTTGGCCGTAAATTAATAAATAAATAAATGTGTGTAGGTATCTACATAGAAATGTATCTTTCGCCATTTTTTTTCTAAGCCACTCCTATGTGTTGGTTCCCAATTGTCTATGATTATTGTATGCGTCTCAGTTTACATATAAGTTAGAAAACAGCTTTTTAGTTTTTGATATTTTTGTAATTATTACGTAATAAAAATGAATAGTGATAAAAATACCTTCATTTTTATTGAGATTTTTGTACATTAAAAAAGCAAATTGTGTAGAAAAATTACTATGGACAATATTGAGCTGAATACACTATTATTTTAAAACGCAAAATCTCTTGAAAATTTGACCGATATATCGATATTTTTTCCTCGATATATCGACGTCGATGTTGATATTTTAATAAATATCGATATTTTTTTTCACTTTCCACATCCCTACTTTGTTTCGGCTTCGCCCAGTTGAGATTCATGAAATTTCAAATCCAAGAGTACTTACGCCTATCAACCGACGTTCATCGTGCTAACTTTTAACGTAAGTGGGGGCATCTTTTGGAATTATTAGCTACTTGTTTTAATTCGGTTCTACTACGATAGTTGCTTTGTCACAAACTTCACGTCCACAGATGGTTTCCATATGGTGCAACATCAGAGTTGTACTCGCAGTCGGATTCTTAAATTTCAACCGTTCAGTCGCTAGGGTATTAACACTGTCAGATTTTTTTAAGGCCTGCCATGTTCCATGCTTATATTATGAGCGGTTAGAGTTGGTTAAAAAATATTTTTAAGTTAATTTTGCCCGAATGTTTGAGGAAAATCGTATTAATCATCGGAATAAAACTTTGAAACCTTCATGCTCTTAATAAATTTAAGATTCCTATTTGATTCTGAGTAATCTGTGGATTTTTTTAAAAAGAAGTATTAAACATTACACTCTACATCTTTTTAAACATCAGAATAAAATTCTAGTCCTTAGACTCGCAAAGCAAATACGCCGAGATAATGATGTATTGTTTAACATTTGCAAACAATTTGAAATTTGTCTTGTAAAAAATTCCCGTAAGTTTGGAGCTATTAATCCTGGCTCAGAGGAAAAGAAAACTGAAAATAAACAAATAGAGCACACAACTGAGAGAGGGTTATCTAGAAACATAATATCCGTTTTCAATTAGTTTACTTACAAAGCAATTAGGGTTAAATCTTCTAGGGTCCACTAATGGCACGAACGTTTTATCCGAGCTTTAACAAATAACCATTAAAAGTAAAAATAAAGCTAATCAGTCATCTACAAACAAAAGAGATGGGCGAAAAACATCCTTTGCATCGCTAACTTTAGGTAAGTAGTTAAATACATCAGACCCCAGGCATGTAGGAATGTAGGTACCAAAGTTTATTTCCCTGGATAATTTTCTTTTACTGCACAAAGGAGGATTAAATATTTTTTTAATATTTCAGCAAAGTGAACTCGGGTCTGCTCGGGGTTATGAATGGTTTGGAGTAAAGTTTTGAGGATGTGAATTCTAGTAAATTCGATGAATTTTCGAGAATATTCGCTTTTGGTGTCTCTAACAAAATGACATTTTACGAAAAGTTTTTGTTATTACCGCTTCACAATTAAAGCTCTATAAATGAAACATTTCTGAACGTAGCCGAATAGTAAAAACTGTTTTAGAAAGGTTACAAAATAGGTTTTTAAATTAATATATCTTATATATAAAAATGAATCGCTAAATGTGTTGCTAAGCGCAAATCTCGAGAGCAGCTGAACCGATTTCGCTAATTCTTTTTTTAGAATATTCCTTGAAGTACGAGGATGGTTCTTACGGAGAGAAAAATTAAGAAAATTGCGCAGAAAATTGGATAATTTCAGAAAACATCGCACCTTTGACAGTTCGCGTGTTTGAGAATGACATTTTAAATCAGGATTCTATTTTTGAAAATCTTTAAGTTGATAAATTTATTTAAAGTAGGTACTCCTCTAATAGTTTGAATCGAATCAAGAATTTTAGATATTTTAAATAGGCACCTACATATGTTAGGTACCAAATTTAATATACATGAAAAATGGAAATTTGAATAAAAATTGTAAAAGGTGGCACGCGGGCTGTTTAAAAACTGAATGTACTGGGATTGAATATATGGAACGCGGGAGGAGGGTCGGCGGGACGAGGGAGCGGGAAAGGGAAGAGGGAAGGCGGGGAAGGCGGGGAAGGCGGGGAAGGCGGGGAAGGCGGGGAAGGCGGGGAAGGTGGAAGAGGAACGCAGGAGGGGAAGGAGACGTGTGAGGAGGGAGGGGAACTCGGGAGAGGGGTTCGCGGGACGGGCAAAGGGGGGGAGTGGAGTGGGGAGAGGGAAGGTGGAGGTGACGGAGTGGGAATGCGAGAAGGAAAGAGGACGCAGGAGAAGAAGGGGAGGCGGAAGGGGAACGGGACGAAAGTGAAAGAACACTCAGGGAGAAACAATTTCTTTATTAAATGGCATAGCAACGCATGCTGGGACCAGCTAGTTACAAATAAATATTAGCATTTGTAAATATTAAAATTTAGCACGCAAACATTAAAAATAGGTAAAAATGACTCACGTGATGTTTTTATGTGAAAACGGTACTAAAATCAGAGATTATGTAAACAATAATACTTATTCTATTGTATATATGTGTAATAAACACTTTTGTCACCTCAATTTTTTATCATTTCATATAAAAATATTTAATAAAAATTTAAAATGTGGAGCGCGGTGGAGCCGCCCGTAGCAAATTTGCGCGGGTAAATATTTTTGTTAACTACACGACTGACAGCTGATTCTTGTTATGTATTTCCATAGAAAACTTGATAGGGATGTGTAGCTTGATCTACTATCGACCTCATACTTTTTGTTTTAGGGATGTAACTAAAACAATAACGGAGTTAGAACGATTTCTATGGAAACACACGCGCTGACGTATAAACACGCTTATTGTACTTGACTGCTGTCCTATTTCTAACGCTTATATCTGCTTACGTTGCGGAGGGGTTGGTGGAAATAATATTATTGGTAAGAATTGAAAAAGTTGTTTTTCTAAGTATTTAATTTGATTCACTTAGTCGTGCCATGTCTTCCTCGGGCGTCCCTAACTTCTTATAACATTCACTATGCCATGCCATATATATGTCATTTCCTTAAACTTGTTTAATAGTTCATTCGCTCTTTATACTCAAAAAATCTAAGCGTTACTTTCTTAATTTTATCCATTTGATCTACTTCAGCCTATACGTATGTACCTAAGCCTCATTTTACCACAGATAAGTATTAGTTTATCTTGATCGTGCCATGTCTTCCTTGAGGGTCCTTGACTTCTTCTACCATTCACTTATAAGTCGTACATTCTCCTTATGTCCCTTTCTTCTTTCAACAGAAACGCCTAATTTTACCACTCTTAAATATTTGATTCGCTTGATCGTGTCACGCGTCCCCAACTTTTCTACCATTCCCTTCCACGCCATAAATCAACATGCTTATCAGGTATATGTTATTATATACCTACATATATATGTTTATACTGTTTTCTAATCAATGTTGCATGTTAGTATTTAATGATACCTGAAAATGTAATTACTCATGATTATATTACATATGTATATAAAAACTAATAAAAAAAAAAAAGTAAAAAAAAAATTTAAAAAAAAAAGGTGACTGTCTTCGTGGTCTGTAAGTCACCCGACTATCAATTCGGAGGTCACGGTTCAAATCACAATTCAAACCATATTACAATTAAAAATTAAAAATAATCTGATAGTATTATATTTAAGAATCCGACTCAAGTACAACTCTGACGACGTGCCATATGGAAACGACGGTGGACGTGAAGTTTGTGACTAAGCTACTATCGTAATAGAACCGAATCAAAGCAAGCAGCAATGTTTGTTTGGAATGTTGTTAAAACAATAAGAAAACATAAAGTGGTAGAGTTAAAAAAACACAGATTAAAGTATGTAGGATAGATAAAGAGAAATTAAACTGCGAACCTACATTAAAAAAAATACATTTTCACATTATAAGATAATGTTCAAGGATAAACATGATTAGCCAATTACCACCGCACTTGAGATGATTTTTTACAAAACGGTGCTGTATAAATCATCCAAATATTATTATTATAAAAAGTACATAATGAGAATGAGAAAATAATATACACGAGGGGTAAAGGGTTCGTAATTAACAATTCGTTTTAATTTTTTCTATTATGCATTTGGTAAATTGGTCTGAGAACAAATGGAAAATATCAGCTTCTAAAAAGACGTTATTATATTTTGTGCACGTCCTTCTGAGAAATGAATGCTGAGTGTAATTTGTTTTTTTTTTTTTTTTTTTTTTTTTTTATTAATAATTTTTTTTTTGTTACATACATAAAAATATTACAAAAAACATTTCTTTTGATAAGAAGTAAAAAAAGGAACTATAAAATTAAATATGTAGCTTAAAGATAAACAATATTACAATTTAACAAAAACAAAAGATATTACAATAGTATACATACTTGTATGATAACAAAAAAAAATCCCACATAGGCATCGCCAGTTCGTGGGTATATTTAAGTTTTTTTTAATGCAGTTAAGTTACAACATGGCAAATTAAACTTTAAATTAGTAAATTAAAACATAATTATGGTTTAACATATTTATAGAACAAATAATTCCGTATTTACAAAACTAAAGTTAAGAAAAGAAGAAAAAATATATATATATATGAAAAACAAAAAAGGTTAAATAAAAATTAGGATTTTTAAAGTTATAACAGGTATGATGTTATAGCAGGTATGTATTTGTGTCATTTGTAGTTACCCAAGTCTTTATTAATTTTTTGTATATGCTGTAAGAGGATATGTTTTTAGATTTAATTTCTATAGTCTGATACAGTGCATTATAGATTTTTGGTGCAATGAAAAAAGCATGTCTCTGCGCAAGCCTAGTTTTGCATAGGGGAACCTCAAATGCATTATTTACTCTACTGCTGGAGCGATTTTCGTTTTTTGTAAAATATACATTTCGTGAAAATATATATTTCAGACATTGCATACAGTAGATTTTTCTTATATCTAAGAGTTCAGCTTCTTGGAATAATTGCAAGGAGGGGTAGGTAACATCTTTATGCAACATAATTTTTATTATTAATTTTTGAGTAATTTCTAGTTGCTTAATATGGGTATCATAAATACCCCCCCATCCAATTATTCCATAAGATATTGATGGTTGCACCAATGCATGATATACCAGTTTCATTCTTTTAATATCAACTATGTTATTTAATCGTTTAAAAATGTAAGTCAAATACCTAAGTTTATTTACAAGGTTTTCTACGTGATTTGTCCATTTTAGTTGGCTGTCTATAATAATTCCTAAGTATTTAACTGTGTTCCCCGAATTCATTTCTATACAGTTAGAACACAAAACAGGGTTGCAAGAATTGTTGTGAAACCTTATATTTAGGTGAGTTAAGGGTGCCGCCCTTTTGGTATTATAGAATGGAATATACATAGTTTTTTCACAGTTCAGAGTTAGGAGGTTTTGGTTTAGCCATTCTTTGACAATGGATGTGCACTTATTTGCGTTTTCAGAGACTTCTTTCCATGATTTACCATGGACTGTGGTTGCAGTATCATCAGCATACGAGAATAGTTTTCCCGGAATACTGATATTACACAGGTCATTGATATAAATTAGGAACAATAAAGGACCGATAACTGTTCCTTGTGGAACCCCATGTCTAACATATTCTGGTTTACTAATATTATCACCAATTTTTGTACATTGTCTGCGATCAAGTAAATAATTTGTTAATAGTGACAGACAATTATTTTTAATCCCAATATTATTTAGTTTTCTAATCAAATTATTATGATTAACGGTATCAAATGCTTTTTTTAGGTCTAAAAAGATTGTTAAGCTTTTCATATTTAAGTCAAGATTGGTGTATATATTTTTTGTTAGATTAAATAGAGCGTCATCTGTACTAAGACTGTTTTTGATTGGATGTGGAATAGTTGGTTCGACCTTTTATTAGACATTGTTTTCTAAAAGATAAATATGTGTTTGGACTAAATCAAAATGACGGCAGTCTACAATTTTTGATTAAATATTTTGTGGCCTCCGGTGACCTTAGAGCAGGGGTGGGGAACCTCCGACCCGCGCGCTGCATGCAAGCTTTTTGGTGCGGCCTGATGAAAGCGCCTTAAAAAAATTTCACTCAGAAAACGAGAACGGTTTTCTTTCATGGAGTTTATTTTTACATAACCCAGAAAAGGTTACAACATAGTTAATCGTATGTGCTTACGTATGCACCTATATTTCTAGAAATCAGGTAAGACACAAATACATAATGTGATTCGAAATCCTTTTTATTGCTTTATTTTCATTTCTTATTATTTTACAGGTAAATTAATATGTAAAAATATCTCTGTATCGATGACAACTCTATTCGGGAAGGAAAAAAGTTTTTTTCTTTATACACTTCTGCCATAAACAGATAGTTAAATAAATTTGAAAAATATTTAAATTTTTTAAATTTTATTGCAGCCAATAAATTTGTTAAAAGATGCAGGAAAACCATGAGATGTTTTGAGTACCATATTGTTTTAACTGGTGGACCCTACGCGTATCCATTATTATGTTATAACCACTCTTGTGTTCTTAATGCAAATTCCTGTAACGTATTATCTGCTGACGCATTTCGAAAAAAATCCGTTCTAATATTTCGGGTGGAGTTAAATTTTTTCTTTCAAACCATATTCTGCAAAATTCGTCATTTGTAATAAAACTTTACGCATATAATGAGAATAATTCGTATTTTAGCCGGGGACATACAAGCAGTTCAATCTTCATTATTCATCAGTTTTTGTGTTCACAATGTAACGATTAAATTCCAGTTATTCCAGAATAGCATAATACGACATACTTATATGTGCAATAAGATTTAGGAGGCGGATATGTTTACCGCCGCCCCGGGAACCATTTATTGGATAACCAACACCCCTGTCATAGTCCCATCCCAAGTGGTTTGCTACATTTGGTGACCGTGTTTACGGGATGATGTTTGTATTGGTCTTGGAGGGGATGCCTTTGCCCAGCTAATGCGTGGCGGGCCGGATCAGAAGACACCGGTTGAAGGTGACCTTTTAATCTCTCCAGCCTGACTTTCTCCACCCATCGCCTTGCACTTCAGTGTGGAAAATTTACCTGGCTATCCAGATCTAGTCACCATATACGGCAAAAGTCATTTCAAATAACGTTGCAATTCTGAATGAATACTGACAAATACCAAAATACGAGATACTTACATGTGCAATATCTACTTAAGATATAGGAGGTCGTATTTTGCTATTCGTCAGGCTTTAGCCTTGTTTGATGACTATATCTGAAAAGCCAGGTACATTTTCCACGTCTCCTTCCCCTCCCCACTACCTTCAGCATCACACCATACTAAAATTGGGGATGCCATAGTCTCATTGGCTCGAGACGGTTGGGAGCAGTTGTGTTATATTCAGATATAAAATTTATATTATATGCAAGAAGGAATATTTGGCGTTTTTTGCTTTACCGATTGCACGTATAAGTATGTCGTATTTTGTGATTGCCGCATTCTACTTCGGAGAGTCGAAATTATTAGTAAAAATAATTTTACAACGGATTTTCACTCAAGATGCCTTCAGACATTAGTATGTCGACTTTGGTTGTACGGCCGTATATCCTCTTTGCATACTTACTTGAAGAAAACATCTTCTAAACTTTCGTCGCCGGACCAAATGTCAGCCGGAAGAACTGTCGGTCGGACCAACTGTCGTCGGACCAACTGTTGCCGGACCAAATGTCGCCGGACCAATTGTCGGGTCACTCATACACATATCGCCTTTTACATTATTTTTAATATTTTTTTCCCAATTTGCTACAAATTTCAGCATGTTGAGCGATTTTATTACATTAAAAAAAATATTTTCGGAGTAATTCATTAAAAACTTTTCACGAAAAATATAAAAAGTACCTACAACAAAATATTTTTTTCGTTAAATTAAAATTAAAAGGTTAATTATCTTTCGCTTCAATTCGCAATGTTATTTTTGTAATCGATTTGTGAGACCCAGGAAATTGCCAAAGCAGTTTTCTTCCAACGAGAAGTTCCTCTCCGGCGGAATTCATTTTATCTTTGAAAGGTTGAATAACAATTTTATTCAATGAATTCAATGTTCACAATACATTTGTAAAATACTAGAATATTTTTCTGAGAACTGACACAACTGAATAGAACTCGCTCTTGCTTTATTGTGAAAAACAAGCGAGGATTAAATATCTTAACAATTATATATTTTTTCTTCTTCAATAATAATTATAAATTCATTTTGTGGCATCACTGTAATTAAACAAAAATATTTTACACTTTTAATCCACTATTTTCATATATTAAAAAATATATACATCTTCAGAAACAAAGGTTTCTTCATCGAGATTATATTGAAAATTGAATATTTTATAATTAAAATTGAAAATAAATTCAGAGGTACTGTAAGAATGAAAACATTTAGAAAATAGATAAATTTGGAATTTTATAAATGATAATTCATGTAAATAGTCAATAAAATATTTTTAATAAGAAAAATTAAATGTATTTTTAAAGCCAGTAGCCATATCCTAAATCTAAACCTAAAACTTTACAAGAATACCTTCTTACACTCTCAAAATATTATTTGTTATTTTAGATTTTTGGATATACTCATACCTACATATTCATAAAATTATTTTCGACTAGCCTATTCCCGCGGCTTCGCTCGCATGGTTTAAGTGGTATTAGGGGAGTTCCTACTCAACCTCCCCCCTCCCACCCCCCCAACTCCCAAACCCTCCCCTCCCCCCTCTCCACCCTTCCCCTTCGGCTTCCCCCTCTCCCTCCACCTCTCCCTCACCCCCTCCCCCTCCAACCCCTCCTCACCACCACCCTCCCCCTCCCACCTCCAGCATTTATTTGTAGTACTCCTCTAATAATTTGAATCAAATAAAGAATTATAGATATCTTACTAATCGTGCCACCTATTGAAATTTTTTTATAAACAAATTTCATAATGCCAGAGCTCTGAGCTGTAGACTATACGTTATTCTGATGTATGAGCTATATTATTGTAAAGTTAATTAGCGTTTTTAGCCTGTTATCATATCTATTACCAATTAGATTTAAAAAAAGTTTATACTATAGTCTCGTACACTGTTCGCGCCTTTATTGTTACATGTTGCCTTTTGAAACTACCTATTTGGTGCCCTCTGCCTCAGTTGAGTTCACCTCGCCACACAGGACACAAGTCCTAAAAACCGCACCGCTTTTATAGTTTTTAGTAATTAAACCGCAAACAGAACTTTTAAATCTCGCAGCTATTCGCAAGTACCATCGCCACGCGTCATCCATTCTCGCTTATTATTTCGCGATCAAACGTTCATTCCCAATCGCCATTCCCTTCCACAATCTCTCCCAAACTAACATACCTACCTTTCCAGTGAACACTGAACGAAGAGGGAAGCAGTCTGGGTAAGTGCGATTAAAATATAATAAAATAGGTAAATAAGAACCGCATACAGTATACAGTCCACAACATCCACGCAGCATTTGATCCCTCGATCTTGAGAGGGATCGCAACATACACTCACACCTAAATTACCTGATTGAAATCTGGGGAAATGCGTATGAAAGATACATCAATGAATTACAGGTAACTCAAAATAAGATAATCAAAAAACTATTTCACTACGAATCCAAAACATCCAAAAAAAATTATATTTGGAAACAAAACTGCTAACATTAAGAAAACTATACGAGTACAATATATGTGTCCTTATATACAAAATAAATAATAAACTCATACATACAAACACAGAATTCATTAAAACGTCCCAAGTACACAAACATTTTACACGACAACACGATAACATACGTTTAAACACCATTCATACTAACTACGGTAAACAATCAATTAGTTACGAGGGGGGCAATTTATAATATAATTGCCTTCCAGATGATATCAAAAACGAAAAAAGTGTGTGCAAATTCAAAAAAAAATTGTTCATGTTTATTCACAAAAAACAAAGTAGTGATAGTGAATAATATCGTATGGTAATATAATATCATGTAAATGTTAGTATTGCAATCTAATGTAATCTAAGGTTATGAAATGTAAAAACTATATAATATAATGTAAAAAGTACATAATTCAATATTCTAGTTAAGTAAGTGAAAATGTTATTTTCTTTTTTACTGGAATAAAAACTTATGAAAAAAAAAAGTTTCATTAAAATTCATTCAATAGTTTTTGCGTCAAAGCGTAACAAACATACATCCATTTTGTTAAATTGTAATATTGTTTATCTTTAAGCTACATATTTAATTTTATCATGGACATATGAATATATCTGGACCTGCCCTAAGTGATAAAAACGTAATATTTCCCCCTCCCCATGGAACCGGCTATAAGCTCCGCCTTGGCGCCAGCTCGCTCCATGGGGAGGGGAGAGAATCTAAAATATGTGACGTCATCAGTCTTGTAGTGACCAGCGCGAAAGTAACGTCTATACGTTTTACGAAATATCACGCCAAAAACGGCAGCTTGCGCTAACATTATAGGTACATATTATATAGACATAGCGAATGTGGGCGGTTCTCCAGTGTTTTCGTCGCTGGTTACAGGGGTAAGTAAATTATGAAACATTTGTAATAGTGTTTTAACTAAACACGGCAACAAAATATTGCTATGTGTATTGGGGCGAGTCTTTTTGCGGCGAACATTTGGCCTTAGCAAATATGTTATTATCGTGGCAAGCAATTCGCGCTCCCATGTAAAAAGGTCTATTCATTCAAAGCAGATTTTGCTTTTAAGAACTAAATGGTGATATTGTAAAGAGAGATGCCTATTTACTGTCAGATTGATTGTATAACGAATCACAGTCGTCTTTCCCCTCTTCCCCCTTCATAGTTTGGTTTTACCCCCTCGTCTGTATCTTCTGGTCTATTGAATTCTGATGTCTATGAATTTTATAGTTCCTTTTTTTACTTCTTATCAAAAGAAATGTTTTTTGTAATATTTTTATGTGTGTAACAAAAAATAAATTATTAATAAAAAATAAAAAAAATAAAAATAAAAATACAAACTTTTGCCTTTATAATATTAGTAGAATTTATATCTTACATATTCATAAATTATTTATCATGTAAGATTAATACCTACATATATTAAAAATATTAGTTGTTATTTTTAGATTCATTGCACAGTTGCATTACGCAGTTGGGTATTTTGATATTTAAAGTTATTATATGGTAGTGCGTAGTATTTAAACGATACAGTTTTGTGCCTTTTTCAGTGGCAATATTTTCCGCTATTAAACTTGTGACACCCATTTGCTTGTGTTACTCTATTATTTGTTCTCCAATGGAGTTGGGGATATTTTCTAAACGGGTATGAAGAACTTGCTAGTCTGCCTGTTGATAATAATCGCCATAAGTAGGCCAAATTACTGTTTCTTGCTAATCGTTTGGAGCGATGTAACATTATTGGTGGTGTGGTTGGCTAAATGTTAATTTTTGTACGTAGGCACACACGGTCCTTCGAATTCTATTTTGTTAGTGTTCCGTATATCCTCGCTTTTTTGTATTTTTATTATACTTTTTAGCTTTTTTCAAAAAATTATCTCGACCATTTGGGCTTTTAATTTTAAATTTTATTATGATCAGTTTTCGTACTGTATTTCTCAGAGACGCTAGTTTGTTTGGTGTATTAGTTATTCGTGTATTAAAGTTTAACAAATAAGTATTTGTGGTTTGGTTCAGGTTTCAGTTTGTATGTTTTTGTTTTGCGTATTGAGTTTATAGTGTACGTCTAGATTTTTTTTTAATTATGTTAGAAGGTATATCGTTCAAATTTCTTATTTTAATAACCTTTGAGTCTTTCGTTTTTCTAACAAGATTTTTTCCAGATTTTGATTTAATTTCAGATCACCATGATTAGCAGCTACGTTTTGCACTTTTTTGATGTCTATGAAATTAATTCTGAGATTTTTTTATCATTTGGTTTGTAAGTTGTAATTTTGAAGGTGACATGCAGTGGCGTAGCTAGCTTGGGTGATACCCGGTGCGGATAACGTGGTGTTACCCCAAGAACGAAAACTTAAAATTAATAAAAATCCGATAATCCTTAAGTACGATTCAATTTAATAAGTACTAAAATGAGAGTCTCAAGTAACAATATTATGATAGCAATAGTATTGATTATCGTACACTCATTCATATTAATATACGATATTGGATATGGCAAAAAGAATGAGAGAGATAGAATTAATATTACCAACATAAATAAAATTTATTTGCTTAAACACGTAAAATCTTATCTTTCTAGCTTTGACAGCTACAAACTCGGAAAGTAGATCCCCAAAATCGTCGTAGTCGACCAAGTGTAAACACTGTCCGCAGTTAACTTGATAACGGTGTAAATCGCGCTCCATACTATCGCCGAAGGCGACCCAATGTAAGAGAGCCAATAAAATAAATATGAGATTTTTTGTTTTTTAATATATTTATTCATGAAAAAAGTTATTAATTACAATTTTTTTCAGATATGTTGACCAACAAATTTGTCATAAGCCAGCTTGTCTGCAAGATCCACTGAATCAAATGTCTATGGTCTATAGTCTTATATAAGTGCATGAGTAATATTTATTAAGATGTACATTTAGACTTCTAGGATACATTTCATTTAATTGAAGACATTTGTAAAATAAATGACATATCTTAATGTACCTACCTACCTAGAAACAAAGAGTTTAGGTATTTACATTAAGGTATTAAAAGGTACACGGATTGATCACAGCTTTACCATTTTGCATACAGCCCACAGCTTTATCATTTTGAGGCGGGGACTTTCATCATTCTCAAATTTTTATTAATTTTGTTAAAAATCTCTGGTACCAAGTATTCAAGAGTACGGCCTCCAAACTTATTTAAAAATCATGGAGTTTTTAGTCCCCTTATTTCCGCAAATCTTTTTGTGGGCCCATGTCCCATTGGCTTTTTGAAAAAGTTAGTAACCGATACATTACATCGTTACCTTCCAACCCCGAATGCGGCAATATATCACGAATATCGGAAAGCATTGACCACATCACTTGAGCAGAGACGTTCCGGAAAGAAACTGTACCTACCTTCAGTTTGGAAGAGACAAGCCCAAGAGCAGCAACACGTACCTGCGGCGGACGAACTGACACACCATGGCGTCTCGATATTGTAATGTAAATTCATTATATCGTAACATTTTATTCATATTAGATTATCAAGGTAACCATTTTGTTATACAATTTTAAATACTTGAGTTTAAAAGCTCTGGCGTCCAACATGTTCATTATCTTCCACATAACTTTAATTTATTATTTCACAATATAGTTTGATTGTTGTATTAATCTCTTCGAGATTTACAAACACCCCTTTGGGATCATATAAAGAGTCTATTAATAAGTACTTCATAATGTCATTTATAATTTAAATTCAATAAATCTTTTATATATTCGGTTGTTTCAGACTTTCATTGATAATACTGTATCTCAATCTTCATTCATGCATTATCTTTCAGATTTTATGAGCTAGCCATACATTAAATATTAAAACACAATGCAATGCAAGTAATAGCAGTTACATTGGGCCCAATGTGCTTAAAACTGTTACAAGCTTTCTCCCGCATTGTCCATAATAGTAATGTACCAAAGGAGGCATTTTATTGGAAGTTGGCTCTGTGCACCTTACAGTATTTTTAATTTTTTTCTTTGTTTGTATATACTTGGTACGACTGTTTTTTTTTAATTATTGCAGTTTGCAAATTTTGTGCATATGTAACATAGATACTGCTTGTGTGCCCCCAAGTTCGAATTCCATATCTAAGGATGGATTCGACCATAGACCATGAAAAAAATGCAAATTTAGACTCCATAAAAAAAATACTCACTAGTCAAATGTGTAAAAATGATTTTAGAAATGCTCCAAACTATAAAATGAACTATCCAATCAGTTACCTTGTTTTTTTTTTAAAATACTTTTAAAGACAGTAACAGAATAACAACTTTTTCACTAATTCACTTTAATTAACATATGTGACAAGCAGGGAATATTTTAGGGGAATCCCCAAGAGAGCAATTGTTAGAGCTAGGAAAGAGAATAAAACAACAGAATTTATGGGAAATTCCCGACCGACCGAGCCATAGTGTTACGAAAATATGAATAACACACATGTTCGTGTGTAAAATATGTTTGTGGCAATATTCCACCTTCGTAAGACGACCCTGCCGCCCCTACCTAGCTACGCCACTGCTGACATAGTAACGCTTGCGAGCTCCGCGATCCACGTTATACAATAAGAATGACAAGTAATTTTAGACTGCTTATTTCAATACTGTTTTTAACCCCCGACCGACGCAAGGAGCGGTGTTATATGTTTGACTCTCTGTGTGACTGTCTGTGTGTCTGTCTGTGGCATCGTAACTTCTAACCGAATGGACCGATTGTGATGCGTTTTTTTGTTTAAAAGCTGCCGTGATTGAAATGGTTCTTAGCTACAGTTTATGAAAAATCTGTTCAGGCGTTTCAAGGTCATCAGCTCTTGAGTCAGGCGTTGCTTAAAATTTTTAAATGGTTGATTGTTCAATATCTGCCACGTGAACTTCTACCATTCCCAATCTTGAGAATTAAAGATACCTAATGAAAAAATTGAATTCAAAGAAATTGAAAATTCAATAATTTTTGTAATGTTCTATTCTTGGAACTTTGTCAGATAAATCCGAGCTCTCGATTAAAAATGACGAATTCAATTGAAGTATTTATTTTATTTTTTTACACAAAAACTGAAAATTGTTTTTTTTTGCTAACATCATGAATCGAAATATTGGTGAAATTTATTCAAACAATCGTTAGACAAAAACATTTAAATATTCAATTTTTTACAAGAAAAACTCTCTTTTATAACTTTTGAAGGTTATTCCCATCAATGTAATATTTCAATGAAGAAGAAGAATACAATATTAAAAAAAACTAGATGGTTCCCGGCATGCGTTGCTATGCTATTTAATAAAGATTTTTTTTTCTCCCTGTTTGTCCTTTCTCATTTGTCCCGTTCCCCTTCCGCCTCCCCTTCCTCTCCCGCGTCCTTTTCCCCTCTCGCGTTCCCACTTGGCCTCCTCCACCTACCCGAGTTCCCCTCCCCCCTCCCGCATTCCATACATTCAGTCCCGGTGGATTCAGTTTTCAAACAGCTCGCGTGTCACCTATTGCATTTTTTTTATACACATTTCTTAATGCCAGAGCTCACCAGTAGTTCTAAACAAACCTTGTCCTGATAATAACGAATACAACAAAAAAAGAATTATCCAATTTGGTGCAGTCGTTTGGAAGTTACGAGCGTACATACATTTCGTAGATTCATTTTTATTTATATAGATGAAATATGAAAGAGAACAAGACACAGAAAAACAGAAAAAGACGCAGGTCGCAACTGGGATTCGAACCCAGACCTCTCGTCTAACCGGGACGTGCGCGATAACCAATTTCGCTATTGCCACCTTCTGTCAAACCGTCATAATTATTGTCAATCTCATATTTCAAATTTTAGAATTATAATATTATCTTCAACTAATTATTTTTCCATATTATGGGCAACTACCCTTTTCATTGTAAATAATCATTCTAAGTATTGTTTGGGTACGATTTTAGATTAGTATTGGTTTGTATCCTGGATAGCGTCTCGGATAAATGCATTCGAGTCCCAGTGGACCATTGTCTTTTTTCTGTGTCTTATTCTCTTTCATATTTTTGTTTAGATTATTATTGTTACTTTCTTCTTCATTGAAATATTATATTAAATTTTTAAAAATATTATCATAACTTGACATGTCTTCACAAAATTCATTATCCACGTATTATTTACAAGGGATGGTCGGATGCTCTGTAGAGAACCCACTCGCACAGTGCGGGTGTAAACTGTGCGTCCTAAAGTTAAAGTTTAGAATTATGGAATTCAATACTTCGTTTGTGCGAAAGCACTTTAAAACATAAGTTTCTGAGTTATACACTCGCCTGGTTCACATTTCCAATATTAGCTAAACAATGATTTCAAGTTAGCGACATTTTAAAAATATCTTTTCAAAATCGTACAATAATTTTTCAAACTTAAAAGGATTTACAAATGTCGGATTCTGCTCAAACAACTTCCACTAGAAAGTAAAATACCTGTAAGAAGAATTGATTTGAGAAACCTAAAAAATAAATACATTGTATTGACACGCACATGAAAATATAAAAATTTCAGACAAAAAATGAAATAGAAATTCTTGGAAAAAAATTTATTACTTTCCTTCCTTCAAATCATGACTGGTTAAATAGACCGGTATTCAATAATGGATGGTAATAATTTAGCTTTATTACGATGATAGGTACATCTGATATATTACAATATATGATTTTTCAACTTTGTACATTGTACATTGAGCTATTTTTCAGATGGTTTAAATATTTCCGCTTTACAATAAAATGTAATTAAAGGAAAACAATCACTTTGTTTGTAACCACGATTTACTGATTTAATTTTTATTTACCGACCGGTTTCGCTTAATACAAGCATCTTCAGGGTATAAATTAAAACTGATGAAAAAATACATTGTGTGAGCTTATATATACATACAGACAGAGACAAAACATAATATAAAGTAAGAGTGAGAGAGTGTAATTAACATCCTACATAGTGATAGAGAGAAAGAGACGGGTATATCTAATGAATATCTACCGGGACAAAACGTCATTTGAACAGGTGATTAAGGAATAAAGTGGCTACGGGTTTTTTTCTAGTTTATGGGAAATATTCCTAATATCGGACTGTTGGACACATTTAACGGATTATTAAGGATTTGGGTTTTTGTTTTAACGGCTTTCTTTATTTCGAGTGCTTCTAAATTATTAAGCCTGTTACCATGACCATTTCTGTGTAAAATCTTAACACCGGTGTTTTGATTGAAGGTATGATCTTTATCAATAAGGTGATTAGCGAATTCCGAAAATCCATTATTATTTAAGCATCTAAGATGCTCTTTGATTCTAATATTGACATTACGCGTCGTTTAACCTACATAAAGTGATGAACAATCATTACAATCTAATTTATATATTTTGGAATGACTTAGTTTTTCGTCCTTATCTTTCGAATTAATTAAAAATTTTCCTAAATTATTGTTTGTGTAAAATGCCGGTCTTATTTCGGGAGGTAGATTTTTTACACTGCAGGAAGAGAACTGATTAATGAATAAAATACGACCAAGACTCCAAGACCTAGACAAACCTTACCCCATGAACCCGGGCACCCCCGCTAAATCACCAAACGTAGCGAACCACTTGGGGTGACCTATGGCAGAGGTGTTGGTTATCCAATAAAGGTTCCCGGGGCGGCGGTACCCATTTCCGCCTCCCAAATTGATTGTTAACGTTATTATCTCTTCACTTTTTTGTCCATATAAAAATAATTGATATAAAAATCCCAAAGTTTCAACTTTTTTTTTCAAATTGCGATTAAAAACTTTCATTTATTATGTTTTACTTTTTTGGTGGTTACTTTTGTGATTTGAATATAAACTGTGGTATTTTGTCTTTCTGACAACGTTGAGAACACATTTCTCACTAGGATAGTAAGGTAGTTACAGCGATTTATAAGAGACCTATGTGGGCTTGGACAAATAAGGTCTCCTGCGATTAAATATGGTCTCCTGTGATTTATAAGAGACCTATGTGGGCTTGGACAAATATGGTCTCCTGCGATTTATAAGAGACCTATGTGGGCTTGGACAAATATGGTCTCCTGCGATTTATAAGAGACCTATGTGGGCTTGGACAAATATGGTCTCCTGCGATTAAATATGGTCTCCTGCGATTTATAAGAGACCTATGTGGGCTTGGATAAATATGGTCTCCTGCGATTAAAAATGGTCTCCTGCGATTTATAAGAGACCTATGTGGGTATGGACAAATATGATCTCCTGCGATTAAATATGGTCTCCTGCGATTTATAAGAGACCTATGTGGGCTTGGACAAATATGGTCTCCTGCGATTAAATATGGTCTCCTGCGATTTACAAGAGACCTATGTGGGCTTGGACAAATATGGTCTCCTGCGATTAAATATGGTCTCCTATTTATAAGAGACCTATGTGGGCTTGGACAAATATGGTCTCCTGCGATTAAACGGACTAATTGGCTTATTTTAACTTCCTCTTGAAGATTTAGAAGTCTGTATTTTTGGTATTTTCAATGAAATGTAGTGAAATACATGCATATTTCTTATGTTCTAAATTTATTTATCTCAACAACAGTAAATGAATGAGTGGATGAGTTTGTGTACTTAGGAAGTATGTTTATGTGAGATGGGAAGGCTGACAGAGATATCGAAAGAAGGGTTAATGCAGGCAACTCTATTAATGGAGGACTGAACGTCGTTGGCGCCAACAAAAACCTGTCCAAAGAAGCGAAGTTTGCCGTCCATAATGGGGTACTGGTACCTGGTACCTACCCTGATGTATGGCAGTGAGGCATGAAACTAGCAGAGGAAGGATGAAAGTAGACTGAATGCTGTAGAAAAGAAATCCCTGAGGCGTACGTGTGGGAAAACCATGTACGATCGTATGAGATCCGCGAAGAATGCAAGGAGGATGTAAGCGTAATGTGCAAGATTATGTAAGGGACGCTGCGATGGTTTGGGCATGTAGAGCGAATGAACGAGGAAAGGAGTGTAAGGAGAATACACGACGCAAATGTGAATGGTAGAAGAAGTCGGGGACGCTCAAGGAAGACATGGCACGACCAAGTGAATCAGATACTTGATTCGGGCCACGTGAAGAGTCGGAATAATAGAAGAGCATATATGAGACGATGTGTATGAATGTGAACGAGGCAAGGAGTGTGTGCCAAGATCGAGTTGTTTGGTGGTCCGTCCTCTCTGCCCACCCCTGAGGGGAAACGGCATAATAGTTAGTTAGATAGTTAAAAAACAGTAAAAATGCAGTAACGTTACTTTAAACAGCTCTACTGCAAAACTACTAAAACACACACTTGACATTGTTAGGGACACCGATTATAAACGGACTTTAAAATGAGGAAAATAATATTATTACCGAAATCAGAGTCGAATCCAATAACAATACGTATCCGCGATTCTTAAATATTTTCCCGTATAAATTGTCTCGACGAAGTGTTTAAATAATAATTTTTTACACATATTTAAAAAAAAAAAAACCTAAGGACATATATTTTTTTAAATTTTATCTATTGTTGAAAATGGTATGAACTAATGATATAATGAATGAGAACATTTTGCCTGATCTCTCAACACTTTGTTATTAATTCATATATTTTTATCACTTATTATTTTCTCTGTTTATCATTTTATTTTTAAATTTTATTATTTTGCTTTTACTTAACTGTTGTGCATGACCGATATTTGCGTGTGTTATTTTTATTAAATTGTGAAATTATTAACCCCGATACAGGCGAACCCTAGTGGGGTTAATAATAATAATAATAAGCCTTTTTATTCTGGACTTCTGTTAGGTATGTATTAGACATGATCTTATTTGTTATAGTATATCCCGAAGCTCAGTTTGCCTCTTGGCATAGGCCTCCTCTAACATTTTCCATTGGGACCTGTCACGCGCTACTCTTCTCCATTGATGTCCAGCAGTGAGTTTTAGGTCATCTTCCCATCTCATGTGTTGACGTCCTCTACTTCTCTTGCCATCTCTGGGATACCAGTCAGTGACATTTTTGCACCATTTCTCTTGTGGATCGCGTATCATGTGTCCTGTCCATCTCCACTTTTGTTGGTCTATTCGGGTAACTACATCGGCAACTTTAGTTTTCTCCCTTATTGTGCTACCTCTCACTCTGTCCTGTTTCCTTGTTCCTGTCAAACTTCTCTCCATGGCTCTCTGGCAGCGTTCCAACCTTTCTCTGTGGCGTTTGGTGAGTGCCCAAGTTTCACATCCATAGGTGATGACTGGAAGTATACACGTGTTGAAGACTTTCCTTTTTATTTGCATACTTAGCTCCTTAGATTTCAAGACTTCTTTCAAAGACCAGTATTTCTTCCATCCATTTGCTACTCTTCTCTCGATTTCTTTAGTGGTTCGATCTTTGTGAGATATTATCTGTCCTAAATAGATGTAATCTGACACATATTCGAGTGGTTGGTTGTCAATTTTTATAGTTACAGGTTCAGAGTTTGTAAGCAATTTTGTTTTGTCTTTGTTCATGCATAGGCCGACTTTCACACTTTCCTCGTTTAGTGATTCTATCATTCTAATTAGGTGCATTGGGTTTTCCTCGAATAGGACTATGTCGTCTGCAAATCTTAGGTGGTTAAGTTTTACACCTTGTACGTTGATACCATATTTTTCCCAATCAAGTTTGCGGAAGATACTTTCCAGAGCAGCCGAGAACAATTTTGGTGATAGAGGGTCTCCCTGTCTTACTCCTCTCTCGATCTTGAACTTTTTTCCCAAGGTTTCTAGTTGGATCCTCGCTTCGCAATTCAAGTATATGTTTTTTATAATATTGATGTAGTTTAAAGGTATCCCCTGCTGTTCAAGGCTATCCCATATAGCTATGTGTCTTATGCTGTCGAAAGCTTTGGAGTAATCGATGAATGCCATGTATAGTTTCTTATTATATTCATTATATTTTTCTACTATTTGTTTCACCGTGTGTATGTGGTCCAGGGTAGAGTATTTTTGTCTAAAGCCGGCTTGCTCCCGTGGTTGATTTTCGTCTAACTTTTTACTTATTCTTTCCAGGATAACTTTGGAAAATACTTTGTATATATTTGACATCAAACTTATAGGTCTGTAGTGGGGTTAATAATTACATGCTAAAAATATATGTAGGTACATAAATTGTGAAGAAGCAATAAATAAAATAATTACGTCATATAAAACAGATCCTTGTTCGCAAATCTTTCAACAAAAAATGTTTAACGAGAATGTTTTTCAACTAAGGAAAAAACTAGAATGATACTTTAAAAAAACATAAATGGGACCTCTATTCACAGAATATAATAAATCGCCAAACAAAACATGTCCTTGACGCATCCAGCACTGATTTCGACCAACTTTTTCACCCACAACGAACTTTACGAATCTCACAACTTTTATCAATAAAGCCCTGGAAATTTTTAAACACGTCAACGTAATTTGTACTGATTTTGAGAAAGCCTTTGATGAATTTAAATGCTATATAGGTATCTACCACCATCAAAAAACTTTTATGACATTTCATAATTATGACAAGTTTTCACATGATCCCTATATATGTTACTTACAGGTATAATTTTTCAGGCGAAAATAAAAATACTTTCGAGATTCTCGGGGAGTCGTTCTCTTTCTCTTATTCATTAATGACATTAGCAAAACCAAATATCTCTTCTTCGCTAACTATGTCAAACTTTTTTGAATTTTATATGTGAATATCTCACAGGAGTCCCAGCTGCTCCAGTCCGGAGCCAGTGAGACTACGGTATCGCCAATTGGGGTATGTTGCGAGGCTGAAAGTAGTGAGGAGGGGAAGGAGATGGAAAAGAGGAAGGTGGGAAAGTATCTGGCTATTCAGACCTGGTCACCAAACACGGTTAAAGCCATTTTCAAGCAACGTTTCAATTCTGAATGGTGGTCTTACACCAGGGCGATACTAATAGTATCTTCCACTCTGGAACATGCCGCAAATATATTATATATTATTTTAAATGAATTAATTGTGAAATAACACAAATTAATCAAATAAAATTTATTTGCGCCTGCCGGGTTCGAACCCGCGACCTCCGGATCATGAGTCAAGAGTCTTACCCACTGGACTACGGAGGTCGTCAAGTATGTAGTAAAGTCAAGTAAGTACGTAAGTATGCCATAAACATTAATTACATGTCACAAATTCATATTCAAAATATTAGTAATGGTAAAACAGTGTATGTATAACAGTTAATTGTGACGATACATTGGGATGTGACACCAGAGATACATTTACATGCAAAAATCTATAATACAAATAAAATTAATAGTGATTAAAAAAATATGATAGCATAGCCGTCTTGTACCTATGTTCCGTGCAGTTAAATAGATCTATCACATCTGCATATCTATTACTAACTTCATGCAACCTAGGTAAAAGTGAGTGTTTCGTATACCCAGTCCGATTATTGTTACATTTAAAAAGGATTTTAGAACGAGTAGTTCTCGTGGGAATATGAAATTCAATGAGCTTAGTTAGATCAGGACTGTCTATTCTACCATTTACAATTTTGAACATTAATATTAAGTCGGATATAATTCTTCGATCTGACAGTCTTAGTAAATTTAATTCTTTCATCAAGTAATTATAATTTATGTTTTCAATGGGAATACCGAGGTTAAAATTTATGTGTCTTAAGAATTTGTGTTGAATTTTTTCGATTGAATCTGAATGTATTTTAAAATGGGTGGACCAGATCGACGAGTTATATTCGACTTGACTACGTACTAAGGATGTATACAAAATTTTTAAAGTTGAAATATTCTTGAAACCTTTGGAATTTCTAAGAACGAAGCCAAGCATTTTGATACCTTTATTATAGATTGAGTTTATATGGGATATGAAGTTTAATTTAGAGTCGAAAGTTATGCTCAAGTCACTAATTTCTTCGACAGAGGTAAGGGTAGAGTTGTTAAGTTCATAAGGATGAATAATTGGTTGACTTTTTCTGTAAAAACTTTTTGAATAACACTTATTTATGTTCAGATAAAGTTTGTTAATAGAGCACCAACTAATTGATTTGTTTAAATTATTTTGTAGACAGGCACAATCTTCAGCGGTTTTGATGATTTTAAATATTTTTAAATCATCTGCAAAAAGCAATACATTTACATCTTCATCAAATATGTCAACAATATCATTTATGAACAGTAAAAACAAAATTGGGTCTAAATGGGACCCTTGGGGTACACCACTGGTAGCTATAAATTGATTGGAATAGAACAAATTAATTTTTACAAGTAGAACTCTATCAGATAGATAGCTTGCAACTATGTCAAACTTTTCTGAGGTTTTTTTTAATTTTATATCTGAATATCTCACAGGAGTCCCAGCTGCTACAGTCCGGAGCCAGTAAGACTACGGCATCCCCAATTGGGGTTTGTTGCGAGGCTGAAAGTAGTGAGGAGGGGAAGGAGATGGAAAAGACAAAGGTGGGGAAGTACCTAGCTATTCAGACCTGGTCACCAAACTCGGCTAAAGCCATTTCAAGCAACGTTTCAATTCTGAGTGGTGGTTTTACACCAGGGTGGTACTTAGGGTATCTTCCACCCTGGAACGTGCCGCATATATGCTGTGTATTATTATAAATGATTATTGTGAAATATTAAAAATTAATCCAATGAAATGTATTTGCCCACGCTGAGAATCGATCCGGCGACCTTCGAATTGCGAATCAAGAGCCTTATCCCTCGACCACGGAGGCTTTCATATAAAAGAGTTATCAAAAGTCATGTCGATTCCATTCTTCTGGAGAATGATCTAGATTCCCTTTTCAAAAAATGTTCGGAATTGAAAAACTTAGCCTTCAGCTTCTAGGAATGTTGTTTCTTTTTTAAAGAACTACATATCACTATTCCCTTAGCACTTGATCAAAAATAAATAAATGCGCAAAATTGATATTAGAATCCGTGACGGGATTTTCGAGGCAAATCTCACATATGTATGACACTGTTTGCACATATATTGCACATATACATTCTAATGCTGTACAAATAATACAAGCTTAGTAAATAAAAATTAACCACGGTGGACGCCAATGCAATGCTGAGTAAATGAGTACAACACTATAGCTATAAATAAAAGAGTTGTGGCAACAATTAAATTATATTATTTAATAAAAATAAAATCGGAACATGAGACTCTAACATAATAATAATATTCTAATACTTTTAAACTCAAGGTCGTGTTTAGCCCTAAAAGGAAACTAAATTATTTTAAACTAAACGAAATAAATCGTTAGCTTGTCGCGTATTAAAAATAAAATCAAATGTTTCAAAATGATGATCACGATGTTAAAATTACTCTTAAGAGGAGGGGGGCGCCAGTTCAAATAAAACACAATATTAAATGGTAAATCAATGAACTCAAAACTAATCCAAGTATTAGCTCACAGGTAATGGCGATTTTACCGATGTATGTGTCTGCTCTCGTCGAAACAAACATCCGGACCCACTGGCTTTCTACTTGGCACTCTTGTAAAAAAAAATCTCTTGATCGTAGTATGTTTTGGGCAACGAAAGATTTTTTTTTAAATGAATACCGCACAAGAGTCCCAACTGCTCCCGTCTGGAGCCAGTGGGACTATGGAATCCCCAATTGGGGTATGTTGTGAGGCTGAAGGTAGTAGGGAGGGGAAGGAGACAGGGAAGAGGAAGGTTGGGATAGTACCTGGCTATTCAGATCTGGTCACCAAACACGGCTAAAGCCATTTCAAGCAGCGTTTCAATTCTGAATGGTGGTCTTACACCAGGGCGATACTGAGAGTATCTTCCACTCTGGAACGTGCCGCAAATATACTACATCTTATTTTAAATGAATAAATTGTGAAATAACACAAATTAATCAATTAAAATTTATTTGCCACGCCGGGATTCGATCCCGCAACCTTCGGAGAGCTAGTCAAGAGCCTTACCGCTGGACTTCGCCGGCCGTCAAGTGGGAAATGCTGGATTTCATTTGTTCAAAGTTATATTTCCAATTAGGAGTTCAAATTTCAAATTGAATTGATGATTAGCCACCAACTTAATTATTGGGTGCTTACTTCATTAAATGCTTACTTGTGCATTATAATTTCAAACTGTTACAATATGACACTGTTTTCCGCGACAACAAAATGTTTGGATTTGTTCTCCGTATTGCGAAATATTTTTTTAAAATTTTTATTCAAAGAATTTAGGGTGTTAAGAGACCTACCTATATTTGACTATATTTAAAGAAAAAAATGCAATCAATATTATGGTCTCCGGTGACATTTTTTGTTTGATTAAAAATTTAAATTGTTCACAAACAAACAAAGCAAAATCGTTCACTTGTCGTCACTGGTAACTCAGCTGAGCAGCCGCCCAACCACTCTCCGACCGTGACAGCCCAACGACTGATTTTTTTAAATGTTTATTTCTGAAAAATGTCAGAAATATATTCACTGATTGAAGAAAGGCAGGTACTGTACCTATAATTGATACGTAATTGGCACGTAATGTGTTAACACTTCATTCATATAATTATTTAGAATTGTTTTTTTTTTATCTGTATTTTAATTTAAAGTTGTATTAAGCTCATAAAACGCCGTGCTTCTGTACATGCGGGGGTGTTAACTTGGGTAATTATATTTACTTCTTCAAACTTTGCAAATACGCTTTTAATTATAGTGTCATTTTTAATTAAATGAAATCAAACAACTTTGTGAAAACACCACTTTATAATCAGTATTTTCAACATGTTTCGAAAATTAAGTTTTCTTCGGCAGGAGAAGATTAATTATTATATATATATATTAAACTCATAATACATATTTAAATATAAATATATTAATCTAATCCTGACGAAGAAAACTTAAGGGTCAGCAACCCGGATTTGTACCGATTTATTACATATTTCCCTTAAATACGGTAAGTTTTAAAGCTCTTAAAAAATATATGTTATTCTTGAAGATAATATCTAGACTTTGCCCGCGCCGAAACGCAAATTATATAAAATTCCCTGGATAGAAAAAAATCGCAAAGTATGCTCCAAAAATTATTATTAACACGTTTTTTTCAGTTATTTTACAAGTTATATGTATGAAAAAATTCACAGTGTTTCTTTAAATGCTGTTTAAGATAATGCTCGCAAGATTTTTGCTCTATTTTAAACGAGTCGTGTTTTATTAAACATTTTCGTAATTTTCGTATCGATTTTGTCACTGTAAATGTTAGCGCTCTCCTCTAATCTCGTATCTCTCCATCTTCTTCTTTTCGGGCCCGGTTGTAGAGCCTTAACGAAAAATGTTGATAACATTGATTGTATAGTGGACATAGTGGTGTTTTTACGAAGTTTTTTTTTCATTTAATTCGTTGATTATACAATTATCGCTGATTCCTACCCACCCCTCAAACCATAGACATATGAATATCACTAGTATCCCCATACCGGTTCCATTGGAACCGGCTGGGATTGAGTATGGCTTCGCGTGAATCTAAAAGATGTGACCTCATCGGTGCATTTTACGAAATAACACCGCAAAATGCATGGTTTATGTTTTGAAAACGTGTAAATATATTCTATCACTCGAGAAACATGTTTATTGGGGTACGTAAATTATGAAACATTTGTAAAAGTGCCCTAACTAAATACGGCAACAAAATATTGGAGTCTGAAAAAAAGCGAACTTTACTTTGCCGTACTTAGACTTCGCAAATTTGTTCAGTACGCGGCTAGCAATTCGCGCTCCCACGTAAAAAGGTTTATTCATTCAAAAGCAGAGTTTACTTTTAAGAAGTAAATGGTGATATTATAATGCTAGATGCCTACATACTGTCATATTGAGTTATTGACGAATCACATATCTCCAAAGTCATTTTCTCGATCTGCGCCCCGCTGTGTTTTTGTCTACCTCTCACCTTTATGTTGTGGTCTAGTAATATTCATATGTCTACGCCTCAAACCCATTTTCATCCCAGATTCTCCTCTCGTTCATTTATTTAAAATACCCCCCACACAGCATCCCCAAATATGACTTAGCGTGCAACTGGGGTAAAAAATAGAGCTAAAGTTGAATACTGTCATTTTATTTGTGTTGTATTATTAAGGCGTAGTTTAGAAAAATAAATCCCATTCAGAGATCTGGAAAACACTTTACTAACTTACGTTCCGTTTACATACTCAGAATAAAGCAAATAACTTATTTTTTAAAACTAGAATTACGAAACCATTCAAATGTCCAGGGAGCTATAAATATAATTCTCGTATTATGCAACCCTGGTTCGTAGCTCGTAGCGTATAAGAATAATTAAATACTGGAATAAATAAATATTATAATAAATAAATACTAGAATAAATAAATACCAGAATAAGTAAACTAGAATATTTTTTTTACATTAGCTCCACACATGAGGCCCTGAGGAAAATAATTTCCCTCAGGGCCTATGTCATCTTAGGGGCTGCTTGTGTCGCTCTCCATAGAGAGAAAAAATGGCCTTATTTTTAAACGTCCAGGGCTTAAAAGTGTGGTATGATCTGTAGCTATTCGAAAACGTAAAAATAAATTAAATGATTGTTCACTATTAGCCCGTTAAAATGGGCGGAAGTTTTGAAAAAAAAAACAGATTTCGTGGTTTGGAAAAAAATACAATGAATGTTCCATATTTTATATTTTGTACCAAACTTAATTTTTATTCCATAACTGAAGTACAAAGAACGCAAAAAAAAATTTTTTTTGAAGCATTTGTGATATGTTTGTTATAAATATAAAAGGGGAAAATAACATCTTTTCCGGATAAAATCAGTATTCTTGTTGACTTACTTGTATTCATAAACTGGAATTTTTTTGGATAAGTTTTAAGATTTTCACGGCCAAAAGCATTTTCGTTATTTGTTTTGGGGGTGTTATGCCGTGTTGCGCTACCTCCTTCTTTAGCACATCCGGTAGATGACATCTACCGGATCTGCCCTGATGATGGACACTGCAACGATGTCCGAAACGTTGGCTAAAGAAGGAGGTAGCGCAACACGGCATAACACCCCAAAAACAAATAACTAAAATGGATTTTTTTTCTTTCATTTTTGTCAGTAATACGCATTTTGTAATAACAAACGAACGTTAAAAGGTTGAATTATTGAAAAAAAATATATTTAAAAAAAATGTTTTAGGTTTGTTTTCTGATTTTCAATGGATTTTAGCGGGCTAATATAACAATTAAAAAAAAAAATAAATGCAGTTCTCATTTTCTTTGTAAGACGCAACTTTTGAGATCCCGGGCGTTTCTGAATTTAAACGTTGAAATAATTGACACACCCTAATGCGCAGGGTCTTTTCAAGGAAGGTAAGGATAGGAAGTTCTAGGAAGGGAAAAAGTATTAGGGGTGGGCAGGAATCTGAGGGTCAGTGTGTCAAGGAGTGACGGAGGTATCGATCCATCCCTTCAACTGTGGTGCAAGGTGATGGGTCGTGAGTCCGGCTGGAAAGGTCAAGAGGCCTCCTGCTAAATCACCAAATGTAGCGTAAATAAATCTAGGAATTAATAAATACTGGAATAAATAAAAACCAGAATAAATTTCTCTTACATCGCGCCTAAAATGTTCAATTTACTGAGTATTGATATTAAGACATCGAAAACTGATGATCATGATTATGCCATTAATATACAGAACTATGTATGGAGTATCTATGGACTGTGTATGAACTATGTATGGAGTATCTTGATGTACGCCTGCGAAACATGGTGCCTACCCGAAAGAGATAAACGGAAACTAGAGGCTTTTGAGATGTGGTCCTATAGAAGACTACTAGGAATTTCCTGGAGAGACCACATCACAAATGAGGAGGTTCTGCTCAGGACCTTGTCCGAAAGGCGCGCAAGATGGATCGGCCATGCAATAAGACAAGAAGGCCTCTTGCATGCCATAATGGAGGGTATGACCGAGGGGACAAACGCTAGGGGACGTCCACGCCGAGAGTACCTGGAGGACCTGCTGGTGGACGTGGGCTGCTTATCATATGCAGACTTCAAAAGAGCCGCACAATACAGGGAAGAGTGGAAGAAACGAATAGATGAAATTGCTGCAAACCAATCCCACGATTGAAACCAGAGAGAGATACAGAACTGGTTATTTACTCAGGGAATGAAATATTATAAAGAATGCCTTACATCTTAAAAACTGTTCTTATTTTTTCATATTTCTCGAGTAAAAAATCTTATCTCCAAATTAATTTTCAACCAAAACTTTATATTACGCTTTTTTTCATATTTTTTGACATTGTTCGTCCATTTCATATGCTGCCTAGGAATACTTGCTTTTGTTTTTTGGGGTCTAAGACTATCATTGTTCATCTGTATAGATGATTTACATATTTATTCTTACTTTTTATTTCTATTATCCTTAAAATATTATTATTATTTGTTACTTTAATTTTTATTTGTTATTCTATTTTATTTTTATTTATACAAGATTCACCTAGTTTAACTCCTTTCCTGTATGTGATCATGTACCTAATACTAGTATGAATATTTTCCTTAATATGTATGCTATATGTTTGTACTTTCATCTACATATATATGGATGATTATTAATATTATATACTTAATATCTTATGAATCTCGACAACCATAATACGGGCATTTGCCTAGCTTGGTAGTCGAAATACCATGTAAAACAATCCTGTAATAAACAAAATGAATAAAGAAAATTAAAAAAAAAAAAAAAAAAAAAAATACTAGAATAAATGTACTAGAATAAACAAATACTACTATAAATAAATACTAGAATTAATAAATCAAACAAATTTCTAGCATACATCGTTAGTATCGTTAGAAATTGGTGAATTCTTCAACTTAAACAAATCAAGCCATTTATTTGTTGTTGGATGGTTCAATTTAAGAATAAGGAGAAACGACGGACTGAAAAACAAGGCGGATGAAATAAATTAACGGTGGCTGGTTAAAAAAAATTAAAACTTGTATTATTAAGGTTTTCATATTAAACATTCACGTAATATAACATCACATAATATTTTGGCATATTTCAATATAACAAATTACTTATTTTTTTAACTAAGTGTAAATATAAAAAATGCATGTCTTTTGATGGTTAGTAATACTTCAAAATACCTTTTTGATATTCGGAATATAATGTTTTCAATTTACGTAAATTGCATGGGATCCTTGACAGGCAATTGCGACCAGCTCTCGAAAGCATCTGAGATCCGAATAAAGCGCAGGTGGTTACTGGCACTCTCGGAGTGAAATAAATTAAATTGCCATTAGATTAATCCTAACTGTGTGGGAAACTATCCCATATATACGAGTACATTTAAGTTTTATGCTATTTAACAAAATGTGATAAATAAGAGTTCCCAATGGCCGAGTTGGTTGGGGCGCTTTTCTCAAAACTATGAGATATCCTGGGTTCGAGTCTCGGTTGCGACTATTACCTTTTTATTTTTATGTGTCTCTTTTTTCATATTTTCGTTTAGATTTATTAGTATCATCTTCTTCACTGAAATAAAATAGTTTGTTGGAAGGCGAGTTCTATAAATGTTTCCTTTTTTAAATTATAAATGCTGGCAACCTGGGCGTTTGTCGAATTGGTTGCCTTGTTATTATTTTATGTAAATAACCGTCTTAGAATTTTCATCTCAAACTTTCTAAGGGTTCGGATCCAAGGAAACTTCGAGGAGTTTTTCTTATTCTCTTAGAATGGTAAAAAATTTATTTTCTTTGTACCGTGTTTTCAGTCAAAATTTTAACTGAAAGCGTTTTACAACAGATTCCACACATATTTGAAACATCGTCGTTTCCTAATACCATGACTAATCCTACTAATATTATAAAGGCGAAAGTTTGTATGGATGTATGTTTGTTACTCTTTCACGCGAAAACTACTGAATGGATTTTAATGAAACTTTACAATAATATAGCTCATACATCAGAATAGGCTATAGGCTATATATAGCATAGAGCTCTGGCACTATGAAATTTATATACAAAAATTGCAATAGGTGGCACGCGAGCCGTTTGAAAAATGAATGTAACGGGTATGGAGGGGGGGGGGGTGAGGGGGATAGGATGTGGGGGCAGGGCGAAGGCGAAGAGGGGGGAGGGTTGAGGGTGGAGGGGGAGAGGGAAGGAGGGGGGAGGGCGGAGGGTATTGGGGGGGATTGGAGTGGGATCGGGAAGGTGGAGGAGGCGCTGTGGGTACCTCCTAATACTATCCGAGCGAAGCGGGGGGCAAAAGCTAGTTTAAAATAAAACAAAAATCTGTTGTCATTTGATTAAGCAGCATTTATAAAAACACGTAGGGTTAGTCATACATAAAATACTTTATAGAAGAACCGGATGTGTTTTTTTATGAAGAACGCCTTCCTTTTTTTCTGTTTCGACGGAATTTCGAGTAATTACTTTTTCAACTCGGCACCCGAATAGTGATTTTCTTCAAAGGTAACACATTTTTATTTAAGTGGTTGAAAACTAAAGCGTTCAACAGAATTATGTTACATTTCAGTAAAAATTCTAAATGTGTGTCTTAAGTCCTTCACTGATGGCGAATTTTAAGTATACTAAGCGCGAATACGTGTTTTTTTTTATTTTCTTCATCTTCAAGTCAGCGCATTATAGCGAATTGTAGCGAACCAAACGCTTCTTCCGAGAATAATTGATAATTAAGACGTCTGTTATAAACTGAAAATTCATTTCGAAACTTACGAATTTTATCCAGAAATCTACCTAGGTGCACGTCACAAAATTTACCAAAATTTTAAAAGAAGATGAAGTATTTTACGCCACTCCTGTGGTTCAGTTCAGCGTACGATCGGACGAATTTGATCAACAACGGTCATTTATTTTCGAACGAGCAGTGCCACATATATTAAAAATATTGTGAAAAAATGTATGAATACAAACAACAAAACGTTGAAACGCATAAAACCGTGAAATCCGTAAGCGAGTAGATATCGATTATTTATTCAAAGGGTCGTACATGTTTTTCACGAATGAACAATTGCTGAATTGTATTTCAATGTCAAATCAATTAACAAAGTTTTCCCTTTTTAGTTTTACCGTTATTTATTTTTAGCGAAATCGTAAGCAAAGTAAGCGGTGCTAGTCAGGGAAGTGTTTTACGATATGAAGTTGGGCGGCATTTCTTTGTACATACTTTGCAAATTCGACTCTTCGAAATATGAGATAAAGTTTAAATTACTTTTCACTGGATATGACTGTGAACATATATTATTAGAACACGCTTGGGTGAGAAACACAAAAACGTAACTACAAAAAAGAGTTTTGGAATTAAATTCGGGGAAACACTCACCATAATCGTTTTTGTCAGCATTATAAAGACGTGTTAAACAAAAAGTGTACGTACGACTAAACGTAAACAAGAAGTGTTGTACGACTCTTTGAATAATCGACATCATGCCTCAAAAATATTGACTAATATCATTCTAAAAAGAATCGAACAAAAAGTAGAGAATATCGTTTCCGGAGACCAGTATGGATTTAGAAGAGGTGTAGGAACCAGAGAAGCAATATTGTCGTTACGAATACTACTAGAAAAAAGAATAAAAAGAAACCAAAACACATTCATTGCATTCATAGACCTGGAGAAGGCTTTCGACAGAGTAGAATGGAAAAGACTCTTCGAGATTATGAAGAAAATTGACATCAAATATAGAGATAGACGAATAATCCAGGTGCTGTACAAGAACGACGCCGCTATAATTAGATGTGACAATGATACAAAAGAAGCCAGTATGAGACAAGGGGTGAGACAGGGATGCTCTTTGTCACCTGTTCTTTTTAACGCTTATATACAGAGTGCGATTTATGACTTGAGAGAGAGAATGAGCCACAGAAAAGGTGTAAAGATACACGGGCAAAAGGTGGATATGATAAGGTTTGCTGACGATATTGCTATGGTTGCTGAAAGCGAAGAAGAACTGCAAGAGGCCTTAACAACCATGCAAAGCATTCTTCAAAACAATTACAACATGAAGATAAATAAAGACAAAACAAAGCTGCTGACGAACGCAACATCAGATGAGAGTAGAGATGTCAGGAATTCCACTAAAGAACACCATGGAGTTTGTCTACCTCGGGAGCAAAATAACATGGGACGGTCGGTCTAAGAGTGAGGTCGACAGCCGAATACACCAGGCTAGGCTTGCATTCAATAAAAGGTCCAAAATAATAGAATCGAATAATATAGACCTAAAACTGAGATTACTCCTCATCAAGACGTATGGAGTATCTTGATGTACGGCTGTGAAACATGGTGCCTATCCGAAAGAGATAAACGAAGACTAGAGGCTTTTGAGATGTGTTCCTATAGAAGACTATTAGGAATTTCATGGAGAGACCATATTACAAATGAGGAGGTTCTCCAAAGAATCGAAGGAGGAAGGCACCTGCTCAGGACCTTGTCCGAAATGCGTGCAATATGGATCGGCCATGTATTATGTCATAATAGAGGGTATGACCGAGGGGACAAACTCTAAGGGACACCCGCGCCGAGAGTACCTGGAGGACCTGCTGGTGGACGTGCGCTGCTCATCATATGCAGATTTCAAAAGAGCCGCCCAAGACAGGGAAGAGTGAAAGAGACGAATAGAGAAAATTACTGCAAACCAATCCCAGGATTGAAACCAGAGAGTGATAAAGACGAATCTCCCAAGGTACTGTGGCTAGTAAAATAATTTAAATCGTATCTCATTATTGCGCGTGTAAACATTTGCTTCTTACAATCGAGTTCTAATGCTTTTATGTTTATACTAAGGTCAACCGAAACACTGATATTATCACTCGGAGGCAGCGTATTTCAAAAGATTATTGTGGAATAATTAGTTTTTCATATTTTTATTTATTTTAATTATTAATTTAATCATGAAAGAGTTTTTTTTTAGATTTAAGACCTTAGTTTAAAAAATATATTAAAATGTAAATACTCATCCAATCAGAAAAATTGAAAATATTTGGTAACACAAAATCGTAAGATAGAAAGGGTTAAATCCAAATGCGACGCCAAGTTAGTCACTGACCGGTCATATTATATATTACATGCGGTATTCATTATAATTAGTTGAGGAGGAACCAGGCTCAAAGTATTTCGGAGATGTAAATGGATTTTTGGTGGACAGTACAGGACAAGGTATCGCTTATAAGTACCACTCGAGCGACAGACCAAATAAACGCTTTTTTCTCGGATTGCTTACGATTTATTTGAGACCATTTTGAATATTTTCCGCCCACGTAAAAAAATCGTATCTCCGAATTTTAATACAGAGATACATAAACCGAATTATTTATGCTATGTAGCCAATGAATTCAACTATCTTTAAATAATCATCCCATATGATTAGGATTTATAAAAAAAATATTAAAAATTCGTAAACATTTGAAACAGAAATATTCTCAGGATTTTCTACTTATAAACTCTCGTAGGAAGTTGAATTTTGCGTCCACATTAAATATTTTCTATGAAGTTTCTTTTAAATGGTCTGATTGGCGATCACAGTATACACAAATATATATATTTATTTACAAGAAAACTGAATTTCGATAAGTTGTGAAGTGTTTAATGTTTCCTTTGAAAAAACTTATGACACGAATTTTGCTCGAGAAATAACTTTAATCGACTAAAATGGAATTTTTAACGTAGGTACTCACCAAAAATAACTGCAGACAAATACACTAATTATCTTAAATCCGCAATACCAATTAATTCTTTTGTTGCTTTATTTATTGAAAATAATGCAATGTCAAATACAGTCTAATCGCAGTAAATACAAACATAGTCACAAAAAAATTGTATTTCAAATATTCACGTACTATATTTTTATTTTTAAGTTTGAAACACGTTGAATGCGTTATTAATTCAATCATAGGTGTTTACCTATATTTAAAACATGAAAACATGTACAATGTGACCTTAGAACGGGGTACCCCAGTAAGAACACATTTTTCTCTAAAAAATTGTAAGAAAAGAGACAAAAAAAAATATTACACTGGAGTACAAGTTTATTAGAAAAATCTAATACACGGTAAAAAGCGGCATTTTACATGGAGGCATTTTGACTGTTGACCGGTCATTTTTGCTTATTACGATTTTGAAAAGACGAATAATTCGTAAACAACTGACAACAATTCGTACACTGACATCTATAGAATATAGATTGAAGTAGTCTCTTTAACTTCCATAAGACGTCAAGTTTATACCGCGGGAGAATTTGAAAACATTACAAAAAAATTTAAAGCATCTAGGTAAAAATTGCCTTACAGTGCCAGCAAATCAATCCGAGGTATATTAAATGGCGCCATATTATGACCAAAAGCGCTCCAGTGAATAAACACCACCACAATGTATGCAGCTTCCCCGATGATGGACACTGTAACGGTGTCCAAAATGTTGGCTAAAGCAGGAGGAAACGCAATACGGCATATCCCAATAATAAATCATGATAAAATTCAAGAGCATTTTATTTTGGCCCAAATTTTTCTGTCTTCAGTAACTGTGAAGAGTGGCATAAAACTTAGGAATGCTTCAATTCTTTGGAGAAATATATTATCGGATTTTTAAAATTGGAGCGTAATTTTATACGTTTTGAGAATACGAGAACCAAATGCGGCTTAATCATAATTTTGTATTTTCCGTTTTGTGCGTAGTTAATCCTTCAGTGTCCAAAAGTTCAACCTGTCGGAATTTCTAATCAAGTTTAAATTGATTGCCATTTTCAATTTGTTACACCTTTAGAATGTGCTCCAAGCCGTGAGACGTAAATACGGGGCATTATGCAGTTATTTCCCATTTATTGATGGCTAATTTGTAATTGTGAGAAATAGTTTTGGCAACGTTGGCATGAGGAGTTCTGATATGCATAAACTTGGTTGTATGGATTTGATTCCTAATAACTGAGCCCACTTTTTGGTTCATGCTGTAGGATTATTATTATTCATGTTTATTAGTGGGAATCAATTACATACAACCAGGTTTACGTATATCAGATTTTCTCGTGCCGACGTTACCACAAATCCCAAAACTATTTCTCACAATCGTGTAAATTGCATCAACAATTCTGCAATACAGCCATGCCAATGAGCTCGTCATGGAATGTTTTTGTTTGGGCTTAACAATTGACCGTAATTTTCAATGGAAAGGTACGAAAAGTTTGTGTATGGTAAAAGTTATTATATTAAGCAGACTTTATGCAAAAATCTCTGTGCCTTTAAGTATACTGTACGTCGATAGCATTACACAATGTTTGTGTATTTTATGTTACAAACTGAGACCGTCTCATAAAAATAGTTCCGTCTTCTTTTGTCTTACGGTGATTTATATTATGTTATAAGCACTATAAGCAGTGTTAGAAAGTAGGAATATACTTTGTTTTTACATTTAAAAGTTTACCCACCGCTACCAAATAATTTATTCCAATAGTTAAAAATGTCGTCGATCGCCAGTGCTTGCATGTTTGCGAAAGATTTGTCAAAATTTTTGATTTTTTATTTACTGTTACTTGTTACTTATTATTTTTTTATTTACAAATTAAGCAAAAAGTGAAGTGACAATAAAATTAACTTTATGATATAAGTTAGTGAAGTTTTACTTCAGTCGTGTGGTCTAAAGAAGACTCGTTTTTTTAAAAATTATTTTTGTACAGAATGGTGATTTTGTATTATACAAGAAAAACAATGAGAGGCAACATAACAATCGAAAAATATTCCTCAATTTTTAAAAATAAAATGTTCGTTTCAGCATAAATATGTTCGTTCAGCATAAATATGTTCGTTTGTTATACTAAAATCTGAAAAAGTCTTTCATCGGCTTTCAAACATAGTATTTCATTTTGGAATACGTTCAAAAACAGACAATCTATTAGAAAATTAATGTAAACGGGGAATATATCTTATTTGATCAAAAATCTCACAGATTATTGGGTGAATTGATAAAAAATCTCAGGAATACCCCGAGGGCTAATTTTTTTGTTCCACAAAATACATTAAGAATACTTAGTATCATTGGCGGGATCCCTTATAAGATAAACAGAATAACTATATGGGGACATTAAATAAAACAATTATTGTTTTAAGATTTTCACGGCCAAAAGCATTTTCGTTATTTGTTTTTGGGGTGTTATGCCGTGTTGCGCTACCTCCTTCTTTAGCCAACGTTTCGGACATCGTTGCAGTGTCCATCATCAGGGCAGATCCGGCTGTGTCTGACACATCTACCGGATCTGCCAGATCTGCCCTGATGATGGACACTGCAACGATGTCCAAAACGTTGGATAAAGAAGGAGGTAGCGCAACACGGAATAACACCCCAAAAACAAATAACGAAAAAAACAATTATTTATTAATTTAGGTCACAAATTACAATACCACTTAGTCAAAAAAAGAAATGATGTTCCTTGTTATGTATATAACTATTAGGGCACAGAAGATATTCTACTATTACTAAAATAATTAAATCCAGCAGCATTTTCGTTGTTATCAATCGCCCTTTTCCTTTTCTTTAAATGTGGTTACGGTTTTCCACATTTTTTGGATAACTACTGATAAAAATTCTTGGTTTACTACGTTGACTAGATTACACAACACTGATACACTAAGGGAGGTTGGCATAAATGATTTTTTAGGGACAGAAGCGCAACTTTATTTTAAAGACGTAGCCAATAAGTCTAGAATGTCACAGTCAATAACTGTGGAAAACGGCCAAAACCGAATTTTATTCCTTTTGCAAATATTAAAAAAAAACTTATCAACACATTAAATTACAAAATTACAGACCTGTGGGAATAAATCATTTAAAGAAGTGTTAAAGTTCCAATATATTCAATTTAAAAAAACTCGTCTATTTATCAACTGTAGTGTGCAGACTTGTTAAGTAATTTATTGCAACTTAGAAAATATCTTTTGTTATCACTTACTTATAACATTCAGCGAAAGTAAAACATTTCTAAAAAACATCAATTTCATTTTGTCAAAAAAAATCTATACTAATAATATATCAAGATTGCAATGTTGACATCAAAAGAATGTTTGCAAATGTAGTTAACTTTAAGTTGGAAATAAACTAGTTTCAAGTCTATTAACTTCGATGGCGTCTGTCAACTTAAATGGTTTCTCAAAAACAGATGTGATTTTGGGAGGTGGGTACGGTTACCGCCCCGTATTAATCATTAATTGAATAACCTCCGCAAAGGTAACCCCTTGTAACCTACGGTAAGCTACGTGTAGTACCGTGGTCCATGGGGTGAGGTTTTGGCGGTGTGGTTGATTTGTCTGCCCATCAACTGCTTGGCGGACCGGATTGGAAGAAGTTGATTGAGGGAGGCCCTTTCTCCACTCCACCCGGACTCTCTCGACATTGCTTTGTAGTGGGAGGGATGGATTCTTACTTGTATCACTCCTAGACACACTGACTCTGATTCTTACCTAATCCTAATACCTTTTTCCTACACAGAACCTCCTCTCCCTTGGTCCCTTAAAAAAAACCTACACAGCATCCCCCAAGATTAAATTGAAATCGAAATAATTTTCTTCAGAGTATGGAGCTAATGTAAATAAATGTAGGAAGTGGGTTTAGTACATATCAGTCAACCTTTTTGTACACAGTCTTTCTAGGAAAACAGCTCTAAAGCCTATGTGGTTCGAATGTATTGTTTGAGATTTCAATATCTTGATAAAGACCTTTAGTTTGTCGCTTATGTAAGTCGTAGTCAAAATCAAAGTCCCGGATTTTTTTACTCACACAAAGAATTCTCAGAATTTATAGAATGGAACTTTTGGAAAGGTTTTCAGGGTGAAAGACCGCTATAAATTAATAAGGAAAGTTTCACTTGTATGTCTATTGTCTAAGTGCATACGGCTTTGTAACAATTGTTGACATTGCCCTATTCACCGGGGTATTTTGATTGCTCTGTCGACAATCCCTTTTCCGTCACCCACTTTGTGCACAACCATTCGGCAACGTAAGCAGATATAAGCGTTAGAAATAGGACAGCAGTCAAGTACATTAAGCGTGTTTATACGTAAGCGCGTGTGTTTCCATAGAAATCGTTCTAACTCCGTTATTGTTTTAGTTACATCCCTAAAACAAAAAATTAAAAGGCAGATAGTAGATCAAGCTACACATTCCTATCAAGTTGTCTATGGAAATACATAACAGGATATCAGCTGTCAGTCGGGTAGTTGACAAAAATATTTACCCGCGCAAATTTGCCACGGGCGGCTCCACCGCGCTCCACATTTTAAATCTTTATTAAATATTTTTATATGAAATGATAAAAAAGTGAGGTGACAAAAATGTTTATTACACATATATACAATAGAATAAGTATTTTTGTTTACATAATCTATAATTTTAGTACCGTTTTCACATAAAAACATCGCGTGATTCATTTTTACCTATTTTTAATATTTGCGTTCTAAATTTTAATATTTACAAATGCTAATATTTATTTGTAATATAATAATTTGAAAGCCTATTTTGTAACCTTTCTAAAACAGTTTTAACTATTCGGCTAAGTTCAGAAATGTTTCATTTATAGAGCTTTAATTGTGAAGCGGTAATAACAAAAATTTTTCGTAAAATGTCATTTTGTTAGAGACACCAAAAGCGAATATTCTCGAAAATTTGGAGGGGTTTTAAAAGCCATAAAACATCTTATGTCACAAAAGAGAATATATTTTTTTTAAATCAGATGGCTGTAAAGCGTGTAGTAGTGTCAGTTTATTAATACAGCTTATTCATGAGAATATTTTCCAAATCGGGTTATTTATTTTTTTTTTTTTTACATGAGCTCCACACAGGAGGCCTTGAGGAAAATAATTTCCCTCAGGGCCTGTGTCATCTTTGGGGATGCTGTGTGGAGGGTTTTTTTAAGGAAAGGAAGGAGAGGAGAGTTCTGGGAAGGAAAGGGGTTTAAGGGGTGGGTAGGAATCTGGGGTTCAGTATGTCCTGGTCATCCGCCTCCAAGACCTAGACAAATCTCACCCCATGAACCCGGGCACCCCTGCTAAATCACCAAACGTAGCGAACCACTTGGTGTGACCTATGGCATTTCCTGGAAAAGATAAGTTAGTCCAACACTTATCTTTTCTAATTTCACAATTATTCACAAAACAAGTTGTTTTCGGGTTCATTACTAATAATGTGGAGTTCCATCAGTAGGCGAAGAGGAAATTTTTTTTCTTCATTTCAATTATTTGTGGTTGTTGTGTGGAGGATGTTGTACACTTGGGCTGCAATGTAAATGATAGATGGGATCCTTCAGTTGAAATCAAATTCCGAATTGAGCAAGCACGTGCAACCTTTATCCGCATGAAAAAAATGTTCTGCCTTGGATTACGAATGCGTATGGTCAGATGCTACGTGTTTTCGATATTATTTTATGGAATGGAAGCATGGACGCATACGTAAGAACTAATTAGGCGACTTGAGGCGTTCGACAAGTGGATTTACAGAAGAATACTTAAAATAAGCTGGATGGACAGGGTTACAAATGAAGATGTTAAGGTTTGGATGAATAAAGAAAAGGAAGTAATCTTATATATATAATAATGAATCGCTAAATGTGTTGCTAAGCGCAAAACTCGAGATCAGCTCAACCGATTTCGCTAATTCTTTTTTTTTAAATAGTCCTTGAAGTACGAGGATGGTTCTGAGGGAGTGGGCCGGATCGGTAGAGACGGGACGAGAAATAAAAAGGCGTCAGACAGAGTAATGAGTCAGTCTTCATTGTTGAGCTACGTAGCGAGGGTCGGAGCGGAGCGGAGTGACAGTGGTGCCGTTAGTGATGCTGCTGCGTGATGAAGGTCGGGAGACTACGGCGGTAAAGATCACATGTCTTCAGGGAGCCGGCGTGATGCTCTACACCATGGCGGTGTAGAAGTGACCTTGGTCCAGGCGGTCGATTGTCGTCGTGCTGACGAGATATGGCAGCTGTGAGTCCTTTGAGTCGGCGCACACAAGTGACCCAGGAAGGAACCTTGAGAGGCGATGAGGATGATCTCTGGCAGCGGAACGCGATGGGTTTCGAATGCCAGAGAACGGGTTGCATCCGAAGCAGATAGCACGGCGGGCTTTATGTGCTGCGGATGAAGACATCTCATGTCAAGTGCCCACGTACTTGGTTGCGGCACTGCTCGGGTGTGTGTTGGTTGACCGATGAATGAAGACAGGATGGGACTGAGCGAGCGAGCGCCGAAATGCATCATGTAGCTTGCTAGCGCGCCAGGTAAAGTTGGGTGAATTCACGCAAAGCTGAGAAATCGCTCGAACTTTCTGCGGGCATTTGTATAGCACAGCCACACGTTCTAGGCCTTTCGCGTAAGTGGCGGAATTATTGGCCGCTGTAGGTAGACGTACCGGCTGGCGCGCGGTACCTTACGCTGTAGGTATTTCGTAGTGTGTTTCTGGCGCATTCGGTGGAGTCCAGTGGCGGCGCAATGAATTCGGAAAAAGTGGCCGCCACAGTTCTTACGGAGAAAAATTAAGAAAATTGCGCAGAAAATTGGATAATTTCAGAAAACCTATTACTAACCTAAACAACTATCGCACGATTGACAGTTCGCGTGTTTGAAAATGACATCTTAAATCAGGATTCTATTTTTTAAAATCTTTAAGTTGATAAATTTATTTAAAGTAGGTACTCCCCTAATAGTTTGAATCGAATCAAGAATTTTAGATATTTTAAATAGGTACCTATATTAGGTACCAAATTTAATATATATGAAAAATAGAAATTTGAATAAAAATTGTAAAAGGTGGCACGCGGGCTGTTTAAAAACTGAATGTACTGGGATTGGGGATTGGGATTCGAATAAAATCACACCCACAGTAAACACGTATTTTTTTCGTTCCAAGTATAATACTAATAAACATCAGTTAAAACTCATTTTAGTTATTTTGTCTACTAGACTAGTATCTACGGTGTACGGCAGTACTCGAGTGTGTGAAAAGTTTTAGTGCCAAGACGAACAACTGGTAAATAAATCGAAATAAAAAATAAAAAAAATTATTATCACAAAAATTTCAATCTGTCAACAGCGAGCGATAATCTCACACACACACGCTCTTACCGAAGTGCAATACATCCGAATCTGATAACTCACAAGTAGTAATTAAACAAATACAGCAACATGAATAATACTTGCCATATGTGTTCAGAGGCTACTCTCTCAGCCGAGTCGGTTTTCGTGTGCGCACTGTGCAAAGGGACCTTTCATTTACATTGCGGAGGAGTCGCGGAGAGCTCTTACCGTCGACTCAGTAAGGAGCGCCGCGCCCAGATCAAATGCAAGGAATGTTTAACGGTACTACCTAATGTTAAAGTCAGCAGTACTACACCTCCGGACAGTGAACTACTCGCTAAACTAATGGAACAAAACACTCAAATTCTAGCAACTCTGGAAACAATGAGTAAACAATACCAGGAGATTTTACTTCGTGTTCACGACCTTGAAGATAAAAACAAAATACTTGAAAAAAAGAACAATAACCTCGAAGCGAGACTTGAAGCTATTGAAAACCACATGGAACAGATTGATAGACAAAGCCGATCAAGAAATTTGGAGATTAGAGGAATCCCTGAAACCAGCGGGGAAAACCTAAATAATATTTTATTCAATATTAAAAAAAACCATCAGCTCAAACGATGCTACCAATATTGATTCAGCGTACCGCACCACACTAAAAGTTTCCAAAGATAAATGCAGGCCCATCTTAATAAAATTCAAATCCACTATTTACCGAGATGATTTCCTGGAAGAAGTAAAAAGGTTCAACAAGCAAGCTGAAAATCGAGAAGGCAAACTAAACACCACCCTCATCGGATTGGCAGGACCAAGCTCCCCTATATACATTTCCGAACACCTGACATTTCAGGCGAAGCACCTATGGTTTCTTGCTCGCAAGGCTAAACGCGAAAACCTTTTCAAATTTGTTTGGACCAGAGGTGGTCAAGTATATATCCGAAAAGAAATTGGAACTCCTGTCATTATTGTTTATGACAAAAATAAGCAACTTTTGTCTCCATCACTCACTAACATGTAAACAAAGTTCCTTTAACTACAAAACTTGCCTTCATATACTTTTAAATTTTTCTTATTTTTCTTTTATAAACAGCAGTAAAATATTATTATATGTTTCTAGCACAAAGATACTATTTTTATGCGATGTGTCTAAACCATTTATATATTTAATGCAACTGATTCTGTTAGGTTACAAACATTGTAAATGGAAGAAATAGCTGATCAATTGGATAATTTGACACCAATTCAATGTAAAGAAACAAACATTAATCTAGAAGTTCAACAAACATTATCTCAATCAGCCCTAAAAATCTTCTCAATGAATATTAGAAGCATAAACCATAATTTTAACGAATTATTGATAGTTCTCACAGACCTTAACTCCAACTTTGACATAATCATTTTGAGTGAATGCTGGATCAATGAAAATTACCTTCCCAAAAACATGATAAACTACACCCACTACAACACACAGAATAACATAAACCAAAATGATGGTGTTATTATATATATAAAAAATCACATACCTCACACAGTAAACGAAATCATAATCAACCAATCCAACTGTCTCAAAATTGTTATAGATAAACACGTAACCATATTTTCAATTTATCGATCACCAGCCACGTCTAACATAACCCCTTTTCTAAATTCACTAAACCAATTTTTATCTTGTGTAACTGATTGTGATAATCTCCTTATTATTGGTGACCTTAATATAAATATAATAAATTCCATGCATCCTCAAGCCAATGATTACATAAACCTGCTAACTTTTCAAGGTTTTGTCCCAGCCATCACAGCACCCACCAGAGTATCTGGCTCGTCTGTAAGTTGTATTGATCACGTATTTTCAAAATGTAAATTAAAAACTATATCTCTTGTTTATCAATGTACCGTCACAGACCACTACGCTACCATAACTTCTCTTTCTCACAAAGTACATAAACCACAACCGCACGAAATTCCACAAAATAAAATATCATATACCACACTTTTTGAGCTGGTCTCACAAGAAAATTGGTCGAATCTTTACAAACAAAATGATCCTAATTTAGCCTGTGAATCTTTTGTCCAAACACTTCAGAACCACTTAACCAACGCTACATCAAAAACAACAGACAAAACAAAACATTATGACACGAAACTCAAACCTTGGATAACTGTTGGTATTCTTCATTCTATACGTAAGCGTGATAAACTCCACGCACTCTGTAAAAAAAATCCCAACGACCATGAATCCCACATATTTTACAAGAAATACAGAAATGTTTGCAAGAAAATTACTTCAAAGGCCAGAGAAGATTACTATAAAAAACAAATCATAAACGCCGAAAACGACAAGAAAAAAATATGGAGTATTATCAAGGACATATCATATACTAGACAAACGACTACACCCATCAATAAGATTAACATTGAAGGCCGATCACTAACAAATACACGTAATGACTCCGTAAAAATCGCAGACCATTTCAATAAATTTTTCACCTCAGTCGGATCTAGCCTTTCTAATAATATCTTAACTAGAAATAATGTTTCGGAACATGACCTAGCAAACAAAATATCCCTGTCTCATCTGAGTTATACTCCATTTGTTTTCACTCCTACCACAGAACTGGAAATTATAGAAATCATCACATCATTAAAAAATAGCCATTCAACAGGAGTAGATAAAATCTCTTCTAAACTCGCTAAACATTTAAAAACCCTTATTGCCAGCCCTCTCAAACATATTATAAACTTAAGCCTCCAATCCGGAATATTCCCAAAATCACTTAAACATGCCTCTATCATCCCTATTTTTAAATCAGGTGACAGATCTTCCCTAAATAGTTACAGGCCTATATCGTTATTGAGCACTATATCCAAAATTTATGAAAAAGTAGTGAAACTAAGACTCCTCAAATTCCTCGAGGACAATAAAATTCTTTCAAAAAACCAATACGGTTTTCGTAAAGATTGCAGTACTGCTGATGCAATTGCAACCTTTACCAAACTGATATCAGATAACCTCGATAAAGGCAATAAACCTCTTGCTGTCTTTCTAGATCTGTCTAAAGCCTTCGATACTATTTCCCACCACATTCTTTTAAAAAAACTCCAACAGATTGGGATAGAAGGTACTGCTCTGTAATGGTTTAAAAACTACCTCACACAGAGATCACAAACAACCGTCATCCACTCTAATCAAGAATATAGGAGTAAATGCTTACCTATCTCCTATGGCGTGCCCCAAGGGAGTGTTCTAGGCCCGCTCTTATTTCTCATTTATATGAACTCCTTACTGAATTTGGATATTGAAGGTAATATAATATCTTTCGCTGATGACACTGTTATCATATTTACAAGTAAAATATGGAAACTAACAATCGAGAAAGCAAATTCTGGACTGAGCAAAATTAAAAAATGGTTAGACTCTAACCTCCTCACCCTAAATATTCAAAAAACGCAATATATGCATTTCTCAATCCGAAAATTCACTCTCCCAGAAAACCTTCCTAAACTAATCATTCACACTTGCCCACAAAATCTAGATAATCCCTCACTATCTCTTTCAAACAGCTGTTCATGCCCAATTCTCAAACCTTCTAATGAAATAAAATACCTAGGGGTCATTATAGATAACCATTTACGCTGGGAGGCCCAAATCAACTCCATAACAAAGAGACTCCGTAAGTTATGCTATATTTTTTATTCTATTCGATCAATCCTTGACATAAAAACACTCAGAAGTGTTTATTTTGCTCTGTTTCAATCTATAGCAACATACGGCATTATAGGATGGGGAGGTTGTGCAGCATCCATTCTCTACCCTCTAGTGACCATTCAAAAACTTTTGTTAAGGATCATCTTCAAATGTTCCCCTTCTCATCCATCAGAGCCACTCTTCAAAAAACTAGCTGTCTTAGACATTCGCCAATTGTACATTAAGATAGTTCTCATCCATATCTGGAAAAATGGTTTGATAAAATCCACACAAAAAGATATACATACTCGTTACTCAACTCATGCAAAATGCACAATCCCTACAACAAAAACAACTTTTTCACAAAGGCAATACTCATACATCGCACCTAAAATATACAACGAACTAAATAACAACATCAAAAAATCTAGTACACTTACTCACTTTGCAACTAGTGTCCAAATATGGATATCCGTAAAGGGTCGACAGTTTTTTAAAGAATTTATTTAGAAAATTTATTTGAAGAGAATTGTGTCATTGCCAAACTTTGATTTATTTAAATATAAGCTTGGTGGGAAACAAAGGTCACGTGTCATTATCCGTAATTCAAATTTAATTTTTCCTTAGCATTACATTATCGTTTTCTAATATTTTCTGCTAGAACAGGGATAGATATTTAATCCTTTTATGAAGGTCAACTTTTGCCTTAACCGCTTTTGCAATATGCTAGCAGCTAAACTGCATTTGACTCGATAAAATGATATATTCGAATCATAAAAAATACTCCTAAGTACTAGCACACTAAAATATTTTTTTTTTCCACTTGTTAAGGAAAAATATTTTTTAATTATTATTTCACTTATTGTCCTCTTCTCATGCATACATATCTACTTATTTTTTCTGTGAAAATGTGTTTTTGCCATTGTGGAAACATCATCTGCAAATTATTGATATTTGTAAAATATAATATGTCATTATTACTTCATTTATCTGGAGGATAGCATCACTTTATTTTATTTCCATTGTGAAAATATAATAAAGCTTTCAACTTTTTTTATAAAAAGTGGGAGAAGAAAATCATTGCTTAACCCTTTCCACTCTAAGTATTCTTTTGTTTTTATTACACGTTTTTAGTAATATTTTGTAAATAAAATTGATATCGGTTTATATACCGCTAATATTTTTTTTTTTGTTGTAATCGCTATAATATAAATAGCCAAAAGTTTAAATACTTTTAAAAATTAATTCTTTAAAACTGTTTGGCACCACTGTGTACTAGTGCCTATATCTACATGTTTATGTACTCAGAGCCCAGTGCCACCAGAAAATCACTGTAACAATAATAATTTACTCTAGTGACCAGTGTAATTCGCCGGACTCGAAACATAAATTTATTCCAAAATTTATTTGTACAAAAATTGGTTTGAAATAATGTACCTACCAATATAACCACGTACACACAGATCTTCATTAAAATCGTTATCATTTCTTATTTGCATACTCTACAAAGTACTTACTTCGACTTTATATATTTTATAATTATATCATTTTTATATTCTTTCATGTATTGCCTTCTATGTTCTATACTTTTCATATTATTTTTATATTCTACTATATTCTTTCATACTCTTTTATACTCTATAGTAATTTATTGTTTCCATACTCTTTAGTTACTTACATTATTTTATATTCATTTGTTTTCTTTAAATTTCTTTAATATTATTATATATAATATGCATATTTATATATTTTTATTTAATTTTTTATATTCTCGCACATTTCTTTATATTGCATCTTTTAATATACTGTATATGAAAATCGACCACCACAACACAGGCATGTGCCTAGTATGGTGGTCGAAAAATCCCCAATTCATGTAATGAACAATTCAAAGAATAAAGAAACTTAAAAAAAAAAAAAAATTGAATATATGGAACGCGGGAGGAAGGTTGGCGGGACGAGGGAGCGGGAAAGGGAAGAGGGATGGCGGGGACGATGGAAGGGGAACGCGGGAGGGGGGGGGGGACCTGTGAGGGGGGAGGGGGGTTCGCGGGACGGGGGAAGGGGGGAGGAGTGGAGTGGGGAGAGGGAAGGTGGAGGTGACGGAGTGGGAACGCGAGAGGGGAAGAGGACGCAGGAGAAGAAGGGGAGGCGGAAGGGGAACGGGACGAATGGGAAAGGACACTCAGGGAGAAACAATTACTTTATTAAATGGCATAGCAACGCATGCCGGGTCCAGCTAGTTAAAACTATAAAAATCCGAAAACAATATCTTGGACATGTGATGAGACATCCAGAGAAGTATGAGATCCTGCATTTCATAATGCAGGGAAAGATTGCCGGAAGACGGGGCCCTGGAAGAAGGAGAACCTCATGGCTGAAAAACCTGAGACAGTGGTTTGGCCAGTCTACCGTGGAGCTGTTCCGGGCCGCAGTAAACAAAGTCCCCATAGCCAACATGATAGCCAACGTCCGTTGAACGGACAGGGCACTAGAAGAAGAAGAATTGTGTAGGATCTTTTTAAGCAATGGAAGTAAAAAATAAATGAGAAGTTGGTAGGAATCTGTGGTCAGTGAATTCAAGGACGACTGAATATATCCCTCCTACTACAGTTCAAGGTCAAGAAAGTCCTGCTGGAAAGGTCAAAGGGTTTCCCTAAACTGGCCTTTCCCGATTCGGCACCAATGTATCTTATCTGGGATGAAAAGTCTCGGGATAACCTATGTTGGAGGAGACGATTATTCTATGAATGGTTCCCCGAACGGCGGTACCCATTCCGCAACAGATATTTTTTTCTCTTTCGTTATTAGATTAAAATCTATGAACTATCAATATAGAAAATTCTAAAACCTTTTCTTGAAAACATAGTACCTACGTCAACGCTGAGTAAAATATATTTAAAAAAAAACGTGATGGTATTGATCAGTGGCCTTCAACCTTTTTGAGCCGGCGGCGTACCCCTTGTTAAAAATTTGTTGTTCCCGCACCCTCAATTTGTTTTTTTTAGACATGTAATGAAAGACGCGTTTCATTTGTAATTTTTAATACTCTAATTATTACACGAATTTAACAATCAAGTCACACAAATACAATGAAGTAATGCAATTTTATACAAAGTATGACTTCAGGCATTTTAACCACTGATTCTACATACGCGCCACGTTATTGCGTACCCCCAATTTGGCTTCGTGTACCCCCAAGGGTACGCGTACCACAGGTTGAAAACCACTGGTATAGATAATAGTATTGAATGATTCCTAATGAATATTATTAGTACTCCTTACAGAAGTAAAGAATTCTTTGAAAAAAAACGTTTATTTGAAACATTATTCCATCATAGAAAATTATCATATAAATTTCAAACGTGTACGCATCCGAGGGAATATTTTTTTACAACTCGTTTAAAATTTGATATTTGCATATTCTTTGTCAGCCATTTTCAAAATAAATTCAAGGGTGTTCTCAGTCAAAAAGGCAATGGTCGTTGACATGGAATTCCCGCAGAAGGCTTTTTTCTACGTGATGAAAAATATTTATATGAATACAAGGATCATTGCGAAAAAATATTCTTGGCGGGGAAATTTATTGTTACATTTTCTCTAACTGAGGATTTTTACTTTAATAAAATAATTGCAATTAAAACATTTTTATATCAATAGATTTTTACAAATTTATACAATATTTTTTTTAACATTGATTCTATTGGCAAATGGGTCACTTTCAGGGTTTCTCCCGGAATGTAGCTAGTTTTCAGCTGTGCCTCTAATATAACTTCTTCAATAACAATTACATTAAATAAATCGATAACTACTGTTATTGTGCAATATTAATAAACAAAATTTAAAAAATATATATTTAAAAAAAATTATTAGATCTTGTTAGTTTACAATGTTTAAAAAATTATTAGATCTTTTTTTTACAACGTTTAAAAATAATTAGATCTTTTATTTATAATGTTTAAAAAATTAAAAGATATTTTTTTACAATGTTTACGGAGCTAGGACTGTATGGAATCGCCGGTCTGATTAGACACCGAGTCACTGGAGCCAGGATGTTGTTAATGGCATTCGACACAGTGGTGACCCCAGCCTTCCAGCACCAAGCGCCACTCCTGCGCGGCGCACCCCAGGGTACCGCAGATCACGCCCTACATAATATTTTTTATTTTTTCTATGTACTTGTTTCTTTTCTTAAACTCTTTTGTGAAAATGTGTATAACTATTTAGGGCGTGTGAATGAGATTTATGTTGTGTAGAGTGGATTGATATGTTTGTGTAAATAAGACTGGCAAAGGACCTTGATTTTGTGTTAATATCACTGCTTGAAATGATAAAAATACATGTGGCATGGAAAGGAAAGAACTCACCGAAAAGACAAAGAACTTGTATGCTGGCAAATGCACTTCTCTGCTTTCTCTCCCATCCAACAGGCACAAACAGCAATAGGCGTGAGTTGGTTTATTTTATAGTACATGGCGCAGTTATTTTTAATAGCGATCAAGAGGAATATAAACGCTAGAAATATCTCGAATCTCATGGCTGCAAAATTTTAAAATTGAGCGCCTTTTTGCACGAGGCTAGTAAGCGAAAAAGTGGTTTTTATTTATTTTATGCATACTTTTACAAGAACGAATAAAAGTTAGAACATGGAAAACCTCAAAAATAGACTTAGCCATAAAGGGGTATTTTTAAAAATTGTTTCTTGTATTAATTCATAGTTAAGTCATGAAAAAGCTTTTTTTTGGTGGTTTACGCTTATATTTTTTGTTACGTAAATAATAATTTTATTGTAATTCCAATACATAGAAAAGCTATTAAAAGCTTTGATTTATCCGTAGCATATTTTTTGATGTTCATGCTGTAAGCCGATTCGTTGTAAAGATTAATCAAAATAGTATCTAAATAGGATTTCACGTATATATTCATCTTAACCGATAGCGGAAGCACAATGATATATGTTGCGGCGGGAGTTTATTACAGACTGACTGTGGGTAAGCTTGACGGGTAGGCAATAGGGATAGGTAGGAAAAAGGAGCTTGCAACAATAATTAATACCAATCCCAAGCAGTGACAGTATGTATGCGTGCTATGTAGGTATGTGTATGTGTAGGTATATGTATGGGCGTAACCAGCGTGTGTGTTTGCGCTATACTTCCCACATCCTGGAATAAAACATTATTATTATTACTATCTACACATTTGTTTTTATGTGCTATGAAGTTTTATTACGGCATTTCACTTTTTATTCTGTTAGAACTTAAAGTATCTTTCACGTTTTGTACATATAAGTCGCGAACGAATCTGGAAAAGCTTTGTGGCTTCTGTGACCAAAAAGGTGTATTTTTTTAACTCTTGTACCGTAAATGTATGGCTAACGCGAGTGTTTGATGTTTCAGAAAATAAAATATTTGAAAAAATATTAAGGGTACCTTTTATTGATACTTCTGTACCACTATATACATAAAAAACTTCAAATACAAGTTCCTTACATACAGATTTGAATTAAAACCAATATTGCCATTGACATTATACACCTAGAACCTTTTGACTACTAGATCGAGATAGCCAATCAACTTTGCGTACTCTGCCTCTCTTGCAACGCCTGACATCGTTTTCGCCACTCCATTTGAATTGAATTTGTACTGAGAGACTGAATTACTGAATTTTAAATTTAAGACAAGAATGGATAGACTTTTGATATGCGAAACACTCATATGTTCAACAAAACAGTTGAAGATCAATGTTAGGATTTTTTACTCGTGTATTTTAACCACTTGACATATTTTTCATCACATATACAAACATACAAATTATACCCATAATTGAAGCAAATAGCTTTGAACACACTGACGGTTTGGCTGCGTGTAACTGTTCGAAATATTCATGAAAACGAGAATATAAATTCATCCCATACAGAGGTCCTTTTATGTTCATTGTATGTTACTACTAATGGAGATAAGGCACGAAAACGGTCAAATGACAGGCTATAAAATACATTAATACAAAATCTGTTTGTAAATCAACTCCATAACCTCTTGAAGAATGAATAAGTTATTGAGTTAATGTTCATCTATGGCATTACCGCTAACATTAAAAATAATGATAAAAACATTTATTTTAAAGCAGACTGTTACTAACACACCTTATTTTATTTGATTATATTGACTTTATCGACAAACGTGCGTCTATTTAGAATTGAATGCACCTAACTAACTAACTAACCATCACGCCGTTTCTCCGCAGGGGTAGGCAGAGAGGACGGACTAAACAACTCGATCTTGGCACACACTTCTTGCCTCGTTCACATTCATAGATCGTCTCATACACGCTCTTCTATTATTCCGACTCTTCACATGGCCCGACTCAAGTATCTGATTCACTTGGTCGTGTCTTGTCTTCCTCGGGCGTCCCCGACTTCTTTTACCATTCACAATTGCGTCATATATTCTCCTTACCTTCCTTTCCTTGTACATCCGCTCTACATGCCCAAACCATCTGAGCGTCGTTTTCTTAATCTTACTCATTACGCTTACATCAGCCTTGCATTCTTCGCGGATTCCACATTACCACAAATACGCCTCAGGGATCCTATTTCTACGGCATTCAGTCTACTTTCATCCTTCCTCTGCCAGTTCCATGCCTCACTGCCATACATCAGGATAGGTACCAGCACTCGATTATGGACGGCTAACTTCGCATATTTGGACAGTTTTTTGTTAGCGCCAACGGCGTTCAGACCTCCATTAATAGAGTTGCCTGCATTTACCCTTCTTTCGATATCTCTGTCGGCCTTCCCATCTCTCGTAAACATACTTGCCAAGTACATAAACTCATCCACCTGCTACAAATACTTATCATTCACAACTATGTTGCACATTGTTTTCATTCTCTTTCTTTCAAATACCATGACTTTAGACTTACTTACATTCATCATTAACTCATTCTTCATACATATTTCGTTCATCCTAGACACGAGAGACTGTAGATCTTCCGTACTGTTAGAAATCAGCACCGCATCATCAGCATCCAACAGGCAACATTCTTCCAGATTACTTACCAGCATATCAGTTTTGCACAACACTACTACACGTACAAGGTGTCGTTTAATCAACTAGCAATAGAGCTAAGATTAGAACCTGACTACAATAAATTCAAAAATAAATTAAACAATAATATCTTAAATAATTTAGCCACTTAGAACCACTTTAACCTTTAATTAACAATACTTATTCAATAATGTATTTTACATAATTTTATTTTTTTATACATTTGATTTATGTAAGTACTGTGATGTATGTCTTTTCTCTACTCTTATATTTGTCTGTATTTTATTTACTCCTGGGCACTTGGCACCAGTCGTAATATTCTTCTTTTCTCTTGGCTCTGATCGATATTTAAATTCTTAAGGCTTTGCATATGTGTGGTAGGGATGGAAAATTCCTCCCCTACGTCACACAAGCCTTTATAAAATTGGACCCTTATTTCCTCTGATAACTACAGAAAGCTACTTAAAGCTCCCTTGTACTACATACCTTTAGCGATATATGTACTTAACTAATAAATACGTTATTTACGACTTTGAACGTAAATATTTTCGTATTTAGGTTGTAATTAAACTCCATCAAACGTTGTGTAAATTTTTTGATTTATGATATAGGACTTTAATTACTTTAAATTTTGTGGTAACCCTCTTGATTCTAAACAGAGTGTTGAATTTCAAAACTGTATTGGTCTCTCTCTTGCAAATTTAACCTTAAGTAATTTCTCTAAATGAACTAACTTCCCTTTGACGTTTATTATGATTCCCTACATCCTAATGAATTCATGAATAAGTAATACTAATCGAAACTACACATGACTAATTGAACAGATAATTAAATATAACTCAAATGGTTAAATGTTAGTAAATTTGATTATGATTGTATCTCGTATCTGCTGGGCGCCCCTCCGTTTAGATTCAGCTGCTATAAGGTACATATAAAGATGGATTTAGTAGGTTAATGTAATTAGTTAATTGCATATTTGACGAACTCAGAATAACCCTTTTTCTGGCAAAATTTGGCTCCTGCCTCCATCAAGTAAGCCGGGTGATCAGAAGTCAACCCAAAATTCGCACAGTCTTTTGGCACGGTTCAATTGATTGATACCTAAGTTATCGCGTCCCAATTGACCTTCCTTTCGCCATCATGCACTGCCTTCAGGTCTTCCTCCAAGCCCAGATACCTCCAAATTCCTACTCCTCCAAAGTTTACTATTTACTTAGGGCGAACCGGTTTCGTCCTATATGCAATCATATACTCACGGGTTTGTGTGGAGTTACGGGTCGTGAATCCTCCCTCCACGTTCAAGAAATGAGACGAGAGTGACCCGACAGGCCTAAAGCACTAATTGTAAGTGAGTTCGTTTCATTCAATGAACAGTACATAAAAAGATATATATGTAAACATACGTTTTGGGAAGGTTTATAACTCGCAATACGAAACTACTTGCAACGCATCCCGAGCTCGGATCTCGCCCATCGGATTCTGCACAATCCTCAGATTGATACCGAATATATACGTAAGAATAGTGTGAAATATAAATATATACTAGTACAATAAGATCTTATCTGGCGATGTGTTCTGGAGATTCGCCATAACTCCAAGCTTTTGTTTGGTTTTGTTGACGGTTTTGTTTGAGAGATCCGCCATCTCTATGGTTTGATTAATGGTCCTTGTTACAGAAGCGAACACTGCCTTCTGTTGGTTGAACTGTATTTTTTTTTCTTTTCTTTCCCTCCCCTCCAATGTTCAACTTTTGATAAATTCTTGCTATCCCGTGATTCTCAATTGAATCATGTAAATCCTCATTACCCCTTATTAAGCTATCCCGTGATTTTTCAACTGCTTCATCTAAGCCTTCATTACCCCTTATTAAGCTATCCCGTGATTTATCAATGTTTCATCTAAGCCTTCAATACCCCTTATTAAGCTATCCCGTGATTTATCAAATGTTTCATCTAAGCCTTCAATACACCTTTTTGAACTATCCCGTGATTTATCAAATGCTTCATGTAAATCTTCAACACACCTTTTTGAACTGCTATAATAAATCTGTTAATTTTCAATTGCTTAGATCTGTAGATACCTCTTTACGTTCAAATTAAAAATAGTGTTTAATTTTTTTTTCTTTTGTTCCTAATAATTGCGCAATATAATAATTTTATCCCGTTCCTAGAAGTTAATACCTAAGTACGATATCCACTAATCAAGGTCATTTTTTTTTTTCTTTTTACTGTATTCGAACTAGTGCCCCAGTGACCGAATTATTTTGTAAACAATTTGAGCTTTGTAAACATTCTCTACGTCCTCGTGACCTAGATTCGAGCGTATGAGGTATGTTTACTTTAGACATTCCGGAGACGTGTGAGATGACTCTAAAATTTTTTCTTTGTTTGATAATGATGTACTTAGCGCAATTGTCTAGTCTGATACCCGATTACGTATACATATTTATTCATTTATATATACTTTGTCTCAATAAATAATTTATAATATTGATCTGTATAATTTTCTGATTGAAATAATTTCTAATATCATAACTTATTTCAAATGCTCTGGATTTTCTGAAATTATATTAATACATACATAACATTAAATATAAAATATTGATTTGTAAATTTATCACACATAACTACTTTCAATAGTTATTGATGAATTCAGAGGTAGGAATCGATACCCTTTTTCTCTTTTTATATAAGTGTTTTTCTTTTTTTTTTTTTTGATTATAATTTTTCTTGGGAACAAAATTACATATATATATGTTTATATACTTACATATATAAATATAAAATATACTTATTAAATTTATAATATTTTAATATAGTTACATATCACATATTAAGAGAGCAATATCTTGGTCAAATAACTAATCCAAATACCAATGTTTGCTGCATTCCGCTATCTCCTTGGAATCTGTAAAATTTTATAACGGAAAAGACTTACCCCTACCAAGGTTTTTTCCGACCGGGAAATACACGGCAACCTTGCTGCGATTTTCCTAAATTAATTTTTTATTTTCCTAAATTTAATTAAATCTTTTTGACTTCAATTTTTTTTTTTTTTTCATTTAATCTAAGTAATTAAAATGATGCATGAACTCTATCGTTCTAAACTGTATTTTATCTCAAAACTCGTTGGTTAGATAACACTTTAAATGATAGTTACTTCACGATTAATTTAGAGGTGGTAAATTGTTGTTAAATTAAATTTTTATCCCTCCGAAATTTTATGTATTAATAAAATATTATTTTGTTTTATCATTATTATTTAAGACAATTAATTCAAACATTTATTATTTGTTAGAACACTTTCACTTAGATTGAACACACGTATTTAATTATAACTTCGTCACGCTAAATTATCACATCACTTCAGTTATTTATTGCACTAATATTAAACGCGAAATTTCTAAGTTTAAAAATACGATATTAAGTGATTATAAAATCCGAATTTTCCACTAAAACAAATTGTATTTATCACGAGCACTTTTATCTTTCACAAGTAATTAATGCGTTGGCTTTAATTTTTATTTTTCACTGACTCTAACTGCAAAGTATTTTTTTTGTATATCACTGACTAGAATGTGAAATTTTTCCAAGTATCAAAATAACTATCACTTAGAATTTTTCCACTTTAAGTCACCCACCGTTTCGTCACGTTCCGCGAAGTTACAACCTTTTCGACCACGACGTAGACTGTCCTCAACTGGCATTTGTCTAGACTTTTATACCCTTCTCAGGTCCAAAAGATCGTATCTGAATCTCCTATAATAAACCAATCTAATTACTATCAACTCGTAATTTCTTGAAACCTCTCCATTATTGTCGAATGCGGTCTCTTTGTACGTTTTGCGTTTGATACATTAAATTCTGTCTCGTACTCCCATACTTACAAGATCCGGATTTAGTAAGATCCATGTTTAATGGCCCAACTTCCTTTGTCCTGTTGTTCATACAAAATTAGCTTGAATTTAATAATTTTAAAGTTCTATTTTCATCTATTCCGTAACATGTCCGTGCGTACGGCATCTACCATATGTTCCAAATCTGTCCCCAAATTCGCTTATCAGAGATATCTTCATGTCGAAGCCTTTCTCGCAAATTGTTCATTTTTATTTTATTATTTTTCCTCGAGTTTTTCTGTATTCTATATGAACCTTTCCATTTAAAACCGAATTTTCTCTATTTACGTCGTATATTTGAATTTTCCATTTTTTTCTCGAATTTTCTTTTATTCACGACACTCTTTCCATGAATTTCCTTATTTATTCTTACGCTATTGTTCATATCTCTATAGGTTTTTATATTTCAAGCCGTATTTATTTTATTCACTGTTAATCTAAGATTTCCTTTGTTTTTCTCTGTCGTATCTCCTTTCCCCTCACTTCCCCGTACTTCCCTGATATAACCATATCGTTTTTTGATGTTTGCTGCCTCTTGGAAAATTTCATTTTCTATTTGTTATTAATAAATATATCATTTTTTAACATCTTTATAGGGGATACCCCCACTTCGGCCCTTAAATTCCTGTCATTTTTATTGCTTCATAGAGAACGCCTTACAAATTTCGTCCCGTTCTTACGAAAAATCCCATAAACCATATGTCTTGACAGTTGTATACATTAGTTCCTGTACCCACCTGGCAATAAATCCTTTTTTATTTCAGTGTCGTTAACTTTTACGAGAATTCTTTAATGTAAATATTTCATAAGACCCATGATAATTTTTATTACCTTTTTAACGGCTAATCGTCCTTATCTAAACAATTTTCGTGTTCGAATATTCCTTGTTTATCACAACAAAATACATCTGAAATCGACAACCATTGTAATGCCTCATTTTTTATCTGCAATCGCGTACTATGTTACTCTATAACCTCCATTTTAATTACGTAAAATGACTCCTTTTCCTGAGTTTTTCTATCGCAATGTTTTCAGCATTTTCCACTCCCCTCCGTACTGCACTCTATCTTCTTCTCTAACACTTGTTACTGCTCTAGACATCTGAAATGTACCCTCGCCTATTCTTTAAAACTCTCATTTTTTTTTTGACGTTTCCTCCCTAAATCTTTCATCGTAATATCCTAGCTCCGTCTAAAATTGATAACAATAATTTTCCATTGTTTTTTCAACATTTCCATTTCCTTTAGCACGTTTTCCCTCGAATCGATCATCTCCGGTCGTCACAAACAATCGTATTATAGATGGAAATCTCCCTAACGCCTTACAATACGTTTTCGTCACTTGCTTTGCAATTTTTCACTTAAACTTTTGCATCGTGTTTACGTGTATCCTTTTTTTCCGCACCTTATATGCTTTAATGCGTTCGAGAACTAGGGTTTCTGATCCCTGGAACGTACCGGTTAATGATAACATTTCTTGGGGTCACCGTACTTTTGTCCCTGAACAGATTATTTCTTCCCATGGAGTTTATTCACCTCTCGGTTTGGTGGGAACGTCAAACTCATTAATCACATTACTAATTGCTAAGTCCAAAGGTCGTTCCTTTGTTCTAAAAATGGGTTCGGCCCTCTTCCCGTTGATAGGCTGAATTGGTTTTTAATCGCTTTTGCTGCAATTCAATTGGCTGTCAATATATCACGTCTAAAGTATATTGGGGAGTCCCTGTGTCTGATTATTTGTTGATACCATCTGTGATCCTTTCATCAATACTCGTCTCACCTTGTCTAATTATAGATCCCTACCGTAAATATGAATTCACTTTACTCTAATCCGATAGATGTCGTAGACGTGTCCGTTTTATAAGTAATTGATATTTTCTTTTTTAAATTAAAGTGGGAAGCTACGATATTTTCTAATTCTCACTGTTGATCAATGCAATTCATCACAGTTCCCTCCTCTGAACTCAATTTGCTGTGGCTAACGTTGTATTTTATTTTAATGTCCTATTCTTTTTTTTTTTTTTTTTTTTTTTTTTTTTTTTTTTTTTTTTTTAATTTTTTTTTTTTTCGTTAGACACCGAAATTGTGTTCAAATTTAGACTAGCTATCTTCCCCTCCTCATTCTGTTATCCCCTATCTCTTTTCCGTATCCTATTACTTCCTATCTCCCCCTCCTCATTCTGTTCGGATTGTTAACAATCTTGAATTTGAATCTCATTGTATTCTTTATTTTCTTTTCGCGTAGATTTTACTTTATGAAATTTTCTTTAATTTTGATAGATTCAAAATTAATTTCTTTTTGCTGGAACACGCCCCTCGACTCGCGTGTTTTGGTGGTCCCCAACCAAATTGGACTAAGACCTCCCTTACAATGATTTAAGTAAAGATTGTTTACAATCTCGCGGCCTTTCGAACAACTGAAAAGCGGGTGGTCTCTTGGTGTGCAATTAATTGTTTTTTTGTTTTGTAAGTATGAATATTTTTTGTGAAATGTGGGTTTTCGCACGACCTCACCCAATCCGACAATCAGTGGTATACATGTTTCATAACAATTTTCCAGCATTTTTTTTTTTTCTTTATTTATTTAAACTTTATTTTATAATTCTTAATTTCTAATTGTAATTTCTTAATTCATCCAAAGTTGTTCTAGCCTAAGTGTTGTCCACTCTAATATTTAAAATTTTATAAATGTTCTTTATTATCCTCAAATTGGTTCAGCGTTCCTTTTTTCCTTTTTTTTTTTTTCGAAATCTAAAATATTTATACCTTAATTCAAATGTTACCTTTTTATCTCTATACTTAATGTCTACCCTATATCTATAGATAAACTTTCTTATTTCAATATTTCAAAAAAAAAAATCCCTAAGCATTGTTTATTTTTTTTTCAAAATGTCCCTTTTGTGTGCCATATAATATCTCTAATTCTCTCCTTCGAGTGTTCTTACTTATCTAACCTTTTTTTTTTTTTTTTTTCTCTCACTAACACATAAAAAAAGTAAAATTTTTTTTTTCAACTAGAAAATCAAAATTAACGAATTTATTTGCCTTACTCTATTTCAATAATTGAATATGATTGTCGCTTATTAAGAACTTGTCCACTCACCCTCAAAGACTTAACGACGATCCGCCCCTCGCAAGCAATCTGATAATCTAATATTTTAGTAATTTTCTTTCTTCCCCCTCCCCAATTATAATGTACCCTAACATATTTTTATTTGTATTTCTCAATCGTTTATTTATTTATTAACATTTACAAATATTTGTAAACTTCGCACTCTATTCGTTGATTTCCACTAACTGTAAACCTGATTTTTGTTTCTTATTACTTGTGTAATATCTAGCTAAATGTAAAGCGCTATAATCTCCTTTTATCTCCCGAATTGGCTGCGACCATTAGCTCCTTCCCGGCTGTAGTTATTGTAGAATTTTCTTTTGGTGAGCTGTTAACTTCGGTGCACTTGCTGCAACTAGCGTTTTCGCCCACACTTTCAATTGCGTGTATCCTCCTTTTTATGGCGTGGTAACGGTCACGGTATTTGTCCTTCTTGCTGGATTCCTCCCCACTCCTCTTCTTCATGTTCCGTTCTTCTGGTGTACATACCATTGTATCTAGTTTTCGTAGAAACTCAGCGGCGACAATCTCATCTCCTGATTGCCCCGAAAACCATAGCGATTGAATTTCCTTCGGATAATGTCTCATAATCTCGTCAACTATGCCCAACGGTGTGTCAGTAATCTTTAAAGCCTTCGCTAGCTCCCAATAGTTTGCGAAATGAGTGAGCATGGATATATTTTTCTTGGCATCATATACCCCTTCTGCAAGACGACGGCGAACTTCATTTTTCTTTATGTCTCCCCAATAGGTAGCTAAAAAATCTCGTTCGAAATCTAACATAGTCTCCCATCGTTTATTGTACAATTTTGCCCACGATTTAGCTTCCCCTTTCAAATTTTCCCGTACGACGACTAAAGGATCCGTTCGTTTCACTTTTCTAGTGTATTCTTTTAAATCTTCCAGGAAACTAATGGGATTTTGATTTCCACCGGAGAATGATGGTCGTTCCTGCTGTGGTAACATTTCCACTACTTGGAGAACGCTTTTCGGCGCATTATCCTCTCCTATCACCGCCACTGTTGCTGGGCTTTCCAATTGTTTCTCGAGTTCTTGCATCTTATTGACGAGCGGTGCCAAAGCTGCCTGAATTATTGTAGTTATATCTCCTATGTTTATTGTTGAAGTCTCGGTTGTGACATTTTCCCCGATTGCTGTCACTAAAGCCTGGGCTCGCCTACTTGTTCCACGTTTCCCAACCATTTTCTTTATTTTCCGAGTGTCGCCCGGTTAATGTTTATATTTTATCTTATTAAGCGACAACCTTATAATCTCTATTTTAGTTTCCTAAATTACCTTATGTAAATTATGTTGCCTTCCTTATTCTATTTATTTACTTATTTTATTTTTTTTTTTCAATTTTCTCGTTTTTCTATATTTTTTATTTTATTTTTTTATTTTTCCTTTTACTTCGTTAACTTTTCTTGTTCCTTTTCCTCGGGTTTTTCCTGTAACATACCATGTGTGAGTCTCTCTTCACACTCTCGCTTATTTTCGCCCTGTTCCTCCGATTTTGTGTCGGTCTCCCCCTCTGGCTGAACGACTTCTATCATATCCTCGACTCGTAACTTAGACCTCTTTGAACGTCTAAATATCTCCCGTAATTCATCTCCCGACGGTATTTCTTTAGCTTCTAATTCCGTCGCATCCACTTTCCTTTTTTCCGCCATTTTTTGTTTAAAATTTTTAATGAATTTAACTCAATACCAACTATTTATTATAAATATTCCTATATATTTTTATAATTTATTTTATTTTTATTTATTTATTATTATTTTTTTTTTTTTTTGGAACCTGTCCCCCTATAAAACAGAATATTTTCAATTATTTATATTTGTTTGCATGATGATTGTAACCCAAATTAGATCAACTCTACCATCACTCTTCATTTCAAATGAATGTAGGTAATTGCAAAAAAAAAACGGAATGAATATTGTTACTCCAATGTTAATGAATATCCCGTGATTTTCGTTCAACCAATAATTACTCATTGTTTAGAATGCCAACCATTCCTTCAAGTTCCGCAATACCTACGATATTTTCGCAAAATCTGTTTAGAGTTCGCAATACCTATCTTGATGTTATTTCGTCAAATCCCCTCCTTTTTTTGGTCCGAATGATCAAATGTTCCCTTAAATAGGTATATACCTATAAAACATTCGTCTGTGATATTAAAGCTCTCAACTCGACACTATCCCCAATCAAATATTTTATGTTATTTTTATTTTATGTTCCTTATCTTTTATGTTATGACTTTTTATGTGATAATCCTCACATACAAACCCACAACATTAACTATAAACAAAGGGTCACTTTATGTAGGTAAGTTCCCCCGTTTTTATCTGTAAAGTCTGTTTATTTTTTCCGTAACCGAGTGTTGATATCATTTTCGAGTTTGTTTATTCTACAATCTCTTAAAGCGATGCGCGTTACCCCCGATGTCACCTACTTCAAAATTTTTCGATGTTTTGTTATCACTTTCGATGCTTAGGTTATCAATCTTTCGATGCTTACAAACACCGCGGTATCTCGTATCAGATTGTTTACATTACGGTCATTAACATTCTGGATTCAGGAATGTCAATACCATAATTCTGTCAATTTATGGCCTGCCTTGAATAAACTGTTTACGCTTGTATCTGACCTACATTCTTTGTTACGATATTTATAATCTCATAAGCAATCAACAAATTCATGGTCACTTGATTTAAACTTTATCGACACTCTTATAAATTATTTTAAAACATGTAGAGTTTATTCGTTAACACTTTTTTTTTTTATATTTAAATGTATTGTTTATATATTTATTTTCGTATATTTATTTATTAATTTATATATTTTTTTCGTGTTTATTTAACGGCGCACTGTTCTGATTTTTATTTTATTTTTATTATCACTTCATTTAACATAACGTCCTACTTATTATTATTATTATTTTTTTTTTTTTTGCAATAGATTGACCAATAAAAGTTTTTTTTTTTTTTTTCTAAAACAACTTGTAAAACTCTGATCTCCTGTCACGGCTGTGCAGTTGTGATGTATGTCTTTTCTCTACTCTTATATTTGTCTGTATTTTATTTACTCCTGGGCACTTGGCACCAGTCGTAATATTCTTCTTTTCTCTTGGCTCTGATCGATATTTAAATTCTTAAGGCTTTGCATATGTGTGGTAGGGATGGAAAATTCCTCCCCTACGTCACACAAGCCTTTATAAAATTGGACCCTTATTTCCTCTGATAACTACAGAAAGCTACTTAAAGCTCCCTTGTACTACATACCTTTAGCGATATATGTACTTAACTAATAAATACGTTATTTACGACTTTGAACGTAAATATTTTCGTATTTAGGTTGTAATTAAACTCCATCAAACGTTGTGTAAATTTTTTGATTTATGATATAGGACTTTAATTACTTTAAATTTTGTGGTAACCCTCTTGATTCTAAACAGAGTGTTGAATTTCAAAACTGTATTGGTCTCTCTCTTGCAAATTTAACCTTAAGTAATTTCTCTAAATGAACTAACTTCCCTTTGACGTTTATTATGATTCCCTACATCCTAATGAATTCATGAATAAGTAATACTAATCGAAACTACACATGACTAATTGAACAGATAATTAAATATAACTCAAATGGTTAAATGTTAGTAAATTTGATTATGATTGTATCTCGTATCTGCTGGGCGCCCCTCCGTTTAGATTCAGCTGCTATAAGGTACATATAAAGATGGATTTAGTAGGTTAATGTAATTAGTTAATTGCATATTTGACGAACTCAGAATAACCCTTTTTCTGGCAAAATTTGGCTCCTGCCTCCATCAAGTAAGCCGGGTGATCAGAAGTCAACCCAAAATTCGCACAGTCTTTTGGCACGGTTCAATTGATTGATACCTAAGTTATCGCGTCCCAATTGACCTTCCTTTCGCCATCATGCACTGCCTTCAGGTCTTCCTCCAAGCCCAGATACCTCCAAATTCCTACTCCTCCAAAGTTTACTATTTACTTAGGGCGAACCGGTTTCGTCCTATATGCAATCATATACTCACGGGTTTGTGTGGAGTTACGGGTCGTGAATCCTCCCTCCACGTTCAAGAAATGAGACGAGAGTGACCCGACAGGCCTAAAGCACTAATTGTAAGTGAGTTCGTTTCATTCAATGAACAGTACATAAAAAGATATATATGTAAACATACGTTTTGGGAAGGTTTATAACTCGCAATACGAAACTACTTGCAACGCATCCCGAGCTCGGATCTCGCCCATCGGATTCTGCACAATCCTCAGATTGATACCGAATATATACGTAAGAATAGTGTGAAATATAAATATATACTAGTACAATAAGATCTTATCTGGCGATGTGTTCTGGAGATTCGCCATAACTCCAAGCTTTTGTTTGGTTTTGTTGACGGTTTTGTTTGAGAGATCCGCCATCTCTATGGTTTGATTAATGGTCCTTGTTACAGAAGCGAACACTGCCTTCTGTTGGTTGAACTGTATTTTTTTTCTTTTCTTTCCCTCCCCTCCAATGTTCAACTTTTGATAAATTCTTGCTATCCCGTGATTCTCAATTGAATCATGTAAATCCTCATTACCCCTTATTAAGCTATCCCGTGATTTTTCAACTGCTTCATCTAAGCCTTCATTACCCCTTATTAAGCTATCCCGTGATTTATCAAATGTTTCATCTAAGCCTTCAATACCCCTTATTAAGCTATCCCGTGATTTATCAAATGTTTCATCTAAGCCTTCAATACACCTTTTTGAACTATCCCGTGATTTATCAAATGCTTCATGTAAATCTTCAACACACCTTTTTGAACTGCTATAATAAATCTGTTAATTTTCAATTGCTTAGATCTGTAGATACCTCTTTACGTTCAAATTAAAAATAGTGTTTAATTTTTTTTTCTTTTGTTCCTAATAATTGCGCAATATAATAATTTTATCCCGTTCCTAGAAGTTAATACCTAAGTACGATATCCACTAATCAAGGTCATTTTTTTTTTTCTTTTTACTGTATTCGAACTAGTGCCCCAGTGACCGAATTATTTTGTAAACAATTTGAGCTTTGTAAACATTCTCTACGTCCTCGTGACCTAGATTCGAGCGTATGAGGTATGTTTACTTTAGACATTCCGGAGACGTGTGAGATGACTCTAAAATTTTTTCTTTGTTTGATAATGATGTACTTAGCGCAATTGTCTAGTCTGATACCCGATTACGTATACATATTTATTCATTTATATATACTTTGTCTCAATAAATAATTTATAATATTGATCTGTATAATTTTCTGATTGAAATAATTTCTAATATCATAACTTATTTCAAATGCTCTGGATTTTCTGAAATTATATTAATACATACATAACATTAAATATAAAATATTGATTTGTAAATTTATCACACATAACTACTTTCAATAGTTATTGATGAATTCAGAGGTAGGAATCGATACCCTTTTTCTCTTTTTATATAAGTGTTTTTCTTTTTTTTTTTTTTGATTATAATTTTTCTTGGGAACAAAATTACATATATATATGTTTATATACTTACATATATAAATATAAAATATACTTATTAAATTTATAATATTTTAATATAGTTACATATCACATATTAAGAGAGCAATATCTTGGTCAAATAACTAATCCAAATACCAATGTTTGCTGCATTCCGCTATCTCCTTGGAATCTGTAAAATTTTATAACGGAAAAGACTTACCCCTACCAAGGTTTTTTCCGACCGGGAAATACACGGCAACCTTGCTGCGATTTTCCTAAATTAATTTTTTATTTTCCTAAATTTAATTAAATCTTTTTGACTTCAATTTTTTTTTTTTTTTCATTTAATCTAAGTAATTAAAATGATGCATGAACTCTATCGTTCTAAACTGTATTTTATCTCAAAACTCGTTGGTTAGATAACACTTTAAATGATAGTTACTTCACGATTAATTTAGAGGTGGTAAATTGTTGTTAAATTAAATTTTTATCCCTCCGAAATTTTATGTATTAATAAAATATTATTTTGTTTTATCATTATTATTTAAGACAATTAATTCAAACATTTATTATTTGTTAGAACACTTTCACTTAGATTGAACACACGTATTTAATTATAACTTCGTCACGCTAAATTATCACATCACTTCAGTTATTTATTGCACTAATATTAAACGCGAAATTTCTAAGTTTAAAAATACGATATTAAGTGATTATAAAATCCGAATTTTCCACTAAAACAAATTGTATTTATCACGAGCACTTTTATCTTTCACAAGTAATTAATGCGTTGGCTTTAATTTTTATTTTTCACTGACTCTAACTGCAAAGTATTTTTTTTGTATATCACTGACTAGAATGTGAAATTTTTCCAAGTATCAAAATAACTATCACTTAGAATTTTTCCACTTTAAGTCACCCACCGTTTCGTCACGTTCCGCGAAGTTACAACCTTTTCGACCACGACGTAGACTGTCCTCAACTGGCATTTGTCTAGACTTTTATACCCTTCTCAGGTCCAAAAGATCGTATCTGAATCTCCTATAATAAACCAATCTAATTACTATCAACTCGTAATTTCTTGAAACCTCTCCATTATTGTCGAATGCGGTCTCTTTGTACGTTTTGCGTTTGATACATTAAATTCTGTCTCGTACTCCCATACTTACAAGATCCGGATTTAGTAAGATCCATGTTTAATGGCCCAACTTCCTATGTCCTGTTGTTCATACAAAATTAGCTTGAATTTAATAATTTTAAAGTTCTATTTTCATCTATTCCGTAACATGTCCGTGCGTACGGCATCTACCATATGTTCCAAATCTGTCCCCAAATTCGCTTATCAGAGATATCTTCATGTCGAAGCCTTTCTCGCAAATTGTTCATTTTTATTTTATTATTTTTCCTCGAGTTTTTCTGTATTCTATATGAACCTTTCCATTTAAAACCGAATTTTCTCTATTTACGTCGTATATTTGAATTTTCCATTTTTTTCTCGAATTTTCTTTTATTCACGACACTCTTTCCATGAATTTCCTTATTTATTCTTACGCTATTGTTCATATCTCTATAGGTTTTTATATTTCAAGCCGTATTTATTTTATTCACTGTTAATCTAAGATTTCCTTTGTTTTTCTCTGTCGTATCTCCTTTCCCCTCACTTCCCCGTACTTCCCTGATATAACCATATCGTTTTTTGATGTTTGCTGCCTCTTGGAAAATTTCATTTTCTATTTGTTATTAATAAATATATCATTTTTTAACATCTTTATAGGGGATACCCCCACTTCGGCCCTTAAATTCCTGTCATTTTTATTGCTTCATAGAGAACGCCTTACAAATTTCGTCCCGTTCTTACGAAAAATCCCATAAACCATATGTCTTGACAGTTGTATACATTAGTTCCTGTACCCACCTGGCAATAAATCCTTTTTTATTTCAGTGTCGTTAACTTTTACGAGAATTCTTTAATGTAAATATTTCATAAGACCCATGATAATTTTTATTACCTTTTTAACGGCTAATCGTCCTTATCTAAACAATTTTCGTGTTCGAATATTCCTTGTTTATCACAACAAAATACATCTGAAATCGACAACCATTGTAATGCCTCATTTTTTATCTGCAATCGCGTACTATGTTACTCTATAACCTCCATTTTAATTACGTAAAATGACTCCTTTTCCTGAGTTTTTCTATCGCAATGTTTTCAGCATTTTCCACTCCCCTCCGTACTGCACTCTATCTTCTTCTCTAACACTTGTTACTGCTCTAGACATCTGAAATGTACCCTCGCCTATTCTTTAAAACTCTCATTTTTTTTTGACGTTTCCTCCCTAAATCTTTCATCGTAATATCCTAGCTCCGTCTAAAATTGATAACAATAATTTTCCATTGTTTTTTCAACATTTCCATTTCCTTTAGCACGTTTTCCCTCGAATCGATCATCTCCGGTCGTCACAAACAATCGTATTATAGATGGAAATCTCCCTAACGCCTTACAATACGTTTTCGTCACTTGCTTTGCAATTTTTCACTTAAACTTTTGCATCGTGTTTACGTGTATCCTTTTTTTCCGCACCTTATATGCTTTAATGCGTTCGAGAACTAGGGTTTCTGATCCCTGGAACGTACCGGTTAATGATAACATTTCTTGGGGTCACCGTACTTTTGTCCCTGAACAGATTATTTCTTCCCATGGAGTTTATTCACCTCTCGGTTTGGTGGGAACGTCAAACTCATTAATCACATTACTAATTGCTAAGTCCAAAGGTCGTTCCTTTGTTCTAAAAATGGGTTCGGCCCTCTTCCCGTTGATAGGCTGAATTGGTTTTTAATCGCTTTTGCTGCAATTCAATTGGCTGTCAATATATCACGTCTAAAGTATATTGGGGAGTCCCTGTGTCTGATTATTTGTTGATACCATCTGTGATCCTTTCATCAATACTCGTCTCACCTTGTCTAATTATAGATCCCTACCGTAAATATGAATTCACTTTACTCTAATCCGATAGATGTCGTAGACGTGTCCGTTTTATAAGTAATTGATATTTTCTTTTTTAAATTAAAGTGGGAAGCTACGATATTTTCTAATTCTCACTGTTGATCAATGCAATTCATCACAGTACGTATATATAATGTACATATGTGTTATAATTTTTTATTTGAATTTTTTAAATTTAAAAAATATATATATAGGTATATATATTCTCTTTACACACCAGTAGTTACACTCTCGTAAAGATTATATATTATATACATATGATATAAAAAATATTCCAAGTTATAAAACCACATTTGGACAAAGAAACTATACATACTTTGCAATAAAACTCCACATCATCCTTCCCCAAGACATAAAACTAATAAAAAATCCAATTGAATACAAATCAAGAATAAAAATATGGCTTAAAGAGGGCAATGAGAAAACCCTAGCGAAGACGCTAAAAACGACATAGAACACAAATGAACTATATTTAAAGAACTTTAGTCCGCCTCGGCACAGGACCCCCTAGTGAGGAGGACTAAGAAATATAATATTTTATTCTTAATTTCACCATTATATTTTGTATGTTAAATTTTTTATATAGTCGCTATAATTAAAAAAAAAAAAATGTTTAAACTGTTTCTAATCAATGATGCATGTTAGTATTAAATGATTGATTTTAATCCGATTGTAACCTGAAAATGTAATTACTCATGATTATATTATATGTATATGTATATAAAAACTAATAAAAATAAATAAATATAAAAAACTGTTAATATCCATATCCATTGATAAAACATTTAGGATCAATTCCGAATGGTGCTTTCCCACCGATATAATCCTGAGAAATCCGATTTAACTCTGGAAAGATATTTTGTGAATACACTTTTCATGTTCACCGATTCATTTTCATAAGACATTTATTTTTAATAAGCTACCGCCCAGGTTAAATAAAAGATCTCTGAGTACAGAATAAAAGAGCTTTCAACTCTGCCACGCACCTTGATAAGGTCGTTCATCGCTGTAAATAGTGACTTGCCAATCTTGGATTCACCAGAATAAAATTATCACAATTTTATGACACTTGGCGTGGGTGCCTAAATCATTACATTCGTAAAGCGTTATTTATTCTACATAAGTTACTTTCAATTTGATAGGCGGGTTTGGGTACGGCCGCCCCGGGAACAATTTATTGGATAACTAACACCTCGGCTACAGGCCATCCCAAGTGGTTCGTTACTTTTGGTGACTGAGAAGGGGTGCCCAGGTTCATGGGGTGAGGTTTGCCTGGGTCTTGACCAAGGGCGGCTGGTTGCACAGTGTGTTCGTACGCAGCACTGGTAAATTATATCGCCTAAAATTAGTTTATAATATCTTACCGAAAAATATTAAATCTATGAATCTCATTAAAAACATTACCTACCAATATAATGCCTAATATGGATGTTTATCAGGGAGAGCGAATTCTAAAAGTTCCGCGCGAAGTTTCCCTTTCCCGTGTGCAGACCGATAGCAAGCGTAAGGAATTATGTTTTTGTATCGAATAGCCCAAACACCGCTGGCGCGTAACGCCACCGGCCATAGATATGTATGAAAAAATAAGATATCCGCGTGTCCCACACGGACAACGGCTGCGCTGTTAAAAAGCGATATGTAGAAGTTTTCGCCCTTCGAAAACAGCTTAGAATAGACCTTCTCTCTTATTAAGGTTAGTGGAATTATTTTTACCTAATGTTGCTTAGTAATCATTATCTCATAGGTACGGAATATCAGTGAACCACTACATTTTCAGGGCAGCGGATGCGACTGCCAACTTAATACGTGGCAGAGCGTATTAAGTTGGCGTACTAGTTGAAGGAGATCATTTGACCTCCACATCGCTTTGCACCTCAGCGAGAGGGATGGATTCATAAGTCCGTCATTCTTAAACTCCCTGAGCTCTGATTCCTAAACACCCTACATACCTTTTTCTTTCCCAGAACTTCCCCTCCGGCGAGTCCTCGTGTGACTAATGTCAACCGTGTGCAAATGTTCGGCGCATGTTGACGCCTGTTCTCTAAAGATTGCAATCCGTCTGTTAAGATGGGAGAATCTATCAAACGGACCGCCCGTTTCTGCACAGAGTCAAGTTTTTTTAGGTATTTTGGAGCTCCACAGCAGAGGTGGCTGCCAAATTCAACCGTGGGGCGCAGTTGCGATTTGTACAGAATTAGCAGTTGTGTACTATTAAAGTATATGCGGGCCCTGTGCAGGTACAGTACGCCCAGTTTCTGAGAGGCTAACTTAACCGTGGTTTCTTAAGAAATTAGATACGAAAAAACAATATTCGTGTTAGATATAAATTAAAATACCTGCATTTAATTAAAAGAAACGTAAGTAGGTATTTGTGCACGCCGGGATACAAATCCGCGACTTCAAATTCAAAGCAATCAAATTTGCAGGGTTAAAATTAGAGTTAGAGTAAGTCCTACACAAAACAGTTGATTATGATTGTTTCTAAAAATTTAATTCACAACGACTCTCAAAGGAATTAATATTTCAATTCCTTTGAAAAAAAGTCAGACGAAATAAAACATTCCAAGAAAATAAACATACCTATTCAATTTAACCTCTGTATTTGATGACAGAGAAATATCATCTAAAATAAAGCGGTTAGTTTTAGCACCGTTAAATGGCTACGAAAACTGTATTTTTTAGTATATCTAAGAATTTTCTCTGCTGGTAAATGTTAAAACTATTCGTTTTATTCATTAACTAGCAGACCCGGCCACACATTGCTGTGGCTAACGAAACACAACGCCGTTACCAAACGCTTGCCTGCTGCCCGCTGCGCGAATTGAATATTTGAATTTCTTGGCTTTTCTCTACTAAAATAAGCTTGTTTTATACATATAAACCTTCCTCTTAAATCACTCTATCTATTGGTGAAAACCGCATGAAAATCCGTTGCGTAGTTTAAAAGATCAATGCGCGCATACATTTTGAGCGACTTCATTTTATACTATGTAATGATAACATTATATCTCTCTAAAAGTCAACTTTATTTTTAACACGTCATTTTCGGGGATGCTGTGTCTAGGGTATTTTAAAAAAGGAAGGAGGGGAAGTTCTGGGACACGAGTCGAGAAACACGTTAAACACGCGCCGAACATTTGTACACGGTTGACATTAGTCACACGAGAACGGGGCGTTTCTACCACTCACCGGCCGTCTCTGTATTTCCTCCCTCCAACAACATTGGTCTCTTCAAGTTCCTTTCCTCAAAAAGACCCTCCACACAGCATCTTTAAAGATGACATAGGCCCAGACAGAAATTATTTTCCTTAGGGCCTCCTTTGTGGAGTTAATGTAAAAAAATATATATTACTTCTCTGTATTTTGTTAATTAAGAATCTTACATCTAATGTAGGTACAACGAATCGAAAACTTCTATAAAAATATTCTATTACCTATGTAAATTTGATCTTCACATTAATATGATAATTGGACTGGTAGATGCTCTCCTTTTTAAAAAGCCTTTAAAATCATTATGCTGTTATGGTACGCCCAAACGACAAAGAATTCAAACTCCTAATTCGCCGCAAACTACACAACACCCTGCTCTCCCCCCTGTTCCCTGCTTCCTACTTCCTATCCCATCCGCCCACCCGCACGCGATCCCTTCCACCAGTTGAGAATTGCGAGCCGCCTCGGGCACACGTTAAGCCCGCGCGTTGATTCCCACTGTTCGCGCCCGGCGTACTATCGCTCGAATTGTACTCAAATATAACCTGCAATGTTAATTCAATAACCTACGGGTTTAGCGCTGATATTTCACCATGCCTGTGTAAACTTCGGTTCTGTCCTAAACTCGGGAGGTGCCCCTGGAAGCCGGAAGACGAAGACCCCCCAACATCATGTAAGCTGTACAATTGTTTCCTCATTTGATTGTGTCCTTTAACGATAGACTGTAAACTCCCGCGCAAAGCCATCACTCAGAGAGTTTCGTTTAGGGATCTTGAGGTTATAAACACGATAGCTAGGATTGTGTAGTATGTATTTCTTGTGTTGAATTGTACTGTAATGACCTATGTACTGTGTTTTAAATTTGCAATACATGAATCTATTTAACTCAATCCTGTTATTATTCTGCTACGGCAGGAGGGTTTCCTAGAGGGGGAGTATCCTGCCAGACGACTGAGATGCGAAGGAATTTCTGAAGCCTCGAGCGACCCACCACCTGAATAGAGGGTAAATCATGCCTCCCCTGAGAGCTAGCTTGGGACATGTTTGGGGGCCCGCTCCTAACACTGGCGTCCATAGTGGGGCCCAGAATTTTTTTTTCATTTTTGCCATTGTCTCAGTCGCCTTACGGAGTGCTCCCTGTCGAAATCTTCCCCGCATAGGAACTGTTTGTAAACATTGATTGTACTGTGTCTTGGTGTTTTATACCCAGTGAATAATGAATTCTGTGGGAAACCACAGAAATCCATGTGCAAGTTAAGTCCATAACGCAGATTTGATTGCAATTATAAAAAAAATTGCGTCAAAGTTGAAAACATGGCCATTTTGTATTAACCAGAAAGACGGCAGCATTTAAACCGCGAATCTGACTGCGCACGCGCCGACCCCTTTGTTCACAAAGCAGCGGACGAGCAACAGTAATTCGCGCCAAATCAACGGCCCGATGTTTCACGCGGTAAATACATACCTAATCTCTGAGTTGCGCGCGCACCCACGCGCATCGAAGCATAAAAGTGCGTTTATCGCGCCAAACTCCAACGGCAAAAATCCGTTTGAATCAGGCAGAACAATTCCCTGTCACTATGCAGTGTTTTGAATAATAAAATCGCCCTTCTGTCACTAAGGTCGGAAGCAATGGAGATCGCTATTGTAAATTTGGTTTTGGAATTCCAATTACCTTGTGGATTCTTTAATTAAAAAATCTCACACTCACGTTTTTCTTGCACAATATACCGATCGGCCCACTTGTTGTGTCTGTCAAATTAGTACCACGTATATTTCACCAAATGGACAAAATAATGACTTTCTTTCCACATTCTACGTTATAGGTACCGCATTTTTTTTCAGCATAAGTGTAAAGTGAATTGTTTTTTTTTTCCTTACATAAAAAAAAGTGAAATAATAATAAAACCAATGATTGGTTCCATGAAAAAATAAAATAATTTTAATGTGGTTTCGTAACAAATCCCATATTCAGTTATTTTCATCCGGAAGTTTGTCCTTATTTGCCAGAAGAGTGCCTTTTGTGAATTTTAGTGCCTTTCTCAGTGCAAAGTGGTTTGTGAAAAATAAAAAACCCGTTTTCTAAAGGTCAGTCCTGGCAAAATTTTTTGGAAATAAATAAATACTTGTGAATTTCACAGTTTTCTCAAAAGTGGTTTGTGAAAAATAAAAAACCCGTTTTCTAAAGGTCAGTCCTGGCAAAATTTTTTTGGAAAAAAAATAAATACTTGTGAATTTCACAAGTTTTCTCAAAAGTGGTCAGTGAAACACAAAAACCTTTACTACTTAGGTCTTTCCACGCAAAAATTTTTTCTTGTGCCTTCCTTTGACAAAGATTCTGGTGTCATATATACCAAATTGTAGTATGGAATACAGTTTTCTATAACTATTTTAGAAATACCAACCAGTGATTACCAAGTGAAAAGTGCCTCACAAAATTAATTTTGCGTTTGCTAAAGAAGACCCCTGGCAATTTTTTTTCACCACCTGGGAAACTCACAATGGAAAACAATCAAGCCATGGCATCATCCAATTTGGGCATCATTCCCAACGTGCACAACTTATCCAAAACTCACTTACAAACTGCTTTAAGGGATAGAGGACTCTCGCCATCAAGCAAATCTAAACCTACATTAAAGGCTTATGCACTTTTATTCAACAAAAAGTACATTAAGAGAATAAACCTCGCCCCCTCAAGCGAAAATAATTCACGCTCGGCTACGCAAGTTTTGAATAATCTTGTTCCTAACGAAGAACCTATGCCACAAGTAATGATAAAACAGGACATCGCACCCACCTTGACACAAGATAAAACCTACGATTTATCCTCGTGGAAAATCAAATATAATGGCGTCTCCGATGTACTGGATTTCATTGACCGTATTGAAGAAACGGCTACAATCAAAAATATCCCATTCGAGATTCTACGAAAAAACTTCATAGAACTCATCTCCCCAGAATTGATACCCTGGCACCGCATTCAAAAAACTAAGTGCAAAGATTGGAATAAACTCAGATCTGCCCTAATCTCGAGCTTCGGAAAAACGGAAGCCCAGCACCGGATCAAATTATCTTTACTATCTATTAAACAGCTAGTAAATGAACCTGTAGCAACATTCATAGAAAGGGCTGAATCCATTAACATCAAGCTTTCACATCCTGTTTCGGAAGCTGAACTATTACCAGTCATAACTGATGGCCTTTTAAGCAAATACGAGAACATCATTACCTCACAGAAAATTGCATCCCTAGCCCAGCTAAACGAAGTCTGCCTCCTTCTGGAATCGTACCAGGATAGGAAAAACATAAAGAATGTGTCAAATAATGTAGTTGTGCCAAGCCGTTCGTCTGGTTTAAAACCAGAATTCAACAACAAAAAAGTGTGCTCTTTTTGCAAAAAAGTAGGCCATCTGGCCACTACTTGTTTCAAGCAAGCAAGGTTTCTGGAATCTAAGGAACCCCGAACTTTCAAGAGGCATCACTCTAGGGACCGCTCTCCTCCAAGCGACGAACTGCGCAACATTTTCAAGAAATCAAGGCACAACATGGAAAGGTTACAAAACCCAAGCGATGTCAGACCTCAGGTGGATTTCTCCAAGCCCCCACCAAATTTCTACATGAAGAGGCCAAAAAACTAAATAATAACCTCTCAGGCACCCATTCTGAACCAAGGTCTAAAGAATGGACTGATTGGTTAGCACACATTAAGTATTTTAACCAGACCTTAAATGTTTCTTCGGTTTGTTGCAAACAAGCTAAAGATGGGAGACCCTATGCTTTTTTCTCTGTTAACAATGTGCCCTTTTCCGGATTACTTGATAGTGGTGCATCTGTCAGCTGTCTTGGCAACAATGCTCACCTGCCTTTTGTTAACAGTGATTTTAGAATTTCGCCCCAATCAACACACCTGACGACTGCGGATAATGTTTCCCAACCGGTCATCGGTGCCCTTGCCCTGCCAATTAATTGTAACAATAAAATAGTTACAATCAATTTTCTAATAGTGCCCTCTATATCCCAGAATTTCATCCTTGGCGTTGACTTCTGGAAGGCATTCAATGTTGCTCCCCAAGTATTTAATACTCTTGGCAAAACCTCCACTGCTGCTCAAATTAGTGAGATCCGCACAATAATACCTCACGAAAATTTAAGCACGGACCAGGCTCTCCAACTAAAAGAAATGGTCAATAAATTCGAGTCAATATCTTTCGAAAAATGTGGATTAGGTTTGACAAATTTGGTTGAACACCATATCAAAACCAATGGCCCACCCATCAAGCAACGTTATTACAACTTAGCCCCCCAAAAATTTAAACTTTTAGAAAACGAACTTGATGAAATGTTAAAAATGGGTGTGGTGGTTCCCAGCAGAAGTGCATGGACCAACCCAACTCTTTTGGTTTCTAAAAAAGACGGCTCTGCACGTTTCTGTCTCGACAGTAGACGTTTAAACTCTTGCACGGAAGCTGATGCGTATCCCTTACCTCACGTTCACGCAACCTTAGACAAGCTGCGTAACGCCAAGTTCATCTCTTCTGTCGATCTCAGCAAAGCGTTTTGGCAAATACCCTTGGACGCAGAATCGTGCGAAAAAACTGCTTTCGTTGTACCTGGTAGGGGAATGTTCCATTTTAAAAGATTACCCTTTGGTCTAAAAAACAGCCCCGCCGAGTTACAAAGACTGATGGACAAACTTTTCGGTCCTGAAGTCGATAACAGCCTGTTTTGTTACCTTGACGACCTCATCATCGTCAGCGATACCTTTGAAAAACACCTATTAATGCTGGAAAAAGTTTTTCAACAACTCAAGTTCGCTGGTTTAACCATCAACTTGAAGAAGTCTGAATTCTGTAAGTCCCGTCTACGTTATTTGGGATTCATTATCGACGAAAAAGGTCTAAGAACAGACCCCGCTAAGGTGGAAGCCATGGCAAATTTTCCCCGACCCAAAAACGCGAAGGAAGTCAAAGGTTTCCTTGGACTTGCAGGTTACTACAGGAGATTCATCAAAGACTTTTCCACTATCGCAGCCCCCTTAAATAAAATTACCGGCATCCGTAAAGGTGTCAGCAATTTCCGATGGTCTGTCGAAGCTGAAGAAGCGTTTACAACTCTAAAAAATGCCCTTCAAAAAGCTCCCGTTCTGAATTGCCCGGATTTTGCACTCTCTTTTACCCTCCACACGGATGCCTCCAATGTAGGAATCGGTGGAGTCCTTACTCAAGAATTCCCAGATGGCGAACACCCTGTAGCGTATTTTTCCCGTACATTAAACAAACACGAGAAAAACTACGGAATTACCGAGAAAGAGTTATTGGCTGTATTGGATTCTGTTCACCATTTCCGCGGTTACATAGACGGTAGCAAATTTACTGTAGTTACAGACCATAGTAGTTTGAAATGGTTGATCTCTTTAAGTAATCCCTCCGGTAGGCTCGCTCGTTGGTCCTCCCGTTTGTCTCAATACAATTTTGATGTTGTTCACCGTAAAGGCGCGGACAATATTGTTCCCGACGCCCTTTCAAGAATTGAACTGGCTTCATTAAATGTTGACACAATTGCCCCCCCTCCATCTACAAAAGATGAATGGTACTTGAAAATCTTCGAAGGTTGTAAAAATAACCAACAAAAGTTTCCTAATTTTATCATAAAAGAAGGACAACTATACCGTAATTGCAAGGTACCACTATCCATCCTCGAAGATTACTCGTGGAAACTTGTCGTTCCCCTCGAAGGTAGAGAACAAATAATTATTGACAATCATAGTGCTCCCGACTCCATACACCCAGGAAATTTCAAGACGTATAAAAAGATCTCCTTGAAGTATTACTGGCCTGGTCTCTTCAAGCAAATTCGCAATTACATCTCTAAATGTGAAACTTGTAAAGCCTATAAACATAGCACGGCAGCACCTGCCGGCCTAATGGGTAATCCCAAACGTGCCGACAGACCCCTACAATCATTGTCAATGGACCTCGTCGGACCCTTTCCCCGAAGTTATGCCGGACACATGCACATACTTAGTGTAGTGGATGTTTTCACTAAATTCTGTTGGATCTTTCCTTTAAAAAGAGCCAACGCGTCCGCCATCATCAAACTTCTGGAAAAACACATTTTTATACCTTACGGAACACCCAGAACCGTAATTGTTGATAACGGAAAACAATTTATTGCCCAAGAATTCAAAGATTTTCTTGCCAAATACGGAATCAAGGATATTTACTATAATACCTTGTATACTCCACAAAATAACACCGTCGAACGTTATAACCAAACAATCAACACAGCTCTGGCTATTCTAGTTGATAAAGATCAACGTACTTGGTGTAAAAACCTAGATAAAATTCAGGCTGCAATGAACAACACTGTTAATCTGGCCACTGGTTACACACCTTTCTTCTTAAAACACGGTATGGAACAAGTTGTTCATGGTTCTCTACATAGGAACACAAACTTTCCTACGTCAATTGCCACCACAAGCAACCCTACCGCGGACTATGCCCATCGTCTGGAAGAACTGTCGGCCATCTACAGTGAAGTCACTGATGCTTTGCTCCTGGCTCATCAAAAGAGTGCGGACAGATACAACCTACGTAGGAAACATGTCACCTTCAATACAGGAGACATAGTTTGGAGAAAGAACAACACACTTTCCCAAGGAGCCATGTATTTCTCTGCCAAGCTGGCACCACGTTTCGTGAAGGCCAAAGTTCTAAGAAAGATATCAGATCTAGTGTACTCCTTGTCTGACTGCTCTGGAAAACACATTGGTAATTACCATATTAAGGATATCGCAAAATCTGGAAGTGAGGAGTCAAGTAAAACTGCCCCCACTATCTCAGCAAACTTAAAATGATCCAGTGTGTATCACCACAACCTTTTTGTAAGCACACCAAGTCTTACAATGGCTGGCGTGTAAAGTGTCAATTACATGCCCACCCTTTCGTTGATAAAACGAATATTGTTAAAAAATCATTTTTGTAAATTTATGTACAATCCACGGTGTAGTTTGCCCCGTTCATGTTCGTGAATTGGCAACCACCGTAATTTTTGTCTCACACGTTTTTTTATTTTTTTTTTCTTTCTTTTTCTCACCTGTTCCAAAATTGATCACTTTGGAGCAGAGACACCCCTCGAGTGACAGTGTTCGGGAAGTCATGAACCCAATCATTGCCTCTCAACCCCTCACACTACGCAACGTTCATGCCATGGCACGCTTTGCCATGTAATGCAATATTGTAATTTTCACCATTTTTGTTTGTTGTTTTTTTTTTCATCATATCGGAAGGAATCTCTTCATTTTTTTTCTTTTTATGTTCTGTAAATACTGGAGCGTCGTTCTAGAATCGATTTGGTAAACTCCAAAGCGTTAAATCACGACCCAGGACTAGTAAACCATCTCAACATGCTCCATATTTTACCCATCATGGTAAAGATAAGTGGTTACTCACATAATCACATTCCTTGTGTATAGTAGTTTTCAATTTTTTCTCAAATGTCAAAAATTGATGGCGTCCTACCCGAGCTCTTTGCTAACAAATTGGATTTTGACACATCCATTTTGAAATCATATGTATATAAATAAAGGAAAAGCCTTTAAATTGGTCTTTCCATCCTTGTACAAATCCTCATGGACTCGTTTCAACTAAAGTACGTAAAACCAAATACTCGGTCTTTTGTTGTTATAAGAAGTCCTCGATTTGTCCCTCTTCACAACATGTATGTCTTGTATTACATGCTTCAACCCTTACGGAAAAGGTTAATAAAACCTAACGGCAGCCCTGATTTCCGTACATAAATAACCGCAGTTTAACGTAAATCATCAATGTTTTGTTTGATCATCGTTTTACAAACATAGGCATTCAACTCCTGTTTCGCCATTTAACCAAGTATTTGCAACCTAAATTGCACATAACCTGGTATGTTGTAACCGCACAAAGGGTATGTAAAACCACAATTGGTCCCTTTTATTTGTCCCCACTGAAGTTTGCTGCAATAGACAGTATGTAAAACCATGTAGGTCTGTCTTTGTTTGTCACATGGTGTAAACAGAAATGTACTCTGTCATCACCCCGCCTTTATAACATACGAAGTGACATTAAATTGTTTACCTCCTTGTTATCCTATCGTACGCTCCTGGGCTACGGAGTTAGTTAATCTAACAAATCTTTATAAACTGTGTTAAAACAAGCATAGTTAACGTTTATTGTGTTGTATTTAAACGTAACCCTGTTACATTATAGGAGAGATCCTTAGAACATCCACCATTATAGGAGGGATCCTTAAAATACCTGCCGCGATACGAGAAGTTCGTCATAATCACTTTTTTCTCATAGCTAAATGTTATTGAGCTGGTCGTGTGACATATTTGTCATGAGAACCATTTTGTACATTCTATTTTGGTCGTGTGCCATTCATTTGTCATGAGAACCATTTTGTACATTCTATTTTGGTCGTGTGCCATTCATTTGTCATGAGAACCATTTTGTACATTCTATTTTGGTCGTGTGCCATTCATTTGTCATGAGAACCATTTTGTACGTTCTATTTTGGTCGTGTGCCATTCATTTGCCATGAGTACCACCCTTTTCGTATAACCTGTTCCGGTCGTGTGTCATTTATTTGTCATGAGTACCGCTTTTATGTATAACTGTGTATAAACTCTGTACACGAGACGTGGAGACGTAATAACAATACTTACCGTGATTCGTGTGAACGACATAATATCGGCTTTGCTATCTTCTTTAGGATGCATTGTATAAACTCTTTGACTTCTGTCTATAATTGAGTTATATCTTGTATGTACTTACATATTTTGTACACTATACGTGGAGACGTTAAAACACTTACCATGAGTCGTGCGAACGAAATAATATCAAACCCTTTGTGTGCGATCTACGAAATGTAGTCCACAACCCTTTGTTGTCATTCAACGCCAATGCCCGTGGACTTCCTGTTTTTTTACTTCTTTGCAAAAAGGAAGGAAGCCCAGGAATATCTACTATCCCAAAAGGACTAGTTTTCAGCTTCACTGTCAATTATGGGGCATAGTGCTGTGGGAGTTAATCGATTGAGCACAAAAAACCACCTAACTCGTTGTCTGGAGAACGAACAAGAAAACCCCCAGGTTTGTGAAATTGGAGCAAGGGTCTGTCTTTTCTCACAATCATGTAGAAGTTTTTAAAATGACCCCTAATCTTTTGCCCAATACACGCGAAAGATTAGCCTCTTTGATATAATGTGTATTCAAATGTCTCCTCATCCTTTTTGATAAATGTAAAGAGTCAGGAAATCTGCTGGTTGATTATGTTTCATTTTCACATAGAGTTTGAATCGGAAATTGGTCCAGTCTCTAGCAAGTTTCGCAACTCGTCTCCCTTCTCCCCTCCTCCTCCCATTCCCCATGTTTCAGACTTATGTTATGAAGTGAAAAATCTGTCGTTGACCATATCTCGCCCTCACTTGGAGTTCGAATAGGTAACTGTCCGGTTATCTACAGGTTTTCCCCCTCAATCTCTGCATATGTCTCACCAGTTTTTTTCTCTCTTTTCTCAATTCCACGAAACACATTCATGAATGTTGGATATGTACGATATGCACTTGGCGTACCGTCTGTCTCCTTTTGACAACCTTTATTCATGAATTGGTTTCCCTTTGCCGTGACTAGTTCACGATTCTTTGTCTCGTTCTTTGAAATTCTACGAAAATGTTACCATCTCATGTTAGCATAGGTCACTAGGCAAACGCCAAGTCATCCTGGCAAAGGAAAATGTTCATGTAATCACAATTTAGTTAGGAATCTCTCTTCGTCACTCTCTGGGTCGGTGGTTAAAATTTCGTTATTTCATTATCTGGACACATTTTGTTTCTCTCCAAACCTTTTCTTCATTGGTCCCTAGGCAGGTAAACTTCAAGAATTTTGCTCTAATAATAATTCCTCCCGGATTTAAAAAGAAGCCCAGGCGGATGTCATCACCAACAGCCAAGCTGAGCTTCACTTCCTGACAGCACGCGCTGTGGTTACAAGGTCTCTCCTGCTGCCATTTTCTACGCAATTGTTCCTGAAAGCACAGACCATACCGCCCATACGTATGTTGTCTTGTCGTGCCACAGCAAGCTGAGTTGTCCCACTATACTTTATGACACTCTAAACTACCTTTTGGGCACGCTAGCTCTTAGGTTTGTTCTTACTCTTGCTATCAATGCCAACCTTGTCATCTCTTGCTCTGTCATGCAGTGACGCATATATCGTCATGTGTAAACCATCATTACCTTGACCCACCAGTATTCGCTGAATGCGCACCAATACAAGTTATCTTGAGCTACATTATGCTTCAATAACCATTATATACGATCCGTGTTTACCATAATAACACTTAGGATTCGCACTGGCATGTCTGCAGATACTGGATTCTTCTCTTCAATGACCTCTGTAACCATAGTCGCGGCACAGCAACCACAGTCTCCACTTCGTGAACTTCGACGTCTTCGACAAAACCAAGTGTTTTCTAAGGCCCAAGTGTACTCCTGAGCGTTGTCTCAAATGGGTCTGATTACAGTGATAATGTAATCCTTAGAATCCGTGAAGTCACGTCCTTTTCTTCGAAATTCTCCGAAACCAAACAAATCCACGCTTCACAAACTTAGCTCCAAGACCAATGAAACCTTAGAATCACACACTTTTTTCTCTTCTCTTGTACAAATGTATTGTCATTCTTTCAATTGCATAACCATGTGTATTGTCATTCTTTCAATTGCATAACCATGTGTATTGTCATTCTTTCAATTGCATAACCATGTGTATTGTCATTCTTTCAATTGCATAACCATGTGTATTGTTATTTTCAATTGCATAACCTTGTATGTTGTTTTACACCATGTACTTTTCCCAAATTTGTCTTTTCCAAACATTGTATGTACCCCCACCCATTCCCTACAAACATTGTGACCCAAACTATAGCATAAAACTGTATGTTCTAGCTAGGAAACCTCTCAAGCAACGAATCTCTCAAAAACCCCGATGGAAGCATAAGAGGATTTTTTTCCCTACAGCTCCATTGCCACGTCGCTTTTTTTTCCAAGCGCGGGGGGAAGTGTTATGGTACGCCCAAACGACAAAGAATTCAAACTCCTAATTCGCCGCAAACTACACAACACCCTGCTCTCCCCCCTGTTCCCTGCTTCCTACTTCCTATCCCATCCGCCCACCCGCACGCGATCCCTTCCACCAGTTGAGAATTGCGAGCCGCCTCGGGCACACGTTAAGCCCGCGCGTTGATTCCCACTGTTCGCGCCCGGCGTACTATCGCTCGAATTGTACTCAAATATAACCTGCAATGTTAATTCAATAACCTACGGGTTTAGCGCTGATATTTCACCATGCCTGTGTAAACTTCGGTTCTGTCCTAAACTCGGGAGGTGCCCCTGGAAGCCGGAAGACGAAGACCCCCCAACATCATGTAAGCTGTACAATTGTTTCCTCATTTGATTGTGTCCTTTAACGATAGACTGTAAACTCCCGCGCAAAGCCATCACTCAGAGAGTTTCGTTTTGGGATCTTGAGGTTATAAACACGATAGCTAGGATTGTGTAGTATGTATTTCTTGTGTTGAATTGTACTGTAATGACCTATGTACTGTGTTTTAAATTTGCAATACATGAATCTATTTAACTCAATCCTGTTATTATTCTGCTACGGCAGGAGGGTTTCCTAGAGGGGGAGTATCCTGCCAGACGACTGAGATGCGAAGGAATTTCTGAAGCCTCGAGCGACCCACCACCTGAATAGAGGGTAAATCATGCCTCCCCTGAGAGCTAGCTTGGGACATGTTTGGGGGCCCGCTCCTAACAATGCATATAAAATAACATTACTCAGTAAATTGTAAGGGGCCATTTTGGTTACGTCATCTGAGTAGGCCTTACTAGCCGTATTTTTATTCACTGGTGTGCTGGGCGCCCACAAGGTTGGTAGATAGCTTCCACACTTGAACGACATGCGCCTACTTATCAAAAATTAATTAGAATATGTTTTATCCTTCCCGTGGCCCAAATGTTACTAAGTTGCTAGCTAAGGTGATGTTTTCACGAAGGACTAATATAATATGTAAACACTTCACAAATGAGAAATAATGTCATATGCAGAAAGGAACGAAATTACTGCTGGGTTTGAGGCATCACCGAGGAACCGACTAAGGGGCGCAGAAGCTGAGTGTGGTTCACGACTAGACCGAACGTCACGCACATTCTTGCTGGGACTGCCAATAGATTGTAGAGGACTCTCAACCGTTTGCCATGCCCTTATTACTTATCTATTGTGTCTTCCTCCCAAACAGGTGCTTGTAGGATACGCTGGATACAATCACCCAGTGCTTGCCACCTCGTAGACTTTCACCAACCTGTCCCATTGTCTTGTCTATATTTATATTTACGAAATAAAAGAGCTCATAAAAAGTATATTGTTGGTTGAATCTGTTCCTGAAGCGGCAACAATTCAAGATATGTGCCTTTTGTCCATCCAAGTCAAGAAAAATGACAACAAACATTTGCATGAGATGTCCTCTATATTATATAGGGCGCATAATATGAACATGTGTCCCATCTGTGATCTCTTAAACCCCAAAAAATCTTCTAGTACTTCTAAAATAATAAAAGTTTTATTCCCGTTTTATTTCTAAATTGTATTTTTTTCTAAAACGTCACTCGTAGGATTGTTTAGTAATCTAGGGTTATTAAATCAGTGAAAAATTGCACAAAAACATTCGTCATTATTATTATGATTTCAGATCATAGTTTTGATGAATTCGCTCTGACATTGTTGTAACCTCTGAGTTTTTGGCCGATTCGGAATATTTCTGGGTAAGGAATTTACGTACTTTATGGTGACGTCTTCAGCATTTTCTTTCCGTACCTCCAGTTGAATCCTGAGATCGTGTACGAAATTTTTTTGCGACGGACTTGAGTCGGGATAAATTCTGGTTTATTTTTAAGAGAAACGGCTGCCTGGCCTTTTTCATACAAAATTAAATATTGGATTGGAGGCCAAAATACACAACCAAACTGAATAATTATTTTTTATTTAAAAGTTATATTAAATATTTAGTACGGATATGTGCTACGTTATTTATATTTATTTTAAATTATAAAATATAGACCATTAAAATTATTGAAATATTTACAATTTCTGATTTGCCAATTTCATCTAGTTTAGTGGTGACAGCCGCCTGTTCATCTAAAATTCTGTGCTTTCACAGCATTTCCAGGCAGATTGTAATATATTTTATTGTACTGATTGCTCAGTCATTTCCAAAATCGCCTCGCAAATGTTAAGTTAATTCTGAGATGAGTTTGCTCTAATATCCTAGTATGCATGTACGTAGTTCACCTTATAATCCAGCAGTTTTAGATGCTACATCTGAAAACATGCTACTGATAGCAATGATGTTACATACTATATTAGACGAGGGGTAGAAATCTCAAAGTGGGAAGACAAGAACAAGACAATTGTACCGATCTCGATATCTAGTACTTAAGTACTAAACTGCTACGCGTCGAGTAGGGTTGCGTCTTACCAGCACTTACCTGTAAGTAAATTGCATTTTAAAAAGTGTCAAAATGCCCTCCTGTGTGATGAGAAAATGTTTTAATTACACGAAAAATAATAGTAAAGGCGAATGAATAACATTTCATTTGTAAGTACATGCAAATTACTTAATATCATCGATTATTATAAATATCACAATTAATTTTCATGTTTCCCACTCGCGGTTTTAAACGTCATTAGAGAAAATTCAAGTTCTACTTAAGTAAAGGGCCAAATTTCTGTTGCTAAGTAAACTTCACTGTTTTAAAGTAGACTAATCAATGACCTTTTATTCTAGTGGGCCTCGAGAAAAGGAGACAGCGAACTGAGCGAACGTTCCATCAAAAAGTGACAAGCAATACGCCGCCCGCTCATGTATTCATGTCATTCATACACACGCATTATTTGATTGTCTATCTTTATCACACAGGAATAAACTTTTGAATTAAGAAATTATACTGAAAATCGCTGAAAACAAAAGAGTGTTCCTTACTTTCCACATTATATTGTGAGTATATGAGACTATGGCGAGTCTATTTTTTTTTTTATTTTTTTTATTTTAGTTTATTTAGGAAACAAACAGTTATACATATTTTAATAAGAAAGTAACATATTACATGATTGCATTAACCAGCGAAGTTTCCGCTACAATTTATAATATATAAACATGGATTAAAACATTGAAGAAAACATAAAGTGGTAGAAAAAAAAGAAAAATATATATATATACAACAGAAATGAAAGAAAAAAAACACACACAAATTAAAGCATATGGGATATATAAATCATCCAAATATTATTATTATAATAAAAAGAAGGAAAACCAACATAATGAGAATGAAAAAAATAACATGCAGCAGGGGTGGAGAGTTCGTAATTAACAATTTTTTTTAATTTTTTCTATTATGGATTTAATAAATTGGCCTGAGGACAAATGGAAAATATCAGCGTCGTAAAAGATATCATTGTATTTTGTGCACGTCCTTCGGAGAAATGAATGTTGTGTGTAATTTTTTTTTGAGTGTGGGATGTGGAATAGTTGGTTTGACCTTGTTTTTCTTATTGGACAGTGGAAATTAATGTGTTCTAGAAGATAGTTGTTGTCAACAACGTTGTTAATGATTTTGAATAAAAATTTTTGGTCGGATATATTTCTTCTATCTTCTAAAGTTGATAAATTATGGAATGTTAATGAGTCTTTTAGGTTTTCTGAAGTTCGAAAGGATTTAAAGTCTAGGTGTTTCAATATCTTTTTTTGAATTCTTTCTAACCTTTCAATATTTACTTTGTATTGGGGATTCCATATGACTGATCCGAATTCTAATATTGAGCGAACAAAAGAGACGTACAGTATTTTGATTACATGTGGAGACCTAAATGGTTTGGTCACTCTTATGATGAATCCTAGAAGTTTGTACGCCCTGCCACAGATGGAATTTATATGTGTTCGGAAAGACATTCCGGAGTCCATTATTATTCCTAAGTCCCTCACTTCACAACATCTTTTTATCTCTACGTCATTGATTTTGTACGGGAATATTAGGGGGTTTATGCTTTTGGTGAATGATATTGTGTTACATTTTTCCAGATTAAGGAACAGTTGGTTGTTAGCACAATATATTCCAAGCCTATTGATATCATCTTGCAATTCTAGGCTGTCATTAATATTAGTGATTTTTTTGTAAATCTTAGTGTCATCAGCAAAAATTTGGAATTTGGAATTTTTAAAGCATTTACCTATATCATTGATATATAAAATAAACAAGAGAGGTCCGAGATGTGATCCTTGCGGGATTCCTGAAGGTATACTGTAAAAACGCGAGGAGAAACCCTTAGCTCTAACTGCTTGACTTCTGTTTGTTACATATGATTTGATCCATCTGAGAAGGTCACCATTAATCCCGATTTTTAACAGTTTCTTCAGAAGCAGGTCAATGTTAATTTTATCAAAGGCTTTTGAAAAATCCGTATAGATAGAGTCTACTTGATTTTTACCACCCATAGAATTTAAAATAAAATCTGTGTATTCCAAAAGGTTTGTCTCGACCGATCGTTTTCTGAAAAAGCCGTGTTGATTTTTAGATATGATTGTTTGTACCGCCGGAAAAAGTTGATCAAGAACTATGTTTTCCATGATTTTGCTGACAATTGGGAGTTTGGAGATGGGCCTGTAGTTGGTAATGTTAGTTTTGTCCCCGCTTTTGTGGATTGGTGTAATGAGTGCTTGTTTCCAGACGTTGGGGAAGTTGCCTTCTTCAAATGACATTTTGAATAGCAAGGAGAGAGGATAAGCCAATTGGTCCCGGCATTTTACATAAAATATGGATGGAATTAAATCAGATCCCGCACTTTTATTCGGATCAAGTTTTTTTAAATAATTAAGTACACATGATTGATTGAAGTTAATATTGTGGATATGTAAATTAGAGTTGTCGTCATCATTCTCACAGTTTATAAGATTGAGGCGAGGGTTGGAATTTTCTACAAAAACTGATCTAAAATAATCACTAAAATGGTCGCATATGGATTGTCCATCATCGCAGGAAATATCTCCAAGATGCATTTGCTTTGGTAAATCGGAAGAGGATTTCTTTGATTTAACAAATGACCAGAACTGTTTGCTGCACTTTTTTATTGAATCTTCTGCCGTCATAATGAAGTTTTCATAACATTCTAACGCGATCTTCTTTTGACGATTTCTCAGTACTGAAAATGATTGGTAGTCAGCCAGGTTCTTGTATTTTTTCCATTTCTTGTGATATTTTAATTTCTCTTTTACAATTTTAATAAGTGGTAAAGTGTACCAGGGGGGAAACCTTTCTAAATTACCGTTAATTTTTTTTTCGGGGATATATTTGCGAATAATGTCATTTATGATATTGTAAAAATCTAATACGGCTTTTTCGGTATCCTTACCTTGAAATTGGAGTTTCCAATTTATTTTGGATAATTTATCAGTGATTTGACCGTAATCACCTCGGTGAAACATTTTAACTGTCCTAGATGAGCTGGAGAGAGACGGTACAGTAACAGGTGATAACTCTATGTCTAATGCTCTGTGATGTGAATCTTCAGGCGTCAGAGGTTCGGTACAATGGGTTATACTACATTTTGAAATATTTGTCATGATTAAATCAAGAATTCGTTTGTTTGTATTGGTTATAGAATTGAATTGGTGTAGTTGGGTGAATGAAAGGAAGTCTACCAAGGCACAGCTAGCAGTGTTTTCTGGAAAATTTGGTTCTAATTGGTTTTGCCCTTCGGTTAACTTCCAGTTTAGTTTGGATATATTGTAGTCTCCAGCTAATAAAAACAATCCTTCCGGGTGATTTGCGTGCAGGTCTGATGTGGTGTTGAAGTGATGAGTTAGGTTGTGGATGTAGTTGGTGTTTTGTGGATGATATGTGCAGTAGATATATACATTTTTGAGTTTATTATTGTTACCTAGTATTGGCACTGATATCCAGATCTCCTCAGTACACGTAGACCAGGGAATTCTCTGAGCCTTCAGAGATTTGGATGTTGCAATTAGTACCCCCCTCCCTGCTGCTGTCCAGACAAAAAGTAGTTCCGATCCTCTCTAAATACATCATACCTATTGTCAAACAATTCACTGTCCTGGATTGATTTATTTAGCTAAGTTTTACATATAAGATAAATATCGTAATTGTTCAAAAGGACCTGATTTAAGAAGCTATGAGTTTTTGTGCGAAGACCTCGCACATTTTGAAAATATATGTTAAGCATTTTTAAATATTATGTTCGTGAAATTGTTTGGAAAATAGTAATAATTATGCTGTGATTGGGGGCATTTTTGAACATACGATTTTTTTTGTTTATGTTTGTGGTAAATTAAAATGTCTATGGTTTTAAGAGGCTTTTGTTTTGACAGATTGATTGTTATATGTTATATCTATGGACAGATTACTAATACAATTGCAATTCAAACAATTGATAAAAACATGTTTTAACATTATTTGATAAGAGTTTAAAGGGAATTTGTAATTAACGTATAGTGATGATTCGTATATTACGACTAAGTAGAAATTGAATATTATGTTAAGGTACTGCAAGAGGTTAAATTTGATATATTTGATATTGTTCTGTAAATTTAGTTTCCTAAAGGGAGGGCCGATGTAGAAGCGTCTTGTGTGGGCATTGTCTTCAATGTTGAAAGTCTGTTAACGTCATCTTGATCCGCAATTAAAATTATGGGTGTTGTATCACTTACACGAATGAAGATTTTCCCATTTTTTATCCAGCAGTAGAGAATTTTTCTGTCCGTTTTTATATCTCTACATTGTTTTAGGAGATGCTGATTTTTGGGGGTTAAATGTTCATTGATGTAAATTCTGCTGGCACCAGGAAGCTGCAATTCTGAGGCAAACATTCCCTTCCTCTTCCTTATTGCAGCTAACAGGTTATCTTTCAGGTGTCGGCGTGTAAATTTTACGATAATGTTCCTCTGTTTTCCATTTGTCACATTTCGGTTTATTCTGGGGGAGATTCTGCTTGCGAAGTCCACTTCCTCTCGGGTGATTTTACATCCAGCTGTAGCACCAATTTTGGAGAGAATGTCATAAATATTTTCGTTTCTATCTTCTGGAACGCCACTTATTATAAGGTTATTTGCACGATTATATTGATCATTGCGCTCTATTTGTCCTTCCAAATGTTTCACTTTCTTCTTAAGCTCCTCAATTTCCTCCTTGAACTCCTTTTTAATAACTTCTACTATGGTATTTTTGAAGTCTGCAAATGATTTTTCTAGAAACTGGATTTTAAATTAATCGAACTTTTTATCTAGATTTTTATTTATTTATATAACGTTATTGACTTACAGCACTTAAAATTTCACAAACAATTTGGAAAATTTAAAAAAATTTGTTCTTATTAAATTTGTTTGCCGGATCTTAAGGTAGGTACCGCATGAAAAACGTTATTAGCTATTTCTGCGTTAGAGGCGAAATTTTGCACGTCCATTGTGAAACGTTTGAAATTTGGTACTGTTTACTGCTTGTCAATGTTTGGAGTTGTCGATGAGTTTTTGCTTTTGTTGACGCAGTATGTAAACACTAGCAATTAAAATAAATATTTTGTTGGTAAATAAGTGCCGTTTGTTAATATTAGCTGAGATTTGCGTGTAATAAATCACTGTAAATAAGTTAAATATTTAATTTTGACGGGGGTAGATCGAAAGACGTCCACACTGTTGAAAAGTGTGCTGTTGTACAGTGATAGTACGAGTATATAGCGGAATTGAAATTGATATCCGAAATATTTACCTTTTCCAATATCTTTTATTTACAAACTTTCATTTTAAGACTTTTTCTTTAAATAACACATTTGAAACTATCGTAAACTAAAAATGCATTTTTCAAGAGTTGATAATAATATTAGTTAAATTGTCAAATCACTAGGGAGTACCTATTTATGAGTTGGTACAAAACAAATAAACTTCTAGGATTAAAGGGGAATATTTTAGCACTATTATATCGACGGGTGATATCGTCAAATAGAAAAGAGTAAAGTGTTGCTGAAATTGACTGTAATTCTATTTCCCGGAAAGATTCAAGTTTTTCCGAGGTATGATACAGTAGTTGTTGGGATTTGAGTGAATTTTCGGTAATAATAATGGTTCCACTTTGACTTGCCAGCAGCAGTTTCGTTGATATCTCAACAGCGTACTCTGGTCTAACAGCGAGGTTCAAAATGTACTCCGGCCTAAGGGAGAAGATTGACATACCCAGAAATGTCTCTTTGTTGTGAGATTGATAGCCCGCAAGTACTTTGTACTGCTAAATTGTACAAATTGAATTAATAAATTTTGTGAATACGTATTCCCAATATTTTGTAATTCACGTACCAATTTGTGTTACTCCATTTTAACTTTAACTTTTTTCTTTTTAATGTATAGTGTGTTAAAGGCCGTATTTGACTTACTTTAACCATCAACCAGTGATTCCTAAATAAAAAGTAATCTAAATTTAGATCTCCGGTGACTGAGAATCTTTTTTAAATGTTGTTTTCTTCAAAATCGAACTATTTTTTTTCTTCCACCTGTCGATAACTGGTTACTCAGCAGAGTAACCGACCAACCCCTCACCCCTCCCCTAACTGTCCAACACTTACTGATTTTTGGTAATGTCAATGTAGACTTAAATTTCAATAACATTTTTTTTACAAATATGTCAGGAATCACTGGTAAAAGTAAATCAAGAACTTTATTCAACACCCTGTAAGTATTAAAAAATATTATTTTTCAATTTACAAAACTTAATATTAGTAAACAAGTTCTGCTGTATAATTATAACTAAGCTGTTTCGCTTCTGGAGACATTATCAAACTATGTTGAGCAAAGATTCATCCCTCAAATTTTACAAAAAAGTGTACACTATTGTTTTAACGATTATATCATAAATATAAGTATTTTATGTAACAAGAATATAATAAATTAAAAATGCCGACTGTATAAATACTGATTAAAATAATTATGTCGGAAACTAAAGAACATTATTTATATTGTGGTTAAAGTTTTCTGCAAAACACCACCGCAATAACCGAAAGTAATCCGGAGAAGCAATCTGACAGATGGACTTTTGAAAAGATTAACGTAACGTAAAAGATTAATGAAAATTATCGTAAGGGCGCATTCCTTCCATTTGTTATCTTTCCTCCAAGATTATAAGACGAGCTATTAAGCATAAGAGAATGAAATATTAATTGATATATCATTGAAGAAGAAGATAACAATAACATTCTAAACGAAAATATGAAAGAGGTCAAGACACAAAAAAATAGAAAAAGATAATGGTCGAGTTCTAGGTCGAATGACTCGAACCTAGAACCTCTCGTAGAAACGCCTAACCGGGTGTGCGCGTGTACCAATTCCGCCATTGCCACTTTCTGTCAAACCGTCATATTAGTCAATCTCATATTTAATTTTTTTTTTGTATTTCTTCGGCATTAACTATGTAACAATTTCTAGACATTTTTGTTTTGAAAAGTTTAAATTTTCCATGTACATTTGTTACTTTAATTTTAATTTTTGCGACCGGTTTCGATACGTCTGTATCATTAAATCTAAAATTAATTTAGTTAATAAAATAATAGCACCATGTAAATCCCGTCTACTTACGATGTTCCCATGTAATTTTCACTCCTCCCACCGTTCTCCCCTCCACCAAATTCCCCCACTCCCACTACCCCCGCCTAATTAATTTTTGTACTTGTATTTTTAAGTTAGTTTTAAGTTTGCTCGTTAACGATACAGACGTATCGAAACCGGTCGCAAAAATTAAAATTAAAGTAACAAATGTACATGGAAAATTAAAACTTTTCAAAACAAAAATCCCATATTTAAAATTTTAGAATTAACAATATTATCTTCAACAATTTTTTTCTTAATTTTTTCCTTAGAATAACCTTCAAAAGTTATAAAAAAAGAGTATTTCTTTTAAAAAATTGAATATCATTTGATATTAATTACGAATTGCATACTAATGAAAACAATTAAAACTTATTTACTTTTCGTCATCATTTGGGACACCAAAAAAAAATTATCAATAAAAAATAATTAATGTAGAAAAATGCAAAACTTTGACCTTTTCCATAAAAAAAACTTCACTATTTTCGACTATTCAATAAATGAAATAAATTTAGAAAGAGTAACAGAAAAGCAAGATCTTGGCATAATAATGGATGAGAAACTAGACTTACGGTACACATTCAACAAACTGTAAATAAGGGTATGAAAACATTAGGATTTAAATTAAGAACAATTAAAAACTTCGATTTGTTGCAAATCGTTAAACTGTTGTACATATCCCTTGTTAGAAGCCTAACAGAACATGAATCCATATACTGGTCACCCTTCTAAAAAAATCATATTCAATTAAGTTAAATAATAATGTTGAAAAAATACTAAGAATATTTCCATACTTCGTAAATTTTAAACTTAACATCCCTTTAGAGCAGGTGTGAGGAACCTTTTCAGCGTCGCGGGCCATTTCAATGTCTATACCTTAACCCGCGGGCCGCACTCCGATTTCTATGTTGGGGAGGGGGGGAGGAGCCACAATCTAATCAAAGAACTGGTTTTAATAAAACTTATTAAAAAAATACTCCAATTCTGGATGCACATAGTCCACAACCAGAATTTTATAACTACACTTTGAACACGAGAATGGTTTCCGTCAAAGGCATCAGCAGATGAAACCACAACTGAAATTTTTCATTGCATTCTGAACACAGAACTAGTTTTAATTTAGATTGAATTTGCTTGCGGGGAATTGAAACTGCACTCAAACAAGAAAAGGGCTTTCCTCTAATTCTGGCAACACAAATGCAACTACTCATTTATAACTGCACTTCAAACACGAGAATGGTTTCTTACGAAACGCGTTATGAAGATAAAACCCCGCCTGGGGTTTTTTCGATGTATTCCAAACACATAACTGGTTTTAATTATATAATGAGTTTGTACGCGGGGAATTAAAATTACAATCGGAACATGCAAACAGCTTTTTTCCAATTCTGGCACCACAAAGTACGCAACTAGAATTTTATGAATGCACTTCTAACATGAGGAATGAGTCAAAAATAGAAACCCCGACCTGGAATTTTTTCGTTGCATCTAAACACAGAACTGGTTTAAGTTATAGGGTGAATCTGTACGCGGGAAATTTAAACTACACTCAGTACATGAAAATGGCTTTTATCCAATACTGGCAGCAAAGCAACTAGAATTGATCTAAAAGCAACTACAATTATAGCAACTAGAATTTTATAAATGCACTTCAAAAACGAGAACAGGTTTCTACGAAATGCGTAAGCAGACGAAACCACACTTTGAATTCTTTCATTGCATTTTGAACACAAAACTGGTTTTACCATTAGAGTGAATTGGATTGTGAGTCCCCAGCTTTGATTAATACTGCACAAAGAACATCAAAATTGTTTTACTCCGATTATTTGCAGTCGGAATGCAAGAACGGTTTCATCAAAATGCAATAGCAGATGATTGGCCGCATGCGACCCGCGGGCCGCAGGTTCCCCACCCCTGATTTAGAGCATAAAAATTACCCGTCGCTAATGAATATTTTAAAAATTCCAACTTTGAAAACAAACTATTAAACGGCCTAACTTTTTTATTAAAATTATTAAGCACTAAGTTATGTTGTTGAGAACTCCTACAATTATTAAATATACATCTTCCTACACGAACAACTAGATCCATTTATTGGGCAGGGAATATAACCTATATTTGACAAAATATTTTTTCCAGTGATCAACGATTTTTTCAAATTTTTTTTCAAACGGCACATAATGTATTGATCCTTTGCGCAGGAATACCTAAAATACTAAACATATATTTTATGTCTTTAGGGGTCGTCCATTAATCACGTGATGTTTTTTTAGCAACTTTTTAACCCCCCCCCCCCTTGGAGCCTCAAGTGATTAATGGACGACCCTTTAGGTAGATATAAGAAGGATAGTAATTTTGGGGTCTACCTTAGGCCCAGTTGGCTGCGGGAGAGTTAAACGATATGGATGTTTTTGACAACAACAACTTGAACTTGGCAAACTTCGAGCACCATGTACAAGTATGCCAACTATTTCTACCTATTTCATAAAGTAATTGTGATCACCAATTTTAAACATTTTTATTAATATTATTCTTGATTCGGAGGATATTTGCAGATTTTCTATTTTTACTTAACTTATATTCTAAGTTACCTACTGTGTGTCAACTCTTATATTGTGTGTAACCTATAATTGGTTTCTTATATTTTATTATACCCTTATTTTGTCACTTTTTTTCATCGTTTTTTTCATTATATTTAAATAAATGAATAAAAAGCAAATAAGAATATAATTTTTTTACATACTTAACCTCAAATTCGACTGGAAAAAGTTTTAAAATTCGATAATTGAATGGCATTTATGATTAATAAAGGAAAAATTTCATCCATAATATATAGAACATAATGCCAAAAAAAATATATAATATCTCTGTAAATGCTTCAAAACCTGATATTGAGCAGAAAATTATGCTTACAATTTCACTGATAACATACCTGTACGACAACACACCCCGATTGGGAATAACAAATAATATTTTAAAAATAAAACATAGTAACACTGGCTCTAGATGGCTGGGAGCAGCTGGGGATTATAAGGAATTAACATAATCTTAACAAGCGGATTGTAAGTTTTAGAGCACAGGCGTCAGGGAGGCATGCTGTCCTTGTTCTATCGGTATTACAATGGAAGATGCTCCGAGGAACTAGCGTCATGTATCCTTTCGGTACCGGTGCATCGGGTAATACGCAAAACGCGAGCCCAACAAATGAAAACGGTTGATATTTGTCTCACGACAACGGTCGCTTCAAAGAATCGTTCTTTAGTGCAACGGCTCAGCTGTAGAATGAATTGCCGGCCTGTGTGTTTTCTCCTTCCTACAACATGGGTCTCTTTTCTTTTCTTTTCATTCTCCCATTTTTACCTCTTTCTCTCTTCAAAAAGACCCCCCATACATAATTATTAATTCAAAGATGAAAAAGGCCCTGAGGGAAATTATCATTACTACCGACGCGACGTATTGAGCGAATTTCTTGGAGAGAGAAATTTGACTAATTTACATAAGTAGGGAGACTTTTTATATAATGACTCCAAGGATCGGAGTAATTAAGTGGCCTTCAAAGGTGAATTAGGCCCGTCTGCGGATATCAACATTTTGTTTCAAATAATAAACCCGTTTTCTAAGAATTTATTTCTAGTGCGAAAATTCATCGAGAACGAAAATGCTGAACGTGCAAACCGACGCGATACTAAATTCCCCAAAATTCGAATAATTTTCATTAATTTTATTTTAACTTTATGAGTAAAATCTCAAATTGTAATATTTAATTAAATGAAGACAATGGTAACCGACGAGTTCATCGAAAATCAATTCATCGAAAGTAAATTCATTGAAAACGAGTTCATCAATTCATCGAAAGCAAATTCATCGAAAACGAGTTCATCGAAAATCAATTCATCGAAAATCAATTCATCGAATGATCAATTCATCGAATCGCCAATTCATTGAAAAACATTTTTTTTGTAGATATTAGAGCTGTCAAAATTAAATACCCAAAAAGGTCTGTTTAACTGAGGTAAATGTGTTTAGCAACTGTCAGTTTCGTAGGGACAAAGTAAAATTTATAGGTTATCACTTCGATTTCCGATTGTCTGATATTGCAAAAAAGGGATATCTAAGGAACGGTGACCAGACAACTCATAATGAAACCAACTCATAAACAACTCAGAAAGGTCATTAAGAGTGATGATAAAAAATATTTAAAAATTGGCTAAATAAGTTAGGTTAGGTTAGGTTATGTTATGTGAGGTTAGGTTAGGTTAGGTTATGTTAGGTTAGTTTAGGTTGACCAATGCATTTTTAATTTCTCTCAAATATCAACAAAATATATTTTTTCGATGAATTGGCGATTCGATGAATTGATCATTCGATGTATTGGTTTTCGATGAATTGATTTTCGATGAACTCGTTTTCGATGAATTTGCTTTAGATGAATTGATTTTCGATGAATTGATTTTCAATGAATTCGTTTTCGATGAACTCGTCGTGAACCGAAGACAATATATACGAAACTCAATCGAAAATCTGGAAACAGAAAAATCAGAAAAAGATATTGGCACCTCTGGGACTTGAACCCAAGACCTCTTGCTTTCCAGGCAAACGCGCTAACCACTGCGCCAAGGTGTCAAATATCTTTTTCTGATTTTTCCGTTTCCAGATTTTCGATTGAGTTTCTCTTATATCGTCTTCATCTAATTAAAATTTTCCATTAAGTTCTCTTTTTAACCTCCGACGCAAGGAGCGGTGTTATAAATTTGACTTTCTGTGTATCTGTCTGTCTGTGTATGTCTGTCTGTGGCATCGTAGCTCCTGAACGAATGGACCGATTGTGATGCGTTTTTTTTGTTTGAAAGCTGACGTAATCGCGATGGTTCTTAGATACAATTCATCTGTTCAGGAGTTTCAAAGTCATCCTCTCTTTTTTGTGTTGGGGGTTGCTTAAAATTTTCAATATTTAACTTATTCTTATTGTTCTGAGCAGCTTACTCTAGAAGCAAATCAATATTTTAATATAACTATCCTATATCCGTGGAAAACCCCCGGGGTGTTCAATTATGTTATTATTTAATTCATAAAATTTTATTTATAAACAAGTGTTGTTTTGTAATTATTACACGTATTACGTTTGAGTGCTGTTTCCTCCTCTGAAGTCATTATCAAACTATGGTTATACCACTTACAGATGATACATTTATGTCATTTCTAGATAGGTACTCCCACGATAAAACAATTTATTGATTTTGCTTTTTACCTACACGCCCTTATTAATTTCCGAGTAAAATGACAAAAAAATATTTATGGTCAATTACCCTTTTAAAATTTCCCCAATTACTGCATTGTTTAAATTTGACTGATCGTTATGTGAGTGATTTCAAAATCATGACTCTTGTGTTTATTTTCCTGCACAATTAAGTACTTGAAATTGGCTTAAAAATGTCTAAAAAATGACCAGGGCATTATATTTTTTTATACATTTATCAAAATAGGTTTCAAATTATGAGAATTTTTGTTAATTTCCAATTGCTCTAAAATATTGAGCATGGGCCCTTTATTTTGTATGTTTAATGGTATTGCCTTATTAATATCACTAAGTGAATGGTTTTTAATGTATTTTATTATTATTTTTAAACGAAAGCAAGTGTTCTTTGAATACACTATTAAAGGACCTAATTCTTATATAAAATTTATCGTCTTTGTGTGCTGTAATCACAGTTTAATCGAGCTTTCAGAGGGCGAAATAGTTGTAATAATGAATGCATAGCAGAGCTTGCTTATAAATAAACTGTTTTTCTAAATTAAATAACAATATTGTTGAATATATAAAAGAAAATAAAATAAAAACAGAGTTATGCGATTTATACTTTGTAACATATATTCTTGTCAGAAACCAAATATCAGAGCAATCGACTACCATCTCAAGATAGTGGGGAAAAGGCTGGGGTCCAAATCGAATGTTTAAGTAAACGAGTAGTTAGAGATATAAGAACAACTTAATTTGTTACTTGAAATTGGCAAACAATTAGTTGTATACAATATAAATACCTGCATTATTCAAATAGGTTGTGATACGGAGAGATATTGTTTAGACCTTTAATTAAAGGTACGCCGTTACGGAGTGTTATCGCGGGTAGAATGGCCAGGCGAGGCTTCGGGACTCCGAACCAGGGAGCCAAAAAGCAAGAGTCTCGATAGGCCATTCGCGTGTCCAAACGGTCTTCCTTCATCAACAGGAAAGAGGCTCCATCAGCCTAGCGTAACCAAAACACGATAAAGCCACCTCTCAGGCAGCGTGACTATTATCAGTCGGCAGGTAGTTAAAATTTCACGGCTCCATCAGCCAAAAACCACGCGCAGCGCCGTTCGCAGAACGCACCAAGAAAATTTCCAGACATCGGCCGATAGCACGACGCGAAATCACTCGCTCCTTCGCCATTAGACGGTATCACTAACTCGTGATCCAAAATAAAAATATATTTAAGGCTTCCAGCACTTAATAAAATTAAACTCAGCTTCCAAAGCCCAAAAAATTGAACTCCCGGTCAAAAACGCAAACTCACAACCGCTGCCATGATTGTAAGAATCCTGACCATTTCCGTTTTTACTCATATCCCCGGTTGACAGTTTGACCAACCGCAGCAAGATAAAATGTAAAATCGAATTAAATTAAGAAAAAGTCGCCAATACCTACTGGCAAAATAGATATGTTACAACATGATAAATGCAAGTCTGTTTTAAAATAAAAATTAAATATTTGGAAATTTATAAAAGCCACAACTAAGATTCGAACCCCGATTAACTGATCGCAAGGCAATTGTGTTGACCATCAGAATTATTAACTAGTTTAAGAATGGAGGCATAAATTCATTATAATGAAAATATATTGAAAATAAGGGAGGATGGTTTCATAGAATTTGAATAATTCATCCAATTTCAAAATAAAAAAAGCAATTTTCGTTAAATTTCTTTTAATCTTCTAAGAATTATGAATTTTAGAATGTTATTCACAAACAACCGAAATAATATTATTTAAAACAAATATCTGAAGTATTCGAATAACTCTCCTAGATTGAAGATGTTATATGTTACTTATCCTGTCCCAATTACTTAAAAATTCCCGATAGGATAAATACTTATAATTAAAATATTAATAGTTAAATACGAAATCAAAATAATTTGTTTTTCTTATTTTTTTGTTAGAAAATCTGAAGCCTTTAATAACATTGGAAAAAAGTTTCATAATTTAAGCCTGTTCATCTCGAAGATTAAATTAATTAAAAAACATACCAATTTTTTATTTAAGTTTCTTGAAGATAGGTTTTTACATGATATCGGCACACGCCCGTATTATGTTTGATGTATACATAAAGATATAATATGTATAAGGAGACAATGAAAGATATCTGTACCATAACAAAGTGAATATAATTTTTAAATAAATGAAGACAATATAAGAATATAATTTGTTTGACAAAGTGAATATAATTTGTTTGACCGTCCGTAGAAATAGGAATAGGAATGTAAAAAAAATATTTAGAAAAACTACACAGAACCTTCGTGTTGCATTGGTATGATATAATTTACTAGCGAGTACCCGGCATGCGTTGCAATGCCACTCAAAAAATATAGTCTACGAGTTTTAATTCTGTTTATTTTGCTTAGACATTATTGAAAAATTATAACTACTTATGATCAAAAAGTAATTACAAAAACTACATCATCATTTCGGCATTTTTGAACTTAGGTATAAATTAAATCATATTTTGAAAGAAATAAAATCGATATTCAGTATTTATTTTTTAAAAAGCTGGTACGGAGAATAATTAAACTTCCTCATTAGACCCGCCCTGGACGATCGTAAGAACATCTTTCGGTGAAATTAGAATTTTCGGCCGCTGGCTGGTTAATGGCCCTTAAGGAAAATGTAGAAAAACTGTATATAGCTGGTCGCCTAGCATACCAATTCAATTAATTTACGATTACATGCATTCTGATAAATTGGCAAAAGTGGCAAAACCATCTACTAAAGTTATAAACGTAAATAAACTAGACGATGATTGCCGGTGTCTAGTGATTATCCAATCTCATTTGACTGTCTTCTTCTCACTAACGAATGTAAATACTTCATTGAAATCTTAACAGATGTTTTTATTAGTTGATATCTTAAGGTGATCCACTAGTCCTTGAACAATTCGAAATCGGAATCCCCGCCTCTTTTTGGGAGGGATTTAAAAATTCTTGAGAAATCTTTTTTGGAAAAGTTGAAGGTATTTGAAAGTTGTTTTTTACAGGTTGTTTTAGTAAAGGTCTGTATAAAAAATTCACTCGTTTCTTTTTCATTGTTTATTGTAAATAACAAAGAATGTTAAAAATCGATTTCACGGAACCAAGTGACGTAGAGTCTAGGAACTTCAATTCACCACCGTAATGGGGCATAAACTGATTCAAAATGCACAAAGGCTTTATGTTTAATTCTCAATTTGAATTTCGTTAAACGCTGCCCATTTTGATACATGCCGAAAAAAATAGCGCGAAATTGCAATATTTTGTTTTATTTTGTGAAATTCTGGCATAAATATTTTATTTTCACATGAGCTCCACACAGGAGGCCCCGAGGAAAACAATTTCCCTGAGGGCCTATGTCATCTTTGGGGATGTTGTGTGAAAAGTTTTTTTTAGGGAAAAGAAGGAGAAGAGAGTTCCGGAAAGGAAGAGGGGTGGGTAAGAATCTGGGGTTCGGTGTATCGTGGTCATCCACCTCCAAGACCTAGACAAACCTCATCCCATGAACCCGTTAATATTAAAATACTTTCCAATCATTTATAAAAAAAAACTTAATTTTCCAAATTATACAATAAAACGAAAACTATATAAGAAAAAGGGTTCATCAGTAGTAGATTTTGCACTTCAAAGTATTTTTCATAGGCCTGATATTTTATTTTTTCCAGACAAAAAGGCTTTTAAAAATAATCGATTGTTTCCAAGATTAAGATATGATCATGATTTTGTTTGATTTTGCATTATTCCGCATGGCTTAATCTTCAATCTTTATATTGTGTTAGTAGACAAACTTTCATATCTGCAGAAATAGTTACATACCCATTTCAAAAGTGAAATCAGATTTTGTGAAGCGGGTCGAGGTTTTTCTAATTTCGCAGGTATTTCTTAAGTTAGGTGTTAATGGTTAATCTATTTAATAAAAGATTGATAAAAAAATATAATAATTAAGTGTAGGTACCCCATCTTTCGATTATTTTATTAACGATTTTTAAAAATCGACGGAGTAGGTCAAAACTATCATTTTTGTGGCAATCACCACGAACAAGCGGGCAAACACTGTACTGTTTTTGTTCATTCAAAAAATCATATAGTTATGGTATAATGTAGTCGATGAAAGGGTCTTGTAGTTAATCAATTAAAAATTATGCAACTTTATTTACTCCATTTACTATTTAATTATCATTATTTTGTTTTCAACTGTCTTGATACTGTGAACGTGCCCGTGAACGTTGTAGCGGTCGGGTACCTTTTCCATTTCATCAATTTGTTCATTATTTTGAAAGATTGTCGTGTTGATTCGATCTTTCACAGACGTGATTTATATTTAGTTTGATTTGCAGGTAAACAATTACCTTTCACTAACTAATTATTATTTGCTAATGGACCAAATCTACACCCATTCAAATAAAAAATTTCTTAAACGGGCAATCGTAACCCATTTCATCCCTATTTTTTACATTAATGCACAGAAGGCCCCGACGAAAATATTTTTCCCTCAGGGCTTATGTCATCTTCGGGATGCTATGTGAAGAGACTTTTTAGGGAAAAGGAATGAGAGGAAGTTTTGGGAAGGAAAAAGGGTGGGGAGGAATCTGGGGGTCAGTGTGTCCAGGAGTGACAGTCATATGAATCATCCCTCTCACTGCGGTGCAAGTTAATGGATCGAGATAGTTTGGCTTATGAGCTCTAAGAGTCTCACAACCAGACTCTTCCGATCCGGCCAACCACGGAGTTGATGTACAGTACAGAGTACAAACTACAGACGCATCCAACGCCTAAACCTGAACAAATTTCACCCTCATGAAACTAAACACACCCTTAATCACCAAATGTAGCGAAATACTTGTGGCGATTTATGGCAGAGGTGTTGGTTATCCAATGAATGATTCCTGGCTATACCCGCCTCCCAGTTGAATATTTTTCCACGTGTAAAAGACATGTGTTGCATTCAAATAAAATCTTATGTGATAGAAAGAATCCGTTTACTTACCACAATGTCATGACGATGTACGGCATCCAGCACCATACAAAAACGGACACAATGGTCACCGTCATGCGCAGGGTTCTACTCCTGGCGCGTTCTATGTTTCTGATATCCGATCGTCTCAGTCTCAGACGGCTGCCCTTTGTGGGGTAACTTATATCTGGAAATAAAAAAGACAAAATATTGTTTATGAGCTTTAAACTATCACCTGCAGCATTTTGTTTTTGTTGTGTCTACCTTTTGTTAGAGGTTATTGTGCTCGGGTTGTCGACTTTCAAGGAACGAATAAAGATAAACTTAGATTGAAAATCTCCACATCTCCGTGAAGTTTATTAAAAGAAGAAGTTAAAATAAAAATGTTAAAAATTGATTTTGGTTGGTACATGAAAAACACTTGCAGAATTTTTGTGTCCAAACACATTAATAGTTTCTGAAAATATTACACCATTTGCACCTATTTACGAATTCAAATGTCGGACATATTAGTCTCTAAGCTACAAAGGTTTCACTGTAAATAATTGCTTGTCTTGGAAATTCAATACAGAAAATTTTATAATTTTTCACTTGACCGTTCCAGAAATGTTGCCGTTTCAGCACACAAATTTTCTGCAATGAATTATTGTTACAATAGATCTCATAAACAAACGATTTTTTTTCTTATCATTCTTCTGGCGATTGGCTTTCCCAATATTTTTAAAATTTTATACTTTCCAAAGCAACAGCAAACCATCAGTTCTAACTTTCATAGCCTTTTGTCTAAACGTCTTTTTTGGTTGTCTTGGTTGTCTTGTATTTTTTGGTTGTTTAGAGAAGATAATATTTTTACTTAATGAAGTGGAAACTTCTTTAGCATTCGTGATTTGACACTCGATGAAAAAAAAATAGCGACATTAAAAAGAGACAAACACTTACATCTAAAGGACTTAGCCTGCGAAAGAATGAGATAGCAAATCGATATCCTCTTTTCTACTTTACTTACTTTTTTCTACTTTAGTTTTCTGAAGGTTTTACTTCTACCACGTGTAAATTACACACTCTGAATAATATTTTTTATATTAATGACACGCAATAAAAATGATAACAAACTATAGAAATAATTTTTTAATTTTTTTTTATTTATTATTAATATAAATATTTCCGATCGAATGTGAAATATAATGTTGGCATCATGCTGATGAAAGACTATACCTACTATTTGAATCGTTTTGTTTCTGGAAGTAGAATTTTGATTCTTTAGTTCAGCTTTTCCTAACCTTTTTCAGCCACGGACCCCTTTGAAATCAAGCACAATTTTCAAGGACCCCGTTAATAAAAAAACAACAATAAATTTCGAACCATTTGAGTGAAGACTTATTTAGCACTGTTGTGATTTGAAACTCGATGAAACGAAAAATAGCGATACTAAAAAAAGACGAACATTGGATTTAGCCTGTGAGAAAATGAGATAGTATAATCGGTATGCGGTGCTTCGTAGCCTATCCTCTGTGTGCGGTGCTGCGCAACCTCCCCACTCTTGTCTACTTTAATTTTCGGAAGGTTTCACTTCTACCGCCTGTGAATTGCACCCTATGATATTTTTGTAGTAAGTACTACAAATACAATTTATTTTTTATATAAAAAACGTTAATAATTAACGTACAACAGCAACACGAACATTCACAATGATTAACGGTTAATTAATATGAAGGTTGGTGTTTTTTGCAACTAAATTAGTAATATTCGGGTTGATGTTGCTACTAAGTTGTATTCTCAAATCGTATTTTTCCTGGTAATCTGTTTCTATGTTTGTTTTTATTGTGTGCAGAGAATGTAGGCAGAGAATGCCTTTTCAAAGAGTGAGAAGCAGTATATTTCTTCTGATATTTCCTCATAGTCTTGCATTAGGGGAAGGAGGGGCAAAGTGGAAAACTTAACTTCAGAGTACAGATTAGTTAAGAAAGTGTTTTTTGTTTTTTGTTTTTTATAGTTTATTAAAACAAGAAACTTACATATTTTTGCTAATTGAAAAAAAAAATAATACTAAAAGAGAACAGTTTTGGTAATGGAGACCCAGTTTTGAAAACTTAACTTTTTTCCACTTTGCCCGCATAGCAGGGCAAAGTGGAAACGTGGAAAGGGTAAAGTGGAAACATATAATATAGAACAATAAAATACAGAATATGATAGCATGATTCCTCTAATGGGATTGGCAATTAAAGCAGGTAAATTTTCCATCATTCCAATATCGACACACAGTTCATGTGCCCATTCTTCAGTTGGAGGATCAATGTAAATTTCTTTGCAAAACATGCAAAGTATAAAATGTTGTTATTTTGATGTGCCAGGCTGAGGTTGAAAATTAATTTTCTCTTTAACTTTGTTTCTCTTCGAGAAAATCTTTCTTGCATATTTTTTGTTTTTTTGAAATTTTCTTTTTCTGTTCCATTTTCTCAATTTTTATTTTCTTTTGTATTTTTTACTTTCTGCTCCCTTTCCCTGATAATTTTCATCTTTTTGGCTACTTTTTCTTCCAATTAATTTTTGTTATGTTTAGAGTAAAACTGGACATCTCACGTGTGCGGGCAAAGTGGAAAGGTTTCCATTTTGCCCTCACATACAACTTTCTACTTTGCCCAAATGGTGTGAAAGGAACAAAAAAATACATATATCGAAAAATCCTATCAAAATATCACAGACGTATTAAAATAACGTTGGACAATACTTATGTACAATGCAATAATAAATAGCATACAATTAATCCTCACCTTTCAATGAAAAATCAACCGAGGAAGTTTGAATGTTTTCGTAAAGAATCTGCACACATCACTCAACATACACGTGCACCGCGCTGGGTCGCCGCAGCCGTGCTAAATTTCATCAGGGGCACAAGAGCGACATGCGACTTGCGGTAAGAGCGCAACGCGGGGGGAAGTCGCAATTTTTGGTTTTATGTGAACTTTCCACTTTTCCCGCCCCTTCCACTTTGCCCCACTTTACCCTACGTTGACCCAATTACATCCACCCACAAACTTGATAAAAAGGCTTCTTTTAAATGAAGTTTCAAAGCTGAATCATAAGATTTTTTATTAATTGGTTTTCCTGTTTCATTGTCAAGTCAGTAATATCAGTAACACATTTGTCGAAAGGGTCTAATATCCAATTATTATTTTTGTCGTATTGGAAAATAATTGAGATTTTTGGTAGCATTTATTTATTATTGTTAAATGGTTCAAAGATGGGACTGCGGACCCCCATACGGTTTAAGGAACACTGCTTTAATTAGATGATATCTGTGGTGTTTTGGAAAAGGGAGATGAGTCAGTAAAAATGCGATATGGAGTTAAGTATGCCAGAGGAATCCTAATTTTTTTCTCTACACGGTAAAGAGCGATGAGTCCGCTAAAAAAATTAGTTTCCGAGATATTAGCCGTTGACATACAGAGATGAGTCATATTTGAAATAAATTAACATGTATTTGGAGATAATTCAAGTTGTCTCTGTTTACCGAAACGTATTTTTTAAATATTGACACGGAAAACAGAGTTAACTTTAATAATCGTTGTTTTCTGTGTTATATATGGTTCATTCTGGGCTTTATGGTTACATGACGCCGCAGCCTGCCACGTTTGACAGTTGTTATTTCGCAGTTCGCTAAAGATTTATATCATTATTTCGATCGTATTATCATTATCTATCTTTTATTATATATTTATCTTTGGTATCGTGTGCTTTTGGGAGTAAAAACTTTCGAATGCAAATTCGTCATATGGTTAAATTTTTTAAATTATTTTCTCCGTCTTCTGTTATGGTATTATATTTGTATTATAGGTCCGTTTTCCAGTTATCCTCTCCAAGACTTACAGACGCTAGTTCCAAATTATTCGAGTGATTTTAGATGATGAGTGTATACTTCTTAAATAAGTAAATGATATTTCCTGTTATTAAATTGAAAAATGACACAAAGAATTAGGAAATATTAAAGAGATAACTCGTGATTTATTCTCGATTAGGTCCAAACGAGACAAGGAAAAGAGGGTTGAGTCACATAAAATGGTTAAAAATAGGTTTTTTCCAAATTTTCAAATACCATTCTATAGAATAAATATTTTCATTAATTATCGTATAAAAATATATTCTTAATTACATTTCTCAGATCTGGCGAAAAATATAGAATACAAAATTGGCTCCCCTGTAAAATTGACTATTATTGACTCGTCTCCCTTTTCCTAAACACCACAGATATGTAAAAATGTGCCTAATCTACCATAGTTATTTTTCCTTCCGTTCGTCATATTTTATTCAGCTTTATAACATCTCATTTCTCAATTTGGGTGCTATAAACTCACTATCATTAAGCACTTAGGCTCTTGTATGCTTTTCACGTTAAGGTTTAAAATAACAACAATAGAAACGGGAAAGAATGGCTGGTTTTTTTCATTCCCAAAGTACCTGAAATAAACTGGAAAAAATACACCATTTCGTAACGAACGCGCTAGGGCTGTTAATATTGTGGGGATTGAATTCTAGGTACTTTTACAAAAGAAACGAAAACGTTGTCCTTTCATTGAGGAATAGGTACCGACTATAATTTTAAAGTAAAATTTATATTAAATTTTTATAAGAAAAACTCTATTTTCATAACTTTTGAAGGTTATTCCCATTAATGTAATATATTATTGAAGAATAAGATAACAATAATAATCTAAACGAAAATATGAAAAAGAACAAGACACAGAAACAATAATGCTCACAACTGGTTAAACAAGAGGTTTTGAGTTCAAGTCCCAGTTGCGACCATTATTTTTTTCTATTTTTCTGTGCCCTGTTCTTTATATTTTCATCAAGATAATTATTGTTATCTTCTTCTTCAAAAAGATTTAAATATATAAGTAGGTTCTTAGTTAAAAAGATCCGACAAGTAATTGATCAGTGGCGAGACAAAACGGTAATGAACTAAACTTAAAATTATTTGGCAAAAAATGAATAAAATGAAACGAAATTGTTACAACAATTTTTCTTTAGTTAATTTATTCATTTCTTCAACAATTGCAAATTCACTTTGTGACGTCATTAAAACGAGAAAAACCACTTTGTATAAAAATTAATTAACTTACTAATTAATAACCACTCTTTGAAATATATTTTGCCCAAGGTACTTATCTATCTCTGCTTGTTTGTTTATTGTTATATTTATCAATTTTCATTTTCGTCAACAAAAGTTATCAACTTGATTTGATACTCGTATTATTTGAATAAATTATTTTTGTTCCAAAATTGATTTGTTTTCATTTAATGTGATCATTATTTACACAATATTGTAAATTAGTTCGGAACGAACGAAATAATAACTTAATAAACAAGCCTTTGGAAAATTTAATTATGCAAATGATAAATATTATCAAAATTATTTCCACCAATCAGCGCAGCTAATGATTTGATTACACATTTTCATAATAACCGAGTAAATTTAAAAAAGTTTTCATAAATTATTCACGGTAAATGCGATTTTTTTGTTTATTTAATTTCTTTACTGGTTTTGCAATTCTAACAAGATTCAAGGTTGCAAGAATGAGAGAAAGGATCTACCTCTTGAAATGTCCTCACCACGAATCCCGTCTGACTTCAGGATCGAGTAACATTGGAGAAAGATATTGGTTTCTACAATTCTTCGATCCGTATTATCGGATATACGTTATTACGTAGTAAGTAGTGATGATTTTTCAAAAGTATTTACATTTACATTGTATCTTAATTCTCAAATATTCTTATTTGAATCTTTGTTAAGTAAATACGTGTATGTATTACTATAATACAATCTGTGGGATGTGTGGGTTTGCATTAAACTCCCCGCATTCTGAAATAAAGACAGCAGTATTTTTATCTCCAATTACATTACATATAAGTACCGCCGACCCGGGAACCATTTATTGGATAACCAACACCCATGTCATAGGTCACCCCAAGTGTTTCGCTACGTTTGGTGACTTAGCAGGGGTGCCCGGGTTTACGGGGTGAGGTTTGTCCGGGTCTTTGTCCGGGTTTGGCGGCGGATGCGTCTGTCCAACTGCTGAGTGGCAGGCTGGATCGAGAGAGAGTGGTTGAGCAAGTCCCTTTGACATATCCAGCCGTACTCTCCCGAAACATCGTATTCGTACGTTTGTAACTCCTGGAAACACTGACTTCCAGATTCCTACCCACCCCTAATACCCTTTTCCTTTCTAGAACTTCCCCTCCTTTCTTTCCTACAAAGACCTTCCACACAGTATCCCCAAAGTGGAGATAGATTCCTTAGGGCCTCCTGTAAGGAGCTAACGTAAAACAAATTTATTTTCAGAGGGACTGGGAGAATACTGTAATCCCAGTCTACCGCATTACCTGCGATAAATACAACTATTACCTTTAACCCCTCGGGCTTTGGGCATATTCGATCAGTAGGTCAGAGTATTTCCGCTTTTCAATAAAATCCAAACAAATGGAATATTTCTGAACGAATCCGAAAACTAAAAACTGTTTTGAGAGTTTAAGAAATTCGCTTTCAACTCTTATTATCAGAAATAACCATGATAAATATAATTTTTTTTAATACGAACATATGAAAAGTTTTAAGAATGGCTCGTCTAACGTTTTTTCTAAGTAAAATTACACTAGCTTGCGTAGTATTAGTAGGGTTTCCACTCCACCTTCGCTTTCCCCACTCTTCCCCCCTCCCCCAACCCCCCTTCCCCCTGCCTCCTTTCCACCCCCTCTCTGATCCCCTCCATACCCATTACACTCATTTTTCGTACAGCTCGCGTGCCACCTATTGCAATTTTTTTAATACAAATTTTCATAATGCTAGAGCTCTGAGCTGCCTGTATGTTATTCTGATGTATGAGCTATATTATTGTAAAATTTCATTAAAATCCATTCAGTAGTTTTTGCGTGAAAAAGAAACAAACATGCATACATCCATAGAAACTTTCGCCTTTATAATATTAGTAGGATGTATTAGTTATAAACATTATCACTACCTCAATTTTTGTCGTTTTATGAAAAAAAAACCATTAATAAAAAAATCACAAAGCAAATTTTTTTTTTATTTTGTGGTCGGAAACTTTGGTTTCATGAAGATGTACATTTTAATTTTTTGCGGTTTATTTTTTGATATGAATAGATAGTGTTGTGTTTTCTTTCTTACGCCGCGCCGTTTAGATCATATTTTTTACTTAGAGTAAAGGAGACACGGGACGGCATAAGTTGTTCGTAAAAGCGGACAAATTAGCCTGAGCGGTTAAAGATAATAATTAATATTTTTGAATGTAGCTATTACTTTGTGGTTATCCATTATAGAAAAATGTAACAATACATATATGTCATATAGCCCAATCATGGATTTGTCATATATGTCATATAGCCCAATCATGGATTTGTTCCCCTACCCACCCACTCTACACTAATACCTACCCACCCAATCTACATTATTAACTAACAACGGCTCCACCCCTACCACAACAAAACATTGTTCTAAACTGTCAAATTAGTATAAGCTTTCCCTGACGAAGGAACGTTTGTTCCGAAACCGGTCGGATTTGCACATCATATAAGTGGTTTATACAAAGTTGTATTGTTTCATTTTTCTGTAATAATTAATAATAGCGATTAATAACATAAAATAAAATAAATCAATGTAGGCATTATATAGTAATATAAGTGTAGGCATAATATATAATTTACGTCGCTCGCCGAGTTGGCATCGCGTTTGCGTCCCACCCGAGGGTCGCGTGTTCAATTCCTCGGCTGGCTAAATCCTCCATCACAACACAAGCAACATTTTCCGCTTTCTGTGGAAGGAAATTTTTATAAATTGTCATTTCCCGGGTTATTCGTAACCTGGGATTTTCGTTTAAATTTCGTTTAAAAAAAAGGTATTAATTCCATATACTTATGTGCCAATAAAAATATTTATAATTTGTGTTAAAATAATGAATTCTTTTATTTCCATTGTTATTGAATGTATTGACAAATGACTGCTTAATTGACTGAATAATACGATTGAAGAACAACAATAAAACTAAAAGATAACTTTTAGAAGATAATAATAATAATAATGCTAAAATATTCATATTGCGGGATCAGTAGGATTTATACGTCCAATTAGAAGTTCCACCGAGCCAAACCCTCTGATATAAAAATATCTGGAGTCGGTGAATTATTTTCCCATTTGGTCTCTTTGACATGTTGTTCTTGTATTATTTTGTATTTATTATACTTATATAGTGCAAGTGCATAGCGTGGATTGACTGAATGATCATTTGTCTAATAAAATCCAATCCAAAGATTTTACCTGGGCATAAAATCTGAAGCCATAAAAATACGAGATAATTTACCGTACAAAAATAATCATTGACGAGTGATTCAATTAGTAAATTTCTCCCAAATATTTACAAAGTTTTAATACTCAAAATAAAATGAAATGCCAAAGATTTTAATATATTTTTTTCCTTCCCAAAACACCGTGCTGTGTACTCAAGAGTACCTACCCAAAATCATATTACAATATTATTATAAATGTTATGCTCTATTATATTTGCGTCGCTGACCTTCGCTGTATTAAGCATATACGAAAATATTGGAAAACGAGAAATACGATGAAATCCAAACCAAAATCGTCAGTTTGCGGATTTAGCATGCAAATATTGAACAAGTCCCTTCTGTCTGGATTTTCCAACAACTTCTAAAATAATCGATTGTTATAAATACAAGGGTGAATGAACCAGCAATCGTGTATTTTAGCAGACTAATTATATCTCTGCCGCCTACATTTTCTAAAAAATTTGGAAGGGTTTGTGCAAAAGTTTTAAAATTTGCTGTAAAATATTTCATCCACGACAGCTTTAAATAGACCGTTGTACTAGTGCCACGTCATCGACGTACGTACGTCATCGACGATCGTCCTCTTTCTTTTTATGCGTCTGTATCAAAACGCTTTGCCTATGTATTGTATTTATGGTCTTACAAACTAATGTATTTCAGTGTACACAATTATTTCGCTTAAACACTATTGGAAAATTAATATCTGAGCTAATGTCATATATTAAAGAAATTTTTGAATGAAATTATTTCGATTTTGGGAAACTAGTTAAAAATGCTAGTACGGAGACTAATTAATATTTCTCATCGGAACCGCCCTGTACAGTTGCAAGGGTAGATTGTTAGACCAACTTTGAATTCTCGGCAGCTGATTAATGGCCCCTAAATAATTTTACAACACGTTAATAAGGATGGCTAGTTCAAAAAAAATTAAACAATTCATCAAATATTTAAAGTTAATTTTCACGTCCTGTGAAAGTTCTATTCAAGTTTTATAATTATACCATAATAATTACATAAAAATTTACTCTTGATACAGAAGATACTCTAACGTTGGCGTCACGTCTCACTGGGAAATAGTATATACCTATTAGTACTGGGCGTTGACGATAATTCTATCCAACGCCAACGTCGTTATCGTTGGCAATTTTCAACTGTTGAAAATAGCTGTTGAAAATAACGTCGACATTGACGCAACTATAATAGGAGATCGACACGATACTAACAAAAAATATATCAAAATCGTATTAAGGAATCCCTTTTAACGGGTAGTTCCCCGAATCATTGATGTATTATTAATTATTATTATCGCTATGCCCCACGCGACACACACGTAATAATAATCTTATAATAACGTTGAAAGTTGAAACTGTTGGAAGACGTTGGTTTCGGTGTTGAAAATATTATCCTGTTGAAGATATATTTTGCTTGTCACTGATAAATTCGCTTGTTGCTTGGCGCAACGTATCGGCCGTATTGGACGGGAAAATAAAAAAAAAAGTGCAGTAGGTATGTACATTACCAAAAGACCTTGTGTAATTGGGTATAATATCGTTCACGAAGTGTGATATCTTGACCCTTTTGACTTAATCATTCCAACACCGTTGAAAACAATAGGTACAAAACATTGACAATTATCAATAGGTTATTTTTTTGCTTGTCATTGATAAATTTGATTGTTCCATGGCGCTACGTATCGGCCGTATTGGATGAGAAAATAAAATAAGACGTGCAGTAGGTATGTACATTACCAAAAGACCTTGTGTAATTGGGTATAATATCGTTCACGAAGTGTGATCTCTTGACCCTTTTGACTTAATCATTCCAACACCGTTGAAAACAATAGGTACAAAACATTGACAATTATCAATAGGTTATTTTTTTGCTTGTCGTTGATAAATTTGATTGGGAAAAAAAAAACGTGCAGTAGGTACGTACATAACCAAAAGACCATTTAAAATATCGAGTAATGTTGTTCACGAAGTACAAACTCTTAACCCTTTTTATTTATTAGGCAGTTGAATCGTTGACTGCGTTGAATAATATTCGCATGTAGGTATTTTATTTCAACTGTTGGCGCTAATTATTTTTAACAGCGTTGGACGTTGAAATAATATAACGATTGTTTCCAACGGCTAGTTATATTTTAATACAGTACTAATACCTATAGCCTAGTTTTGAAAGTTATTAAACATAAAAATAAACGCTTTACACATATTTATCTTCGAGCGACCCATCGAAGGCAAGCCCATTGAATCAAAGGTTCTATCGTATCGAATCGATCCATTGAAGGTATAAAGCTTCTTTTCATAATATAACTTGAGCAAACAGAAAGATGAGTGCTGTCGGTGAGCCTTGATGTGATGATATTGCAGTTTCTACAGGGTCTTACCTATTTAAAGTTGTTGAATGCGTGTTTCAATAGAGGATAATAAATATGGAGGGTTGATTGAATGACGAATAAAATGTTTCGTATATTGTTAGTATTTACCTACAAAGCTAAAATATCGATTGAGGTTCATATACGGGCTGTACTCTTAGGACGGGTTGTTTAAAAATATTTTAACATTCATATTTGGAATTAATTTTCACATTCTGTGTAAGTTCTATTCAAGTTCTGTTATGATATCATTGTAGGTCAGTTAAAACTAAAATAACAATAGAACTAATAGAACGTACACGGAACGAGAAAATTAATAAAAAATATTTGATGTATTGTTCAAATTTTTTTAAACAACCCGTCCTTTAATAAAACTTTTGAAGTTTTGTCAAAAATTAACAATTATTTCATCGGATAATTAGGAAAGTGTTGTTTCAAAATATTTAAGGAATTCATCAAATATTTAAAGTTAATATTCACGTTCTGTGTAAGTTCTATTTAAGTTCTGATATTGTATCACTAAAGGCCAATTGCTTCATCATACTGGTATAATTATAAAACTTGAATAGAATAAACTTTCACATAACGTGAATATTAACTTTACATATTTCATGAATTGTTAAAATTTTCTTTAAACAAATCCTTATTAATGTATTTAAAATTATTTAGGAGCCTTTAACCAGCGGCCAAAAATGAAAATTTCGTTGTACAGGGCGGTTTCAATGAGAAAGATTAAATATTCTCAAAAATCTAAAATGCCAAAAATGGTAAACACGGTCATCTAGCGCTAAAATCGTCATAAAACCTCAAATTGCTGAAAAATTGCCATTTTGCGCCAAAAATGGTAAACAACTGCCATATAGCGCTAAAAAAGTCAAAAACCTCAAAATGCTGCAAAATTGCCGTTTTGCGCCAAAAACGTCAAAAATGGTTACGAACTGCCATCTGGCGCTAAAACCTTAAAATAAACCTTAAAATGCTGAATAATTACCATCTAGCGTCAAAAACGTCAAAAATTGTAAAAAACGGTCATCTAGCGCTAAAATCGTCATAAACCTCAAAATGCTGAAAAATTTCCAATTTCGTCAAAACGTCAAAAATAGTAAAAAAAAACTGCCATGTAGCGCTAAAATCGTCAAAAAACCTCAAAATGCTGTAAATTTGCCATTTTGCGCCAAAAACGTCAAAAATTGTAAAAAAACTGCCATTTAGAGCTAAAATCGCCAAAAAACCTTAAAATGCTGAATTTATTATATAAAACCCAGGCAAACTCGTCACAAAAACATGCGAGGATTTTAAAAATATAAATTTGAACTAAAATTGAAATTCTGAATAGCAAATAATTTCATTGATTTATCTTACTTTAACTAAACTTGAAATATGTGTACCGACCAACTACCGACCGCAATCATTATTAATCTTTTAACTAAAATTGTTACATTTATTACAATAAAAATAAACATATTTTTTCAATGTTTAATTATGAAGACAATATTAGCGAAAAATCATATAGAGATATTGGCACCTCTGCGACTCGAACTCAGGACCTTTTGCTTTCATGACAACAGCTCTACGAATTGAGCTAAGGTGTTTATATAGACAGAAATCCATTTTCCTGTATAGAAATCCCTTTTTTTGCGAAAAAGAATAGACACTGCTAGAATCTGATTTTAAAATTACGTATTTCCGGTCGTGTCTGGTAATTAAGGAGTTTTAAATTAGATTTCAGAAAACGTTGCTTAAAAAAAAAACGTTTTTGCTTTAGACCACACGACTGAAGTAAAACTTCACTAACTTATTTATTTATTTATTTATTAATTTACGGACAACAGTCCATTAAAAACATAATAATAACACGAATAAAAAAAAAATAAAAAAAAAACAGAGATGACAGTGAAGGGAGAGCACATAAAAATTAATAGCAATGACAATATAAAATATAAAAAGTACATATAGAGACACTACAAGTCAAAGCATGAAGAAGCATTTAAATATTGCGTAACGACTGCCGAAAGTCATTTAGTTTTACACCAAAAAAATCAATGCTTTGACTTGCGTTGACAAATCTCGACATTCTGGATAAGGGAGAATGGTATCCGTAATTAGTAAAATGTTGATTGAGGAACAGCAATTCATTATTTCGAAGCCTACGGGAAGGGATGTTAAACTGGATGAGTTGTAACACTGCAGGTGTATCTGTAATACTGTTGATAATTTTAAATATGCAAATTAGATCAGAGTCCTTTCTACGTTTTTCTAAAGAAGGCATGTTTAAAATGTGTTCAATTTCATCATATGAGTACTTGCCTCTTTCAAGACCCAACCTCCAAGCAATTCCTCTTAGGAAACGATGTTGTACGGATTCGATGTGACAAATGTGGACAGCGTAGAAAGGAGACCAAATGACACTAGCATATTCAAGGTGAGAGCGAACCAGCGAACAGTAAAGAGTTTTAAGTGTACTTATATGTTTGAAGTCAGAGGTAATTCTATGAATGAAGCCGAGTTGTTTAAGTGATTTATTTACGATATTATTTATGTGATCACGGAAAGAAAGTTTGCAGTCTAGAGTGACCCCAAGGTCCTTGATAGATGTGACAGTAGATAGACAAACACTATTTAGTTTATAATCAAACTGAATAGGTTTTTTGGTTCTATAAAAGGACAAAATTTTGCATTTATCAACATTAAGTTCCATGCAGTTAATTTTGCACCAATCGTTAAATGAATCAATATCAAGATGAAATAGTAAACAGTCAAGGTGGGATTTTATAATCTTAAGAATCTTTTTATCATCAGCAAATAGCCAGAAACGTGTGTGAGAAAAAACTTTTGTGATATCATTAATAAAAAGGTTAAAAAGAAGCGGGGCCAAATGGGCTCCTTGGGGAACGCCGGAAGTTACATCAATGTTAAAGGATTCAAAGTTATTTATTTTAACCCTTTGTTTTCTATCTGTCAAGTAATAGTGAAAGAATGATAACGAAGGGTTTCTAATGCCTATAGCATACAGTTTGGCCATGAGAATACGGTGATTAACTTTGTCGAAGGCTTTGGAGAAGTCAGCGTATAGAACATCAACCTGAGTGTTATCTTCTAAGGCTTTCACAATGGTACTTGTAAAGGAAAGTAAATTTGTTGTTGTAGATTTCGCCGATCTAAATCCATGATGTTCCTCAATTAGAACACTTTTGAAAACAGGAGTAATTTTCTTTGTAATTATCGACTCAAATATTTTTGGAATATTAGATATAATTGATATCGGTCTGTAATTTCCAATATTCGACTTGTTTCCGGACTTAAAAATGGGTCGAATATATGAAATTTTCCATGAGTCAGCAAATGTTCCAGATGAAAGTGACAAGTTGTACAACATACAAATTGGGTTAGATAGTGTATATTTACATTCTTTTAGCAAGATTTCTGGAATGCCATCAGGTCTGGTACTTTTTTTGTTAGAGAGATTATTTAAGGATTGGTAAACCTCCTTAAGTGTAATTTGGCAATCATTTAAGTCAATATTATGGTCATAGTTAAGTGGAGGGATGTTGCATGATGCATCAGAATATACAGAGGAGAAGTGTTTGGCAAAAAGGTTGGCGATATCATGGCCTTTAGTGGCATGAGTTTCATAATAATACATACAGTGGGTGGCCAAATTATTATACTCAAACAAAAAATCGTCGCTATCTGTGAAAGTGGTGGCCATAATTAATTTATTATTGGAAAAATGTTATTGTTTTTTAATTTACTGATTAGCCACTATATCTGGCAACACTTTCATTAGTGTGGCAACACATAAATGTTTTTTTTATCAAAATGACGGCCACTGGTATCAGTACATGTCAAAAATTTTACTGTGCTGGCTTGTGAGAAGTCTTCAAAAAAAATCTTGGCTTCAGTGTTATCGACTTATTATTCAGTAAGTGTTCGATTTTTTTTAACATTTAGAATTATTCTAGTACTCGATCAATAGATTGTGGTCATGTTTTAGTTAGTTTTTGTTTTTTTATTGGTTGTCGACCGACCTAACCTAAAAATGTTTATTAACAGATAAGGGGAAGTGTGCTGACCTCACACCAAGGAAAAAAGCACAGATTTCGACAATGTTACGGCATTGTCAATATACCCAGCGTTAAATTGCTGATTTGTGTGATGTATCACAGTCCAGTGCGCATAATATCAAGCAAAAAGTGGATGCCGAAATACCGATCAAGGAGGATCGAGTCGGTAAATGCGGGCGAAAACGCATTAAAAATTAAAAAAAAATTTAAAACTGAGTTTGTTCGGCGAAAGACGCGTGAAAAATTCAATGAATACTGACTGCATTGTGGAACGTGTAAAGCATCCTGATTCAATGATGATATGGTCCGTCATCAGCAGCAAAGGGACTGGAAGACTGTATATCGTCCAAGGAGCTATGCGTCAGGACCAGTATAAGAAAGTTCTGGAGGAAATACTGATCCCACAGGTAGCATAATGGTTCCCTAATATGAATTTTATATTCATGCAAGACTCTGCTCCCTATCATAAAGCCAAATCTATCACAGAATACCTAAAAAACAAACAGATTTATACCCTGAACTGGCCTGGAAACTCGCCCGACTTGAATCCTATAGAAAATGTGGGCAGTCCTGAAAACTGAAATGTCAAGGGATAAAATTATAACAAACAAAAGAGAACTGATTGAGAATATCATTAGAGTATGGCACAACACTCTAAAACTCCAAGAAGTAGTCATACCATGCATTGAAAGCATGCCACGCCGCGTTCAAGCCGTCATGGAAGCTAAAGGCGGAGTAACTAAATACTGAATAATATGTATTTCTCTTTTAATAGACTATTCAACCTATCTACACATGTTTAATTTTTATTCCTAAATACACTTACTAGTATTAAAACAATATATACTAGTAAGTATACAAGGTGTAACAGGACGTACCCGAGGGATTTTAACCATTGATTCCTGACATTTTTTGGAGTAAAAAATGTAAATGAAATTTTGGTCTCCGGTGATATTTTTGATGTTTTTTTATTTATTTTTTCTACAAAAACATTAAAAAGTGGTAGGTTTAGGACAGTTGGAGGCGGGGTGAGGGGTTGGTCGGTTACTCGGCTGAGTGACCAATGACAACAAACAGTAGAATTTTTTTTGTTGGAATTTGAAGAAAAAAATAAATAAAATAAAATAAAAATTTCATCAAGAAAGTCACCGGAGACCAAAATTTAATTAACATTTTTTACTCCAAATATGCTCAGGAATCGCTGGTTAAAATCCCTTGGTTACGTTTCGTTACACCTTGTATATTGTTTTAATACTAGTAAGTGTATTTAGGAATTTCAGTTTCTTAACAAACTGACAAAATACAAAGAAATAGTTTTGAGTATAATAATTTGGCCACCCACTGTACTTGAAGGAAGATCATTATCAGTACGCTTTTGCGCAAGAAATTGCCAAAATTGTTTAGGATTTTGCAGTAACTTTGTCTCTGTAACTTCTACAAAATATTTATAACATAAATATTTATAAAAGGTCATACGACATTGGGGTGACATATGATTTTGGGGTGACATATGACCATTGGGTGACCTATGACTGTGGGGTGACCTACGACGATGGAGCGACCTCTGACCGTGGGGTGACCTATGACCTCGGGGTGACCGATGACCTTTGGGTGAGCTATGTCATTGGGGTGACATTGACATTGGTATTGACATTGACATTGGGGTGACATGTGACATTGGGGTGACATATGACAATTGGGTGACCTATGAACCTGGGGTGACCTACGACCGTGGGGTGACCTACGACCGTGGGTTGACTTATGACCTACGATCTTCGGGTGACTTACGACCTTGGGGTGATCTACGATCTTGGGGTGACCTACGGCCTTGTGGTGTCCTACGATTTTTGGGTGGCTTACGACCTTGGGGTGACCTACGACCTTGGTTTGACCTATGGTTATTCAATCAATGATACCTTGGTTATTCAATAAATGATTCCGTGGCAATAGCATGGTTATTCAATAAATGATTCCTATGGCAATGGCGTGGTTATTTAATAAATGATTCCTGTGGCAATGGCATGGTTATTCAATAAATTATTCTTTGTGCTCGCATCTCTCTCTTCCCCCTACAGTAATATAAGAAACGTAACTCTTTCTCTTACTTAAATCTCTCTCTCAACTTCAAACTTGCGTAAAGGCCCGACCGTTCGCCTCGCCCGAGCACCGTTCGCATCGATCACCGTTCTCATCAATCACCGTTCGCATCGATTACCGTTCGCATCACACTTTTTCGTAACGCATTCACCAGCTTAACCCCAAAGTCGAGCGTGCGTAAAAAAGTTTTACTTCAAAAACTTCTGAATCACAGACAAATTACTTACAGAATTTAGCGTGCGAAGGGCACGTGGATATAAATTTTCAATACATCTAGATATTTCACTTATATATATACGAATATTATTTTTTTTACTTTCATTTAAACGAATTGTAGCTACCTTCCCACATTCCAAAAATATGTTGTGAAGTCCAATAGAAAGTTGGCATATCCTTTGTCCTGTGATCTCTGAGAATTATAAATTATTAATAATAATAAAATAAATATATTTTGTCACATTTTTTCAGAAATATATTTACGGTAAGTAATAAAATATAATATGTTTTTTTACTTGGGTAAATAAAACTCAAGTACAATATTTTTGTTTAGATTTATTTATGTACGTCTGTGTGGTACCCGCTTCACGTTACTAAATTAACCATTTAAATTATTTTTTTGAGCTGTTATCTTTGGGTAGTAATTTGATAAAACCTAACCTTATCGCATATTGATATGAATTATAGTATTCTTCAAGGTTAATAATTTTGAAGGCGTCCTAGAAACCATTCATTGGATCACCCCCTACCCCTGCACCCCTGCTAAGGCACTAAACGTAGCGAACCACTTGGGAAGACCTATTCCCAAGTGGTTCGCTACGTTTAGTGCCTTAGCAGGGGTGCTCGGGTACATGGGGTGAAATTTGTCTTGGTATTGAAAACTGTGGCAGTGCTAAGAGCTGCCCCAACAGTCCGCTATATGGCAGTTAGTTTAGTTCGGAGTTTGGGCACCAGGGAGCAAGGGCCAGGGTGCCGTCTGCAGGAGCTCACCCAATTCAGATCTCATTTAGCCAGCTTCCAGTTAGGCCGACTATCGTAGTCACCACTTGTAATACGCGAAATATTATATAAATTCCAGATTAACATAAAAGAACTCAATTCTTTTCCAAGAAGTAATCTCATCTCAATACGAGTTGGAGAACTGTTTGTGTGAACACAACAAAAACGAATGCGTTTGCCGATCGAACGCATGGCAGGCAGTGTCGGCATAGTCGAACCTTACCTACATCTCTTCAGCCGGACACCTTTCTCCGCAATGAAAGGGGTGTATTCATACGTCCGTCACTCCTGGACATATTGACCCCCAGATTTCCACTTAACCCTGTCACATTTTTCCGTCCCAAAACTCTCTCCTTCATTCCCCTAATAAGACTCTCTACACACAGCATCCCAAAGATGACTTAGGCCCTGATTTTCTTTTATCAGGGCCTCCTGTGTGGAGTTAATGCCAAAAAGTATTACTAATTTGTGAAATGCTAAAAAGACAAAAATTGTAAGTAAGTAATCATATCATATTATATATCTTGACTTATTTTAACAAGTGATTCCAGACATTATTTGGATTAAAAAATGTTAAAAGAATTTGGTCGCCGATGACTTTTGCGAAGTCATTCTTTTTTTACAATTTTTTTTCTAAAAAAACCAAACACAAGAAAATTTCTTCCACATGTCGTCAGTGGTCAATCAGCCGAGTAACCACCCCGCCCCTAACTGTCCAATGTTTTTTCTTAGTAGGGGAAAGGACACGCATGGGAGGGGTGGGAGGTTATGGAGGGATAGAGAAACGGATTACAAAGGACATAGCGGTAGAGAATAGCAAGGGTTAAATTTGGAAAATCCATACTTCTCACACGGACAGCTGTATATGGCTTGCGCAAGCATCGAATAACCTTCTGATTAATTCATGTAAACACAAAAAAAATTGTCTATCCAAAAGCGTTTCCATCAACAGAATTAACACACATACTTTCTATCTTAGAATTACTACTCGCTTATAGGTACTCGCTGGTTATAAATAACGACTAAGCTAAAGAAAGGCACCCGGAAGTATTCCGCCATGAAAAGTTTTCCTCCGGATTCACATCAGCTTTCCTCGAGTCAATTATTGTCTGCGGCATTCTCAGAAGGGGTAATAAGTTTCCGATCTGTTTCTGGAATGAACGATGGATGAATGTTTTGGAACGGTGTCAACAGACCAAGTCGGTTTGAAATTTAGTGGCCTGCTGCACTAAACTGTAGGCAGTGGTGCACGCAGGAATTTGTCTTGGGGGGGGGGGGAGGTGTGTTAAGAATGAATTTATGGTAAGCATAAATGTTATTTTTAAATAAACCTTTAAAAGTTAAGTTACTCTCAAATTAATTAGGGCATGGATACTAAAAATAAAAGCAACAAGTTTATCATTACAAGTTAAATTCAGAAAGCGAATAAATTATTCTGAAATTTGGGGAATTGTAATTTGACACGACCGGCCTAATTGGTTTTAGGATTTTCATGAAACCATGTAATTTAGGGACGACCATTTAGCTCTGTTGGTATAGCGGTTGACTCTAGTTTTTGTAAAGTGTATAGGAATGTTCAATTCTCAGTCAAACCAAAGATTTTTTTAATGGTTGTATTATATTGACAAATATTGGTTTCTTACTTTTTCTTTCTTAATTTTCAAATTCATTGAAAGTCATTACTGACCCGGCCACGCTTTGCTGTGACGTGAAATCGAAACACGACATTTACCTACTGGATGGTTACCTAACCGAGATAACCAAGTGTTGTGTCGATAAATTAACTCACACCGCCATCTTTTAGAAACTTACGGAACTTACAAATAATAACAAAGCATATTTTTTTTACATTAACTCCACACAGGAGGCCTTGAGGAAAATAATTTCCCTCGGGGTCTATGTCATCTGGGATGCTGTGTGGTCTTTTTGAGGAGAGGAAGGAATGAACATTGGTCTTGAAGAGGCCCATGTTGTAGGAAGGAGGAAACACAGAGGCCGGCAAATCATTCCACAGCCGAGCTGTTGAACACAAGAACGAGTCGAAGAAACGACCCGTTCTCATGTGACAAATGTCAACCGTGTACAAATGTTGAGCAGGCGTTTGGCGTGTTTCCCGACTATGCACTGGTGCCGAAGGGATCAATGATGCTAGTTCCTGGGAGCATCTTCCATTGTAATACCGGTAGAACAAGGATAGCATTCCCACCCAACGCCTGTGCTCTAAAGATTGCAATCCGTCTGTTAAGATGGGAGAATCTATTAAACGGAGCGCCCGTTTCTGCACAGAGTCGAGGGTATTTTTCAGGTATTTTGGAGCTCCAGACCAGAGGTGGCTGCCAAATTCAACCGTGGGGCGCACTTGTGATTTATACAGGGTTAGCAGTTGTGTACTATTAATTATTAGTATCTGCGGGCCCTGTACAGTACGCCCAGTTTTTGGGAGGCTAACTTTACTCTGGCTTCGATGGAGCCCCCATACCTGAGCTGGTCACTTAGGGTTACACCAAGCATATCAATGGAGGGCCTGTTCGGAAGATTGCTTCCGTTGAAGGATACTAGATTTTCATTTCGATCCCTTTCAGACGTAATCAGACATGATTGGGTCTTTGAAACATTAAATTCAACGAGATTATTTTTATCCCAAGAGAAAACACTCTTGAGGTAACCGTCCATTCTTTGCTTCAAAGCCCTCCGAGCCGTTTTAGTTTGTGAGCCCTTTGGGGGCTTGTCAAACAAAAAGCTATCATGGACGGTACTGTCATCTGCGTAACAGTGAATTGGTGCACATGACAAAAGATCGTTGATGTGCAACAGAAACAAAGTCGGAGGCAGAACCGATCCCTGTGGGACGCCAGCATTTATCGAGTGTGAGGAAGAGGTGAAACCATCGACTAGCGTCTGAATCGACCTCTCCCTCAAAAAGTCGGCAATCCACGTACACAAGGATGCGGGTCCGTAAGTCCGTAAGAAGGCAGTTTGTAGACAAGTCCTCGGTGCCAAACCCAGTCAAAGGCCTTGGAAATATTCAGTGCAACCGTTTGGGTCTCACCAAAACGTTCCAGGCACCGCCCCCAAACATGCGTTATATATTATTATAAGCAATAATTATCAGCCTGAAACACTCATCAACATTGAAAAATCTTCCTAGAAAAGATACTTGCCGCCAACGGGACTTGAACCCGTGTCCTTCTGATTGCCAGTCAGCTGCTCTTGACCACTGAGCTATGGGGGCTTATCAAATACCCGCCAAATAATTCAATATATACTAGTGTTTCATTCAACAATTACTGCTTATTATATTTTTTCCACCTGAAAACAACAACGTTACATACGCGAGAAGATCACCGCACGAGCGGTTCCGCCGGAATCCGTATTGATGGTCGATAATAATTTTGTTCTTCTCGAGGTATGTGAGCAGTTTGTCGTTGATCACCCGTTCCATCACCTTAGACAGAACTGTCCTTGCTATAAAATGTTTGTTACAGCATTTTCCTGTAACAAACATTTTATGAATATTATTTAATAATCGAGATAAAAAACTATCCTATCTTTTAAGTTGTACCAAATTACACACAGTAAGCCAAATTTCATCAAAATCAGTTAAGTAGTTTCAGAGTTCATCTCGAAAAAACATCGTGACGCTCGATTTTTATCTATATATATAGATAAAAATAGATAAATTTAACCAAGGAGACGTAAAAAATCTACATTGACACAAGATATACAAGCAATGCATCGAGTTTTTAATAGTGTTCCTACATACCACAATACATGTTGCCAACCAGAAGTGACTCTTTACGGCACGATCCAACGAAATGCACTTCGGTTGGGCAGCAGTTCCGCTAATGGATCACTTCAGAGGATGTTGCCATCAAGTGTTCAGTTCTGGCATCTCTACCCCGATAAAGTTTACAGAAGTGTACCAGCTATTAACCATTAACTACAACGCACATATCGAGAAACCACAATACAGAAAATAGGTATAAAAAATAAAATTTTAAGTAACTACAACGCAAAGGTATAAAATACAGATAGATACACCACAGGCAAAATACCCATAGGCTTACACATACACTCAAAGACACAAAACGTACTTAAACACACCTATCGGATATTTATACATAAGATTACTTATCAGATTTTATCTCCGGGTTAAATCTTCCCCACAGGAAAAACTAAACCCTTTCACACACTTTTCCACAAATGATCATCTAGCCAATTCACGCTATGCAATCGCACTATATCAGTATGATAAATACAAGAACAACATGTCAACCTACCAGAGACCCAATTGGAAAATAATTCACCGACTCCAGATATTTTCATATCAGAGGGTTCGGCTCTGTGGAACTCCCAATTGGACTTATAAATCCTACTGATCCCTCAATATAAATATTTAAAAAATCTTTTGTAATCCTACATGTATTTAAAATGACTGATTTTTTCATTTTTATTTGCACTATTATTATTGGATTCTAATATATTTAAAAATAATATCAACAATAAATAATCTTGATCTATTAACATTTTTATTAGATCAGTATTTGAGCCAAGAAATTAGAATGAGGCAATTACTTATACTATGAAATTGAACTAACTCTAAACCTTCATCCTGTAGAAGACTATCGGAACAAAATGATTTCATTTATTTATTTAAAGTTATTAATTGTATTGTTGATTCACCTTAATTACTACAACCAATCCCTTTCAAAACACTTTCCCGTACAATCAGAAAAAATGAACTGCTTTCCCTCAATCAACACTTGACTTAGAATGGAAATTATTATTCACCTCTGTCCAGAACGTGAAGACTGGTCAACTCAAGACAAGACAAAACTTCTTTGGCGTGTGTAAGTCTATGATTTTAGAAGTTCGCTAAACAATTGAAGGTGTTTTTAAACTATGTATTTTGATTTCTAGGTAAGGCTTGACTTGACGTGACTTGTCACTTCTATTTTCTTATGTTTCTAAAATTCGTGTTATTTTAATGTTACTTGGAAGTAAGTCCGTTAATAAATAAATTTTAATCACCATTCATCACTCTTGGGTGTTAAGCCCCTGGTGGGCTTTGGCCTCCTCAAGATTCTTCCTCCACTCATCTCTATTTTCTGCCAGCTCTGTCCAGTTTGAAAGCTCCAAGGTAGTTATGTCTTTGAGGACGTTGTCACTCCATCTTAATCTTGGCCTTCCCAGGCTCCTTCGCCCTATCAGCCTTGAGTTTAGCAGGGACTTTTGTGCTTGATGCTCGGTCATTCTCTCTACATGATCCAGCCACTGAAGTCTTTCCAGGTTTATAAATTGTATGCATTCTTTTAGGTTTTAGATCCTTAAACAGAATGTAGAGCTCATTGTTGTAACGGAAGCGAGAGTACTGCAGCTCGATGTAGGGGACGAGTTTTTTCGTGCAAACTTAAAAATCTGTTTTGAAGTCATTCGGAACCTAAGATTACTTGAAAATGGCAGAACCTACGCACCGTGATTTGATGAACATAATCACCGAACAGACCGTTCTAATAAAATATGTTTTACGGCATGTTACACATCTCGAAAAAAGTCAACAAGGAGTTCCCGTCTAGCGATACATGCAATACGAAGCCTCCCGCAACTCCCGCGCCGCCCGTAACGCTCGTCATGCCCCCCTGGCCTTCCGCGTCCCCCGCGGCGCCCGGCACAGCAAACAATACTGGCAGAATTACCCGCTCGCAGGCAAAAGGGTCAAATTCTATCCAAATCCACACTGACCCAAAGGGCAAGGAGAAAGGGTCAAAAACTCTGGCTAGCCAAAAGGACGTCCAGCAACCAGAAGCATCCACATCTTCAGCTGGAACCTCTGATGGCCATACACCGAAACCAGCAAAGGAGTCGCTGTCCTCGACCAAAAAAATCTCGGCAGGGTCGTCACGCTCAGCGGATCGTGATCAACCCTAGACTGTTGTTGGTCGTAAAAAACGACCCTCTACTGTAATTGGTAATAAAAGAACAAGATACCTACTCATATTTCCACCTGTACCCGCTGCATCCGGAAACCTCAATCAACGATCTAACGTATTATCTACGTTCAATTGTAAGTAGCGCCTCATTTAAAGTGTCTAAAATAAAATCAAAGAAAGAATACGCCTCATTTAAGGTAGGTATCCCAAATGGGGTGAAAAACGAAGTTCTGAAACCGGAATACTGGCCCAAATATTCTTATCTCAAAGAATGGAGAAATAAAATTAATACACCGCGGCTTCCTGGTTTAAAACCCAGATGATTTACGGATAATTTACAATTTTTACCACAATTTTAGAGGACTAAAGAGTAAAAGATTAATGTGCCTCATTTTATTCTAATGTTTTGGTAAACAATTATGATGTAATTGGACTCACTGAGACGTGGCTAAACTCAAGTGTGTTCAACCCAAAGCTCTTCGATGACAGCTTCAAAGTATTTAGAAAAGACAGAGACAGTGGAAGGGCCCGTAGACAGGAAGGAGGCTGTCTATTAGCCGTAAAGAAGCGAATGGCCTTATTAAGGCAGAGCTCTTACCTGCTCTGGAAACTGTCAACGAGGACCTGTGGGTCAAAAATACATTCAAATCATGTGTAACTTTTATATGTACAGTTCATTTTCCACTTGCATCACACTTTGAAACGTGTAAATTATGTTTGATACAATACAACAAAATGTAGATGTTATTGGTGGAAAGAATGAAATTGTGCTTGGAGACTTCAAGCTGCACCCCGCAAGAGGTCCCGTAGAAATTGAAAACGACCTGAATTTTCTAAGCGCCGTTTTTGGTCTCTCCCAATATAATAACATTACAAACATAAATTCAAGAGTATTAGATATAATTTTATGCAATATAACCGTAAATGTTATTCATTGTAACAGAAGATAAACATCATCCTGCACTAGAATTTATTTTTTCATGCAAAAACAACGTTAGAACTCCAAAAATTCCAAAAAATGACAAGCATGCTATGCGTGGATGGAATTTTTGGCAGGGCAATGTTTGTAAACTATACAATATGATGAGCCAACTAGATTGGCAGGAACTTTACAATTTTAGCACTATAAATGAGGCGGTACATCATTTTTATGCTTGTGTTTATAATATTTTTGATGTCTGTTTCCCAAGAAAACCTCCCAGTAGAGGTGGTCGTCGATATCCGAAGTGGTTTTGTCAAGATACCATCGCGAATATTAGTGTGAAACATGCTCTCCATAAAAATGGAAGGCCACTGGCTGTTGGAGTGACTACGATTTGTTCAGTGTGCATAGAGCCGTGGTTAGGCGCAATATACGCACAGCTTTCCAATTATATGTAAATTCCATTGAACACGATATCAAGAATGATCCCAACATGTTTTGGGACTACGTCAAATCGCTGAGAAAAGATGGTGGTATTCAAGACACCATGACGCATCGTGATCGGGAAGTTCGTGGAGTAGATGTAGCTAACGCCTTTGCAACACACTTCTGATCCGTGTATAGTAATGAGTCTCCATTACTAAATACTAATATTGCTGCCAAGGGACCCCAGAATATCGATATTTATCAAATTAATGAATCAGAAATAGAAACTTCCATTAGAAAAATGAAAAATACAAATTCACTTGGTCAAGATTTTCTTCCAGTATTCTTATTTAAAGGTTGTGTGGAGTTTTTAAATATGCCTTACTTAAGTTTTTTATTTAACCTTTCCTTAGAAACCGATGAATTTCCTGATTCCTGGAAAATTTCGAAGATTTTTCCGATTTATAAAAGCGGTACAAATACTTCTGTAGAAAATTTTAGGCCCGTAGCAATATTATCTGGACCGGCTATATTGTTCGAATCGATTATTCATAAATACACGCTGCCACAAGTGGAGCCGTCTTAATTTCGGAACAGCACGGATTTAGAAAAGGTCAATCTACAGAAACAAACTTATTGGTGTTTACTGATTACGTATCAAAATCTTTAGACAAAGGCCATCAGGTAGATTGTTCGTATAACGACTTTTCAAAGGCCTTAGACTGTTAATCACGACGTCTTACTCAATACGACGTCTTACTCCATGAGACTACTCACCTTTTTTGCTAGCTATCTTGCAGACAGGAAACAGTGTGGGTCTCATAGACTATTCCAATCTCTTCTATTTTTTGTCTGTTCAGGAGTACGCCAAGATTCTAATGTAGGCCCACTCCTATTTTCAATATTTATTAATGATATTTCTGAAGTAATTCTGTACTCCAGGTTTCTTCTTTTTGCTGATGACCTAAAACTGTTCTTAGAAATACTAACCCCAGAAGACTGCAATCGACTCCAGTCAGATATTATTAGAAATTATTGATTGGATTAAAAAAAATCGGATCGAGTTCAATATATCTAAATGTTTAATTTTATCATTCACTGGGGCGTGTCATACCTGGTATTACCGGTATACGATGGAAGCCCGAAGTCTAAAACGTGTCTCCACTATGAAGGATCTTGGAATCATGTTTGATAGTAGACTGACATTTCATACTCATATTCAGATGGCTTGTAGCACTTCATTGAGAAGGCTAGGCTTTGTTCTGCCTACAGCAAGGAATTTTAGAGACACCCGGGCTCTCATAATTTTATTCAATTCCTTAGTAAGGAGTAGACTTGAAAGTGGGTCGGTAATTTGGAGTCCGCACCAACTAAAATATTCCCCCATGTTGGAGAAAGTTCAGAAAAAAATTCTGAGATTTCTGTACTTGAGGAAGTACGGCTATTACGCGTGGCTCTATCCTACCGGCTTTCTTTTGGGTATGCTCGAAATGAACCAGCTATGTGTCAGAAGGGTTGTACACCTTTCTACGCATTTCTTCAGATTGATTTGCGGATGGTTTGAATACTCAGCTATCTTGGAGAGCATTCATTTTTATGTTCCCGGTGGTTATCTTCGCCATCGACAGTATAGACTTCCGGCCTGCAGCACTAACTTGCCTATGGTCATGTCGGTCGGGAGAATAATCTTGCTGTTGAACAGAATTAATTCAGATACAAGCTCTATTAATGCTTATATAGTTTTTTGCCTAACATTTATGTGTAATGTAATACTGTTACAAATATATTAAAATTTTAATTTTGTAATGTTTTTGAAAGAATAAATAAATAAATTGATTTGAATTGAATTGAAAAAACGTCTTCGCCAAAAACCATTTTCTTGAACCGGTCAGAAGATATGCCTCAAAATTTTTCTTTCAAACACCAACATACATCACAGTATAGTGTTTTCTTTGTACAGTCGGATAATGAACACAAAATAAAATTTTTGGATAGAAAATTGCTCTGATTTTAGCACCTTAATTCAATACATGTTAATCTTGGGGTTCTTCGCAAATACGGATCTGCCTCGCAAGGCAAAGTACCTTTCCGAGTTTATTCTGCCGCGCGAATCAATCCGTAATAATTACGTAAGGAAAAAGATTGCTCATGAATCACCCAGTGACTCCCGCGGTAGGTACTTGAGCAAGAACCTGTCAGTTGAAGAAATTGAAAACCACTGCAAACATTACGCACGCTCAAAATGCATCAGTTCTCCTTCTTGGTAAAATTCAACGAATTTTCGTAAAAACATTTTTAAAATTATTGTGTTTTTAATTAACTTCGGCTTTACCGAGCTGGCATGCAATTATATGAAATATTTATCGGTTGGCCGGAGTTTTAATGTCAACAAGGAGAATGCCAAAGTTGTGATAATTTTGTTAGCAAACAAATAATATAAACATTAATAGCATTTTGCGTCGGAATAGCCGACGTTGTATTGGATTCCGCTGTGATTGTACGAGTATAATGATAATCGGAGTTTTTACGATTTAGGCAATCTGGGTTCAGCCATTCAAAGGGGTCTATCAATTGTAGAATACATATGTATTCAAAAAATATTTTTTTTAAATTTTGCATTCGCTCCGACAGTTCTGTTGCCTCAGGGCCTGTGTCATTTTTAAGGAGTAATTGCCATATTGGACTCCACTCGAAATGATTTATGGAATATTAAGCTACACAAACAATACACAATACCCGAGCCAAAAACAACGAACTTCTCCAAACTCCTTTTTTCAAAACCACCTTCGGGCAAAGACACTCTAAATACATAGCTTGCAAACTATACAATACACTACCAACTACGATCAGACAAAGTGACTCCTTTACAAAATTCAAACAAGATATTAAAAAATGGATTATAAGTATTGGACGCCACACTATCACAAATATCTGTAAAATAAATCACACATAGACATAAATAACTATTCACATACAACCTAACCCATATAAAACAAATGAAAATAATGGAATCCTGTCAAATTTCACCTATAAATAGACTAGGCAGAATTGATTTCATTACTCCATCTCCAACATTTATAAAATAACTCTCTTTAAAAGATTTATTACCCTTCCAATCACCCTTCTGTTTTAATTCTATTCATAATATGTATTTTACCTGAAATATCCTTGTAATTACTATATTCATTTATATACCTGTACGCCTGTCTCGACACAGGTATACCCTAGTGAGACAGGCATACAAATAAAACCATTGTAAACATATTTTATTATAGATAAATAAATAAAAAATAAAAAAAAAATAAAATTATTTACGCCCTTGGAGCATTTACATCAATCGTGTAACAAAGTCATAATAGAAATAGAAACAATAAAATACCAATTATTATATCTCTTCCTTTACACTAATAGAAGGGAAGGAGAATTAAGAAGAAATGACAACAAAAACAATATTAGAAGAATAGTAATAAAATTTAGATCAGAATTTTTGAAATTTCTGATAAAAATTTAGGTAAGGAATAAATGAAAACATCAAAGGAACTGAATTTATTTTTAAGCCTATGTAGTCTTTGGATTGGGGAGTTAATGAAATAGTTAGTTTTAGACGGTTAAACAAAGAACAGCTCTGGAAATCTCGTGTCACGATTGAAAAATATTATATACTAGCTGACCCAGCCACGCGTTGCTGTGGCTAATAAAACACTTTGTAAAATCCAACCTTTGTAAGCACCGCCGTCTTTGTGTTCATCGTGAAGAGATCATCTGTGCGGTTTGCACGTGAGCTAGCTCATCGCCCGTTTGAATGACTTCGACGATCTATGTCAGCTCGTCTTTTCCTTGGCATATTAAAACAGTAAATAAAGTTCTCACGCACTGACAAACTGATGATAGAATATTTTAAATGATAGCAGAATGACAGGTAACGTATGACAGCGACTGAAATATGAAAATCAGATTTTTTTTTTTTGCATTCCAATTCTAGATTACGTTGTGCTTTTGAAAGTAGGAAGGAACAGTAGAACTGTTTATATGAGAAAATGAAATTATTGTTTTTACTATCTTCCTCACAATTTTTTCATATTATCTCAACGTTTAAACCTTCTACGACAAACATTTCAAAACCAAAATCACCTAAATCGGCCCAGCCGTTCTCGAGTTTTAGCGAGACAAACGAACAGCAATTGATAAGAATAATAAGATAAGAAGATATAATGTGTATAATAAGCTATCCATAAAAGATAGATATATGCTTTCGCGGACTTTTTTGTAGATCTATAAAAGAGGAATATCCCACCATTAATTGTTTTGTTATATCCCAAAAGGATTAGGCAGCGTTTTCGTTGAAAGCTACCAGGCGGCTGGACTTTTTTCCGACACTTGTAACAATTATCCTTATGTTTCAACCAATTTACACAAATCCTTGACAAATTACATACCTAAACCTTCCTCACGAAGCACTTTATCTATTGGTTAAAATCGCATGAAAATCCGTTCAGTAGTTATTGAGTTTATCGCGAACAGACAGACAGACAGACAGATGGTGCGGGGGACTTTACTTTATAAAATGTAGAGATTATATTATATATTATATCATCTGTATTATATTATATATTATATCATCGATGAAAAATACATATTTTGTAATAGTTTTCTATTATGAACCTATCCGTTTCTATCATAAATTTAAAAAATGTCAATGAATCCGTAAGCGCATAAATCTTTTATTTTATACTAAAAAACTAGACTGAAAATCCGATTCAAAATACGAAAATATCAATGAAATATATAATAATAATTGTGAAATGTACCTACCTATGTATGCTGAATGGGATAAATTTTATTCAGGTTTCGGCAGGCGCTTCCACCACCAAAACCTGGACACACCTCACCCGTTGAACCCTCGCACCCCTGATAAGTCACCAAACGTAGCGAACCACTTGGGATGACTTACGGCAGAGGTGTTGTTTATACAACAAACGGTTTCCGTGGCGGCGGTACCCATACCCACCCCCCATGACATAAAATTCGTTGATTAGTTTTCTCAAGAATCTTTTCACATTATCAGCAGTGTCTTAAAATGGCACTTTTATACTAATTTTCCCGAATCAAAATTTACTTATTGTAAACGCTCGCTTTGGCCTGAAAACTAGAACGGTACTTTAGGACTATTGTGTAGAAGTGTTTCCGTGCAGGTTTCAACAGTGCTTACGACTTACGACTTTTACATCTGTTTTTCCGACGATTTTCTTTTCGATTGCTACCCGCCCCTAACACCCTTTTCCTCCCCTGCTTATTCTCCTTTCACTCCTAAAAATATATATGGGTTTTTATTTTTTTTCAGTAACTTTCTTAGAAAAAACTTAAGGTTTGCCGTCTTTATAACTTTTTAATTTTTGCATTAAAAAAAATATGTTTAAAAAATTACACGGTTATTTCCAACAATAAAATTTGAAACCGTATCTCATCATCTTTCGAAAATAATTTGGGAGGCGAGTTTGAGAACCGCCGCCACGGGAACTATTTATTGGATAACCAACACCTCCGCCATTGGTCACCCCAAGTGGTTCGCTACGTTTGGTGACTTCGCAAGGGTGCCCGGTTTATGCAGTTAGGTTTGTCCGGATCTTGGCGGCTCATGCGTCTGCCCACTAACTTCGTGGCAGGCCGAATCGGGAGAGACTGGTGAAGGGAGAACTTTTGACCTCTCCAGCAGGACTATCTTGGATAATCGTTTTGCACCGCAGCGGGAGGGAAAGATGACCCCCAGATTCCCCCTCCTCATACCCTTTTCCTTCCGAGAACTTCCTCTTCTTCCTTTCCCAAAAATACCTTCCACACCGCATTCCCAAAGATGACATAGACCCTGAGCGGAATTAATTTCCTCAGGGCCATTTCCTGTGTGGAGCTAAATTGTAAAAAAAAGTTTTCGGATATATTTACAAATACATCATTTATTTGGATTTTAATGCAAAGCGGAAATATTTTGTTCTACTGACGGAATATGGTTGAGACCTGGGGGTTAAACATTTCTAACTCTTTTTACAAAAAAATTACAAACAAATTTAAAATATATATATTTATTGGTAGGTATTATATGCATAGTATTAATTTTACTTGAGCCCATGAGAAAATATTATATGGTGTAAAAAAATGGCAAAACTATAGATGTCCTAGAGTAAGTAGGTATTTGATTTTCCCTTTTCAAATATCCAGTGTTACATTGCAAGCATTGTATAATTAGTGGCGATCGCTTGAATTGCATTACATAACATAGTATAAAATGAAGCCGCTGAAAATGTATGGGCGCATAGATCTTTTAAACTACGAAACAGATTTTCATGCGGTTTTCACCAATAGATAGATTGATTCAAGGAGAAGGTTTATATGTATAATACATGCTTATTATAGTAGAGAAAAGCCGAGAAATTCAAATATTCAATTCAGGCAGCGGGCAGCGGGCAGCTGGCAAGCGGGTGGTGTGGATTTTATAAAGGTTGGGTAATGGCGTTGTGTTTCGTTAGCCACAGCAACGTGTGGCCGGGTCTGCTAGTTACTTAATAAATCGCACAACGATAATAATATTAAAACACAGAAATTCTAATCATTTTAAACCGGTTTTCCTAACTTAAACATTTGTATGGTAATAAAATTGAGGAAAAAAATAGTTTGTGCATTTTTTCGTACCAACATAACATTATTCTTAAGCAAAACTTTTAATTTTGCATTCCAAATTAACACACAGCATTGTTGTTAGTTAAAATATTCGTAGAAATCCCTTGTTGTTTGGTCAAAGATTCATTGATTTTTAAAAACAATAATTTGTCTTACTTACCGTAACATATACTTAAAAAAATACAAAAATCTAGCATACTATTATTTCAAATAAATTTATTTCTATCACAACCAATGTTCGAATCATTAATATTTTCAAGAGGTTTTTTTTTGTATTTAACATTATAATTCTCAATTTTTTTGTGCGTTCACTTTTTGCTGTAGATATACCTACCGACGAGCTAAATTCCATTCCAATGGACTAGACACACTAAATGAATTCAAATACAGCTAGAAAAAAAATTCTATGAAACTCTGGCAACAGAGTTTCAATCTGGTCGGTGCGTAATAATTTATATTGGTATTTCAAGGAATGTATTGAAATTGAATGTTTTCCGTTCAGTTTGCACCTCTTTAATTTTTATTTTGTCTTTCAGATACTTTTTTTTTGAATTAATCAATTCATCCTAATAATTTCAGATACTGAATGAGACCAATCCACTGAAACGAGACAAGTTCGTATATAATATAATAGAGTAATTTTGCGGCAGAGCAGAGACCAGAGCTCAGGATAATGGGCAATGTAGTTTTCTGTCAGGTAGGTAGGTTTTCAGAAAATAAAAGAATGAATTTTAATTTAAACATGAAAGTGCATTATTTATTTTAAACATGAAAGTGCAGAATTTCGTACCAATGTAACTAAAAGCATACAAAATAAAATACACATACCAGATGGACTCGTTACCAACGCTATTCTAACTAACGGAATTTTCTCCGGATGACGACCGCACACTTGCTGCGTGGAGGGAAACGGTTCTGGGACGAGACTTCTAGTCTCAACAACCGGGAATGGCGCGGAATCCGGGAACCTCGGTCATCCTTCTATTTTAGGGAGAATACCGCTACATCTCCCAGGAGCGGCACCAGCCCCAGGCTGTCTGAACAATCTCCTTCCGAAGGCACGTGGACCAACCAGCCTCCAAATCTTTAGAATTTCGGAAGATCAATCAATAATCCGTGACTTCGCGACGCGGGGACATAAAAGCTTATTATACCAGCCACAAAACCGGGACAATCACTTTGTAATTTCACTCCAAAACATTTTTTACAAATGGCCAACCGCCATCACCGGTAAAAAGTGGGATTCGCAAATCATCCACTCAAATAATCACGTAAATGATCTCTTCATGTTACGAAAAACACCCCGCGCCTTTTTAAAGTTAAAACAAAACTTGGATTCACTTGATTTTCTGTGATTGAAACACCATAATGGTGAGTGATTAATTTCCGAAACAGCTGCCCATGCTGAATCGGGAGGAAGTGACCATAAACAAAAAAACCATCCCTCTTTCCCAAAAAATTACCATTCTCCAAAAAAAAACACCATAGACAAAATAACCAAATAGGCAAGAACTGCACTAGTCACATAATATTTATGTGACAATTCCGATACTATTTTCAGAGTATCGGAAAATACTTGTAGATGCACAAAACTGCCGGTGAGTTGAAAGCTACTTGTTTTCATAGCGTCTGAAAATGTAATTGTTGTAGGAACCTCTCGAAAAATCTTGTTAGTTTTTAAGCGAAGAATCTAATTGTTTTTAACATCGCAATTTGGCAGATTGATACATGAGGTTCCCGTAGTGAAAAAGTAAAGTGATATCTGTCATTACATTATTTTTTAATTGACCGTTACCGCTTGAATTTAACAAGAATTCCGTGAAAATGATTTTTTTTTACGTTATCTCCACCAGGAAAATAATTTCCTTCAGTGCCATCCTTTGGAAATACTGTGTGAAGTTTTTTTTTTAAATAATGGAAGGTTAGGAATACCTGGGAAGGAAAAGGGTAGGAGAGGTGGGTAGGAATCACGGGGGCAGTGTGTCCAAGAGTGACGGACGTTTTAATTTATCATTCTCACTGCTTGCAAGGCGACGGGTGTCCGGCTGAAGAGGTCAAACGGACTCTCGATCCCGCCCGCCACGCAATAAATGGGGAGACGCTTCCAACACCAAGACCAAGACAATCCTCATTCCATGAACCCGAGCACTGCTAATTCACCAAACGTAAAGAAGAATTGAGGTGACCTATTACAAAGGTGTTTATTGTCCAATAAATGGTTCGCGGGGCAGCGTTACCCATATTTGCCTTCAAAATTGCAAATGGATCGAATATCATCATACAATAAAAGTCATGGGTAGGTAGGTGATTAAACAAAAATTGGGTAAATCAATGTCATCAGATAATAGAACGATGTGTAATTATATTTTGAATATATTTTTAATGTTATTTTAAAACAATTAAACGCCTTTTATTTGGTCACTCAATGTCAGCTATTCACTTTAAGTACAAGTTTGTAAATTTCCACAATATGTTCTCAAAACGTCAGTACTTTGGCATGTCACAATCCCAAAAACGCGCAATGAAGTGGCTGTGTTTTAAATATTTCTATAAATTTAAACAAACTTACTGTTTCCCTACAATCTATAAAGTAGTTTACAATGTATATCACAACTTTTATAATATAATATTCTTACCGTTGTTATAAAAATAACAAAAAACTTTGTCATCACTTTTATTCGTCAGTCCGCTGTGTGTTGTTCGAATTTGAATTTCCCGCTAATTATTGTCGACTCAAATTAAAATCCTTGTTAAATTTCAACGTTTTTTTTTTACATGAGCTCCACACAGGAGGCCCTGAGGAAAATAATTTCCCTCGGGGCCTATGTCATCTTTGGGGATGCTGTGTGGAGGGTTTTTTTTAAGGAAAGGAAGGAGAGGAGAGTTTTGGGAAGGAAAGGGTTTGAGGGGTGGGTAGGAATCCTGTTTTATATTTTAATTTATACCCAGCTGGCTTTGATTGTTTTCAATGTAGATTGTTGGTATTCAAAAATATCAAAATTTACATTGGTTCTAATGATAACCTTACATTCATGTCTTGTTCGTCAGTCGGTTGGCGTCCGTCCTTTGCCTGATATTGCGTCAGAGGACTGACGTGTTTCCAGAGTACTGATATTTAGCGCGTGTAAGCATTCTTATTTCAGTTTAAAACATTATGCTGCCTCCTAATATGTCCAAGGATAGAGAAGATACATTAAAAAGGAAAATAGAAGCCGAAAAGGTTCGCTTAGCTAGAATCAAAAGCGACCCTATTAAAATAGCCGAATACAAGGAGAAACAAAAGTTGCAGTACTTACTTAAAAAAAAGGAGAAGGGGCAAAGAAAAAACGTCAAAGAAATGACACCTTGGGAGCAATGATTAACTAGAAAAAATTGTAAAAATTATTCATCAAAGTACTGGCAAAAAAAACAACACTTGAAACGTACTACTACATCACCTACTGACGATGAAGCACCAGTTGGTGAAGAAATGAGACCTATTATTTATTAACGAAGATCATGGAGCAAAAGAGGCAAAAAAGAGAAGTGAAAGGCAGAGAAAGTCCAGAAATAAACAAATAAAAAAATGGGAAAAGTGGTTTCAAAACTGAGAACTAAACTGAATACACGGCGTCAAAAATATAAATGAGTTAAAAAAACAGTTAAAGAAAGTTGTAAAATCTGTTGAAAAAACCAGGAAATCCAAAAGTTTCATTTTGGCGGTTCGCACACCCAAATTTCAGTACATACATTTTTGTTATTTTTATATTGGTCGTTTACCTAAAAGATTCTATGGTTTCACACTGCACTATCTAATCTAATTTGTCTCATAACGCCGGAGCAATTTGGGCCCATCTAAAACCTGTGCCGACATCACTGTCATCAAATATTCCAAACATTCACTTTCTCAACGATGGTCCTGTAACTCAATACAGGATATGTTTTATGTATTGGGCTGTAAACTGCAAGAAATGTACCCTAATATTATGCAGTATACCTGGAACTTTCATGAAGCTGGGCACGGAAAGGGGGCACCTGAGGAAGCCACACGTAAACGTACAGCAGATCAAGTGATTGCTACAGCAGGTGATATAACTGACTTGAAGGAGTTTGCTTCTGTTGTCCGCGAGAGATGTCCACGTATACATGTGGATGTGATTGAAGGCTGTGAAATCGAGCAGATGAACACCTTGATTAACAATAAGTCGTCTCAACTGGTCGCCTTTAAAGGGACACTATTATTGGTGCGTCAGGTGAACGGCTCAGCTTACATTCCCAACCATCTTACAATGAAGTCTCTAAGTTGTTTCTGCGACGCTGAGGCATGTGATCATTTCAAGCTAGGATCTTTTCATTATCCGACAGAAATATCGGCTGAACATGGTACACGTGCAGCTATTTCTACCGTATTTACAGACTCTGAAGATGATGATATTCCACTATCCACTTATGTGAGAGACATTAATGACCACTCCAAATTGGATATCAATCTATCAACACCAGGAGTTACCGGTAATTCACAACAGCAAAGTCTTTACAACAGTGGTGATTATGTATTGGTCAGATATGTCACAAGGAATACGGTATATCGTTATGCAGCAATCTGCTGCTCTGTTGATGATGAAGAGGGTGAATTGAGAGTGACTTTCCTCAAAATCTATTAACAGAATAGCACTTTGTTTTAATTGAATGAAAGAGACGTATCAGATGTTCCGATGGATCAAGTAATAAAAAAAACCTTTGTCAAACCTCATTACAAAAGGTAAAATTGTGTTTTACCAATTTAAAGAAGAGATTGATGTTTTTGAAAAGTAATTATTGTAGTGTTATTTTTTTGTGGGAGAAAAAGATCTCATTTTTATTACCTGCATTTAAGGCGTAGATTGTCATAATTTTAGTTCCTATTACTTGTTAGTTTCTTAGAAAATGTACACTGATAATTCAGTAATACTGAATTTTGTTTTTTGTTTTCCTGTGTCATCGACGCTTAAGACATAGTGCAGGCCTATTGTCTGTATCACACTGTAGGAGCAACAGAGAGCAGTGCGCGGGCACATTTTATTTCTCTCTTCCTGTCATATAGATGAAGCTAAAGAAGTTTTTATTTCAGTCGTGCGGTCTAAAGCACACTCGTTTTTTTTATTAGAACGACTCTCTTTTATTTATTTACTTTACGCCCAGAGGGCTTTTACTTAAGTATATAAAGGCAGTACAATTTTAACATTAGAAAGAAATACGTAATGTAAATTATAATATTAATTATGATGGAAAAAAATGCTTACATGAAATCAAAATAAAAACCAAACAAATATTTAAAAGTATAGTGAGAAATAAAAACAATATTGTTGCAATAAAAAAAATGCTTTCTTGACATACATAAATACAGGGTGTTAAGGGACGTACTTGACTTACTTTAACCAGTGATTCCTGACATTATTTGGAGTAAAAAATGTAAATGAAATTTTGGTCTCCGGTGACATTTTTGATGTTTTTTTTTCTACAAAAACATAAAAAATGGTAGTTATTGAACAGTTGGAGACGGGGTAAGGGGTTCGTCGGACACCCGGCTAAGTGACCAGTGACGACATGTGGAAGAATTTTTTTTGTTTGATTTTGAAGAAAAATTTTTGAAAAAAAAAAGTCGTCAAAAAAAGTCACCGGAGACCAAAAATTTAATTTACATTTCTTACTCCAAATAATGTCAGGAATCACTGGTAAAAGTAAGTCAAGTACGCCCCTTAACACCCTGTATACAAGGAACAAAAATTTTAAAGAATTTTTTGTGGTTATAATGTATATCCTGAGTTCGAGTCCCAGTTGCGATCGTTAGCGTTTTTATTTTTCTTGTTATTTTCCAATTTTCACTTAGATTTGTTAGTATCATCTTCTGCTTCAATGATAAATTAAATTCTACATCATTTTAATAACAACATTGGCATTTTTTACGAGTTATTGGTAATTATTAAACGATTATTCTTCTTCATATGCCCTATCAGGTCCCCCCGACGCGACGTTGGCGATCACTCTGGTAAATGCATCTCTATCTTGCGCTCCCCTGAATAGCTCCTCCACACTTCTAACACCAGTCCACACTCGTTCATTTCACAGCGAAGACATTTGTCTCCTGCCAGGCCCTTGGCGACCCTCTATTTTGCCTTTTAATATTAATTGGAGCAAGTGAAATTTCTCCCCTCGAGAATCCTACCTAATCTCAGAGAATCCTACCTAATCTCAGAGAATCCTACCTAATCTCAGAGAATCCTACCGAATCTCAGAGAATCCTACCTAATCTCAGAGAATCCTACCTAATCTGTTTTTAAATATAGAGTTTATTGGGTCGAATTTTTAATTTGTTCACGATTTTTTTTTTATTCTAACGTAAATCTGTAGTTTCTTTTTTGAATTTAAGCACGCCAGCCTTTTAAATAAGTTATGAATTAGTTATTTTATATTTCTCTATATTTATGTAGCAGATAGGGCAATATATTAATACACGTATTTTTAAAATATAATCATTCACAAAAATAATTACCTCTAAAATGGTGAAAAATTATTTTCTTTAATAGTCTATATTTTTAATTTTGAATAAACCAGCAAATATGATTTAGGACACTTTATGATCAAAAAAAATATTTTTTAATTTGGTTGGGTATTTTGGGATCAAGCCCAAATTTATGTTTTGTATTAAGAAAGCCACGAAGAGTCTTCTTAACAAGGCGTGCAATTTATTATAACCTTATTAAAGTTAAGTGGAAACTATTTTCTGGAAAAAATAAATATTTATGTTTTTCAACCGAAGTAAAATGTCGTTTTTTGTTGTTTTTGTAAAATTATTTATTTATTATGAATTAACGCCGATTTACGGCTTTTACAAAGGAATTACAAAATTTGCAATACGGATATATAAAGATAAGAAAAACTAAAGTATTAAAAATTTAACGAAAAAAATACAGAGTGCGGCAGCATAACTTCCTTTTTTAAAATGCGCGCTATTCAGTCGTTTCATGTTGTAGCAGAGCCCTAGTGGTCTCGTTCGAAAGACGGAACTATAAAGTTTTTAGTCGCAGTTTAGTCGCAGTTCAGTCGCCACCATGTGTTGGAACAATGAGCAGCGTGCGTTTGCCGTTGAGGCCTACTTTTCAAAAGGATGTTCTGTGATCGCAATCCAGCGGGCCTTTTGGAATCACTTTAATTTAGCCCCATTGGCCCCTGTCCCGGACCGGAAATCAATTGTTTTGTGGGTCACTACACACACTGCAAGAACATAAATGGCTGTTTTGAGGGAACACTTCCCAGAGCGCCTCATCTCAATTAGGGGTGATTTGGAGTGGCCGGCCCGGTCTCCCGATTTGTCGCCTTGTGATTTTTTCTATAGGGTTTTTTGAAATCCTGTGTTTATGTGAACCTTCCAAGGACCGTACAAGATTTTAAGACCAATATCCAGGAAGAAATTGCCAGGATAACGCCTGATATTTGTTTACTCAGTGTATGGAGAATGGGGGACGTCACCTACCTGATTTCATCTTCAAAAAAAGTGAAAAAAACTTTAAGCATGTGCCTATTTTATAAAAAAATAAATAAACATTTTCTGATTCATACAATGGGTTTTATTAAGTTTTGAAAAAGGGAAGTTATGTTTCCGCACCCTGTACAAGTGGGAAAGTGCACGAGAGTTAGATGAAAAGTTCACATGACAAAATATTTAAAAGTAAGTATTATTACAAGCAAAAATTGTCAGCCTGAAACACTCATTTACATTGAAAAATCTTCCGAGAAAAGATACTTGCCGCCAACGGGACTTGAACCCGTGTCCTTCCGATTGTCGGTCGAATGCTCTGACCACTGAGCTATGGCGGCTTATCAAATACCCGCCAAATAATTCAATATATACTAGTGTTTCATTCAACAATTGCTGCTTGTTATATTTTTTTTTTTTCCACCTGAAAACAACCAACTTTATTTCTGCGAGGAAGACATTGTTAGTGTTAAATCCCTCGCTAGGTGGCGTTGAGACAAATTATGTCTGCATTTATTGGGGAAATACTTAAACTTGTTATATATTAATTAACAAGTTTAAGTATTTCCCCAATAAATGCAGACATAATTTGTCTCGACGCCACCTAGCGAGGGATTTAACACTAACAATGTCTTCCTCGCAAAAATAAAGTTGGTTGTTTTCAGGTGGAAAAAATATAACAAGCAGTAATTGTTGGATGAAACACTAGTATATATTGAATTATTTGGCGGGTATTTGATAAGCCGCCATAGCTCAGTGGTCAGAGCATTCGACCGGCAATCGGAAGGACACGGGTTCAAGTCCCGTTGGCGGCAATTATCTTTTCTCGGAAGATTTTTCAATGTAAATGAGTGTTTCAGGCTGACAATTATTGCTTGTTATAATTGTGACCCTTTGTGCTATGCATAAAAATCTTGTCTAAACGTTAGTTTATAAATTTAAAAAAATAATAATTAAAAGTAAGTATTGCAGTAACAACACAAAAGTACAAAGAGTGAGGTATTTTAAGTACACGTATGAAGAAAAAAATACACCACGGGTTCATACACGGGTTCATGTATACACGATATTTTGAAAAAACACTTTGAAAGTTCAAAAATAACTTCGTAAAGTACGCAATAAAACAAATTTAAAAATCTCGGAAATAGACTGTTTACGGAAGTAAACTGCTAAACAATAGAAATATTCAAAGTATTTTTGATTCTAAGGGAACTGAAAGACGCTGAAAAACAGCTTTAAATAATGTTTAAAAGTCGATTTGCTTTCAATATTTAAAGTCATCAAGAACATAATATATTACCAAGTATACGCAGACGATTCATTATGGAGTTTGATTTAGCCAAACCTGTATTACTGCAACTACGGCTAAAACTTTGGATGGTTTATTTTCTAAATCGTTATGCCGATTTCTGTTTTAACTGTTAAAACATCTGATCGTTTATTTTTAGGTGAAATCTCGTTATGCCGTTTTCTGATAACTGTTAAAACCACTGATGATTTATTTTTTAGGTTTTCAAACTTACATCCGAAATTTTCCTGCTTTCTTTTCAAAATCTATTATTTCACAATGGGCTTATTTGACAAATAAAAGTGATTCATATTAATTCGTCCACAACTTACAAATTTAGAGGACCGTAATTTGTTTTATGACCATTAAAATTAATCTGCCACCATTTCACACATTTTTGTTTCTCTTCGTAAGAAAAACGTAGGTTTAAATAACGATCTCTTCATGTAGATAGTATTCTAAGTTCATTGTTTTATAACCTAAAAATAATAATTTATACTGAAAAGGTATTTAAAGAATTGGGTGGGTGGGTACCTACCTACTTGGTATAATAATAGTTTCCTAATAGCTGCTTACTGTAATTTATTCATTGGTAAATCCCTGGGGCAAAGTGAATGGGGGTGTGTGAATACTTTAGAAGCTAGAGACTATCTCAACAGAAGGACATGTGCAGACAGGAAATGGGGGATTGAATGTTGTATTCGATAAAGTGAGGTTAGGAGCTCCCGGGTGAGTTATACTACCAACCCTGACGTCAGACACGTGTTATTTACTTACGGCAACTTTATTGTTAATGCTACTACTTACTTGGCTTACGTAAACAAAACCTGAATTTCATCAGTTTATATTTGGACATTGTTGACTGCATAGGTATACCACATAGATATGTATATATACATAGATAGACTGCATCGAAGTACATTTCAAACTAGACAAATCAACATATCATTTAATAGCTATCTATAGAACGCATGGCTCGAGTATTATTACGTTTATTAACGACCTCAAATACATATTATTAAAATTAAAAAATAAACTCTGCTTCGTGGTGGGTGATTTTAATGTGAACATTAATGAAAAAATAGAAAATAATAACAAAACTGAATACATCAATTGTATGACTGAACAAAATTTCATATCTTGCATAAATAAAAATACTAGAGAAATAAAAGAACATACTCCATCTTGTTTAGATCACATTTGGACAAACGTAAACATTAAAGATCTTCACAAACTAAAATCAATTGTTTGGAAAACTAACATAACTGATCATCATTCATGCTTACTTCTGTATAATAATAATATTAAACATAAAAAACATAATTTAATACCCAAAAAATCAACAATAGACATGACTATTCTCTCCGAAAAACTAAAAAAGGAAGATTGGAACAATGTTTTAAAGAGTGATGATACTGAAATATGTTCGACTAACTTTGAAAAAATCCTGTCACAACACATTAAAAATTCGACAACTGAAATAATAATACACATAAAATCAAAATTAAGATGTTTAAAACCTTGGATTACCAAAGGACTTATAATATCTATCAGAAACAAAGAAAAACTTTATAAAACAACTTTAAAAAATCCCCATGATGAAAAAGCATATAATTTTTATAAAAAATATAAAAATAAATTAACTTCTTATATTAAAAAAAGTAAAGAAGAGTTTTTTAAAAATAAAATATTATCTTCAGAAAATAATCATAAACAAATGTGGAAAACTGTGAATATGGCCATAGACAATACAAAAAAAACTCAAAATATTAAGTACATCGAACATGATAAAAAAATTATAGATGCCAATTTACAGCCTAAACAATGTGCAAACATATTTAATTCCTTCTTTGCAAATGTTGGAAAAAATCTTGCAAAAAATATTCATAAACCTTCTAACCCGGAAAAACATAAAAATAAAAATTTACAGATACGTAATATACTTTCAACATTTGAAATAACAACAGAATGTGAAATCTTAAAAATAATAGAAAATATGAAAGGAGGTTCGTCTCCCGGTTTTGATTCTATTACGACACACATGTTAAAATCTATGAAATCTTACTTAATAAAACCCATCACTCATTTAATAAACTTGAGTTTAACGAAAGGAATATTTCCAATGAACTACAAAAACACAATAATCTCACCTATTTACAAATCTGGTGATCCACACCAAGTAACGAATTATCGCCCAATTTGTCTAATTTCTAACATAGGAAAGATCTTTGAAAAAATAGTAAAAAAACAATTGGTAAATTTCCTAGATAGTAATAAAATACTAAACAAAAACCAGTTTGGTTTTATTAAATCACTCAGCACACAAGATGCAATTGCTAACGTAACTTCATACATTTACGAATCATTAGATAAAGGTAAAAAATGTGCGGGCATATTTATTGACCTCAGAAAGGCTTTCGATAGCATATCCCATGAGATACTATTAAAAAAATTAAATGATATTGGCATAAAAGGCAACGCGATTAAATGGATCACCAACTACTTAAAAAACCGCCCTCAAGTGGTAAAAATCAATTGTATTAATAGTGATCAAGAGATTTCAAGCTTTGGAATCCCCCAAGGTACAGTGCTTGGACCAATCCTTTTTACCATATATGTAAACGATATTTTTTTTCAACATCTACATGGTCAAATTACATCATACGCCGATGATACAGTTTTAATAATAAGTGAAAATACTTGGGAAAATGTAGAATTACAGGCCACAGAAGACATCAACACGCTTAAGAATTTTTTCGACACTAATTTACTATCACTAAATAGTGAAAAGACATTTGTAATTCCATTTGCAATCCATCCAAACGACGCTCCCAAAAATTTTAACATTGTCATACACGATAACACTAAAATTCACAGCCAACATTATTGCAAATCAAACTGTACAATATTAAAAACAACAAATAAAATTAAATATCTCGGCGTAATTATCGATAAAAATCTGAAATGGAAGGAACAAATATGTCAAGTAGTAAACAAAATCAGAAAATTAATATATATATTTTTAAGAATTAGAAATTTTCTGTCGGTAAAAAATCTATATTTAATCTACTATGCCTTAGTTCAATCCACTCTACAATACGCTATTATTAGTTGGGGATCCGCGTATAAATGTAACCTTCTTCCAATAGAAATTGTACAAAGAACAATTATTAAAATTATATTAAAAAAATCCTTAGACTACCCAACTGAACGCCTGTTTGAAGAATTTCAAGTTCCCACATTTAAAGATTTATATATTAAAAATTCAGTAATTCAAATAATAAAAGAAAAAGATAAATATCCATTTTTAAATGAAAACAGAACTCGACTTAAACATGTTTTTCTATGCCCAAAACTAAATACGTCTTTTGCACAGCATCATTATACTTATCAGGGAAGAACTTTTTTCAATCGTCTACCAGAAGAAATCAGAAGCATCAATGATAAAACCCGAATACTGCTTTCTGTCAAGAGACATTTTAAAAATATTCTTAAAAAAAAAACTACTGTCAACTAATCTTACAAATATCTTAGTTCATTAAATAATAAATTCATCAAATATCTTAGTCCATAACATTCTTTCTTTAAAAAAAAAAACACACCATTATCAAATAAATACTGCAGCTCACATATATTTATGTACAATTCATTATTTAAGTACTAACTTATACCTAACTAATAACTAATAGCATTTATGTACACTCCCCTTCCATACACAAGCAAATGCTTTTAATGGAAGAGTAGTAAAAAAAAACCTGTAAAAAAATATATTTTGTTGTAAAATTGTAATTATAATAAATGTTTCAATAAATAATAATAAAAAAAAAAAAAAAAAAAATATTGACAGGTTCCGAGACCCGTAATCAGCAGATTCTATCGTAACAAAAAATCAGTGCGTTCCGTCTGCTTGTTTAGGAATAAATACATCCCAAAACATGTAATTGTGTTAACCTTACATTTTAAAAGCTATATATCTCTGTTGCTCTCATGCAAACATATGTATTTTTCTTTTAACCAGAAAGAGATCGAAAAAATGCTTCTTATTGTCTTTGAAATATAAAAGCTATCTTGCATAGATATTTTACAATCTCGATTCAAATGACGGTTTCAGAATTTACGCGGGAAACCGGGGCTTCTCGATTGTGAGGTGCGAATATATTGAACTAAGCAGACGGGTTAATGTGATTGTGTTTTATTCTTTTTTGTGACGATTTATAAATTCTATGTATAATGATGAAATAAAATTTATATGTTCTGAAACGAGTATGCTTTTTTAACCCAAAATACTATTACTCGTTGGAGTTCCTTATTTCCAATTTCAAAATTGTAACCGATTTATCCAGAATGAAGTTGTCTCCTATAATTAAATTTCGTGTGCTTTTACGAATGTATCATATTAATTAGAGCACGAAGGGGAGAGAGTTGAATTTTTGGAAAAATACGTATTATATTATAATAGTTATAATTATATTATATAATAATTATTGTATTGGACTGAATCGTTTCTTGTGTGACATCTCGAAACATCATTGCGTATGTTTCACCCAAGTTTATTTTGATAGCTCATAACTTCAAAAATTTTTCAGATGTCGAAAAAATTATTTTATTATGACCATCGTCATAATTTTATCACGCAGCCACGGATCTAAAGTAGGTACCTATATCTAAATATTGGTTTTAGTAGCCACCTAATAAATAAGGCTAGAATAACGCTATTGGTACATATATACCCGTAACTCTGATTTAGCGCAGACTTTTCAAAGTAGGGCGGTTCAGTCGATTGAAAATCTGTAAACCATTACTCTCTGTGCAGCCCCGACTGAATGCTTCTTCACTGGGTCTAATTTTCGGGTATTTTTGGAGTCTGTTAGCAAGAAAGGACGTGAAAGTTTTAAAACACCATTAGAAAATAAATAAAATTTCAGGTTTTGATCTTTTTCCTCGCGAAATATCCAAGCATTCCCAAGTCAATTTGGGAGGCGGGAATGGGTACCGCCGCCCCGGGAACCTTTATTGGGTAACCAACACCTCTGCCATAGGTCACCCCAAGTGGTTCGCTACGTTTGGTGATTTAGCAGAGGTGCCCGGGTTCATGGTGTGAGGTTTGTCTAGGTCTTGGAGGCGGATGACCGGGACATAATGAACCCCAGATTCCTACCCACCCCTTAAACCCCTTTCCTTCCCAGATTTCTCCTCTCCTTCCCTTTTCCTTAAAAAAACCCTCCACACAGCATCCTCAAAGATGACATAGGCCCTGAGGGAAATTATTTTCCTCAGGGCTTCCTGTGTGGAGATCATGTAAAAAAAAAAAAAAAGCATTTCAAGACTTACATTAAAAAATATTTTTTTACAACTTTTATCATAATTTACATCACAATGCTGCTCGAACATCAGTTCTATTGGTTATACTGTCTTCAACCATGTTTTTTTTTAAGTGTCATTATATAAACATCAACAATTTGCAAAGCAGGTTTAGCAGAGGTGACCGGGTGTATGGGGTGAGGTTTGTCTAGGTCTTGGCGGCTGATCAAGATGATGATGAGGACACACTGAACCCCTGATTTCTACCCGGCTCTCACACTGCAGCAACCAAAAGACAGGTCAACCCCATAAACCCTCACTAAACTTCTAAAATCCATTTTATAGAAATTTAGGTAAGGGGTCTTGTTGGACATTTTTTTAATCTCATTCAGGCTTACTCATAAAAAGCACTTCCCAAGCGTTCACGGTTTTTAGTGACAAATTGAATAAAAACATACATTTTCTTTTATGAATTATTACAAAAAGTATATATATTTATTTTTAACTGATTGCGATAAAATTGACCACATTACTTTTTGGTATACTGGCCAATATGCAAAGTTTCTGTTTATGATTGTTGTGAGCTTCAGATCTATATTTTTGTTCTTAATTTCTATTCTAATAATCAATTCTCCATATAGTTTTTTTGTATCAATGTTATGTCAGAAAATGAGGTTTTGGGCTACACGAATATTCAAATTGCATTCTTTATCTAACAGAAATAAACATTAGTTTTTTTATTGTTAGTTTTTGGGAATTAAAAGCGAATTTGAATATTGTTTTATATTTTTTTATTAAAGGTATGTTGAAGAAATTATTATTTTTAATTTATAAACTAATGTTTAAGACAAGATTTTTATGCATAGCACAAAGGGTAACAATTATTATAAGCAATAATTGTCAACCTGAAACAATCATTTACATTGAAAAATCTTCCGAGAAAAGATACTTTCAACGGAAAAGATACTTAATTAATTGGCGGGTATTAGATAAGCCGCCATAGCTCAGTGGTCAGAGCATCCGACCGGCAATCAGAAGGACACGGGTTCAAGTCACGTTGGCGGCAAGTATCTTTTCTCGGAAGATTTTTCAATGTAAATGAGTGTTTCAGGTTGACAATTATTGCTTATAATAATTGTATGTTTAAGAGGTAAAAGTGAAGTACCTACTGGTGTTCTTCTAAATTCCTTGAATAAAGAACTGTGTTTTTTTTAGTTTTGGTCTTTCTAAAATTTTCGACGTATAATTAAAAATGTTTTTGGTATACTTTTTTCAGCATTTTCCTGTTTGAAGCTAAAAAGATTGCAAATTTTAAACACGAAGGTAAATTTTATTCACAAAAATCTAAAATATGGTTTAATCTAGTTTCTAAAAGGGTACATGTTTTTACGACATCTTCAAAAATAAGAAATGTAAAGGACATACAAAATGCCTTGGAAAAATTCCGAAAATTGTTGAAACTATTTAAACATTATTATTAACTCTGAATTATTAAAACAATCGTATACAAAGGTTTCATGACATCAACAAAGGGTTTTTTAATCATCCCTCTGAAAAGTTATTAAAAGTGATGTTTTTTTTAAATAACCCGTGACCCAACCCAACATAACCCATTTAACCGACTTTAAACAAAAAAATCATCAATTTTAATGACTTTTCAGAGAGGCGAAGAAGTTGTACATTGTTGTATTGTCCGGTCACCGTATACCTACGACAGATAAAAAACCCTCTTTAGCTGGATATTTATTTGTGAACAGTTTTCATGTTAGAAAGTTTTTAACATACACTGTTATTTATCAATTGATTAAAATATTCATGGCTGCATGTATTACGTAAAACGTACTATTTTTTAAGTAATCGGTAAAATTACAACTCGTTTAAAATTAGATTTGATTTCATTAGATTTGATTAGTTTTAATTAGATTTGAGTAGTTTTAATTAGATTTGAGTAGTTTTAATTAGATTTGAGTAGTTTTAATTAGATTTGAGTGCCTACCCACAGAAACCTGAAAGGTCCCTGACAGAGCATTAGTATAATTTTGTATGATTGAAATTAATGTCAAATCTAGAGTGAGCGGAAATTGTCTGCCGCCATCTTGTATGACAAATCTTTGAATTGATTTGAATGTAAAGTGGGCATTTTGATTTTCAATTTTTTATAAGAACAAATCTCTTTTTATAACTTTTAAAACTTTTTTTTTTACAGTGAATACCGCACAAGAATCTCAACTGCTCCCGTCTGGAGCCAGTGAGACTATAGCATCCCCAATTGGGGTATGTTGTGAGGCTGAAGGTAGTGGGGAGGGGAAGGATGTGGGGAAGAGGAAGGTTGGAAAGTACCTGGCTATTCAGACCTGGTCACCAAACACGGCTAAAGCCATTTTCAAGCAACGTTTCAATTCTGAATGGTAGTCTTACACCAGGGCGATACTGATAGTATCTTCCACTCTCTGGAACATGCCGCAAATATACTATATATTATTTTAAATGAATTAATTGTGAAATAACACAAATTAATCAAATAAAATTTATTTGCGCATGCCGGGTTCGAACCCGCGACCTCCGGATTGTGAGTCAAGAGTCTTACCCACTGGATTACGGAGGTCGTCAAATTCCCATCATTGTAATATTCAATTGAAGAAGAAGGTAACACTAATAATCTAAGCGAAAGTGTAAAAGAGAACAAGACACAGAAAAAGATAATGGTCGCAACTGGGTCTCGAACCCAGAACCTCTCATTTGAAAATATGTGATTAAAAATAACGACGGTTTTTTAGAAGGTGGCAATGGCTGAATCGGTAAAAGCGCACGTCCCGGCTAGACGAGAGGTTCGAGTCCCACTTGCCACCATTATCTTTTTCTATTTTTCTGTGTCTTGTTCTCTCTCATATTTTCGTTAAGATTTTTAATGTTATCTTCTTCTTCAATGATATAATTTCATTTTATTTTTCTAATGTTTGCATGTTACAGATTATTAAGTTTTTTGGGGGTTTTTCACAAAAGAACGAATAGGAATTGTCGGGATTAATTGAAGCAGGAAAGTGCATTTTTCATTTCATCTTGCCCCTCACCTCGCGGCTTCAAATTGTTCTCGAATGGCGTAATATACATTGAAATCAATGCACATGATATTATTAATAATGGAGCTACCTTATTCGCAAAAACCCTAAATTTTGCAAAGTCTTACGCTTACAAAAACAAATATATATTTAGAAGTGTATATTTAAAACTAAAACCTTTCTTATGAAATTTTTTTCTTATAATTATCTTTCTTATTTCAATTTTAGACAGGGTAAATCATACAAGCATAAAATTAATAATTAAAATTTTCGCCTACGATGAGGTTATAATATTATTATCATCGAAATGTTTCAATTTCCGAGAGGAGAAAACGTACGTCTTACATTAATAGACCTTTATACAGTGAATCTCATTCTATAAAGAAGACAAAGCGAACTCCTATGCTTTTTATGATAATTCGTGCCTTTATCAATAAAATAATGAAACCGCTGAATGAAGTTAATACGTAGGCGTAATTCGTATGTTAGTGGGCAGTAAAGAAATGGTTCGAATATCTAATGTACTCTAATTTAGTACCTATACAGTGGTTATTAAATTCACTCAACAAATCAACCCAAATGAGAATGTATGGCAAAACTTTTGAAAACTTTTCAAATTGACCACCTACCGAATAACTGACCAAAAAGTGAAGAAATAATCTTGAAAAGAACCAATCTAAAACTTAAGTAACATCCTTAAGTTCACTAAAGGTTAGATAAGGAGAACACTTTGCTTGTAATTTTAACGTTCGCCTTACTTTTAAATTCTCCTTTCCAGGTTCTGTGAGCAAACGTTTAGAAAAACAATTTTGAGTCTGCGAACCGAGGCTGTGAAGATTGAAGTTTAAATGGGCTTAAAATTGTTCGGTGCGTCGTTTTAAACCCGCCTGTTCCCAACAATTAGTTTATTCTCTTTAGAATTGACACTCTGACAAGCATTGTGGAGTTTAACTTAGGTATTCATTTACATATTTTTAATATTGCCGTTTTAATTATATTTTTAAGCTCCATTGTTCGAAATAGAATTAAAGCCAGAAAAGGCAAAGGTAACCAATAAACTCCAGCACAATCTATGGTATTTTTGCCACACCAACAATAAAAAACATAAACCGTTTGTTTCAGCCCACTAAATTGAAAAAGTTTTTAAAATTTAAATTATAAAAATTATAATAAATTTTTCTAACTTTAAATAACTGCGCCGAAGGTAAAAAACTATTTTCTTTGTTTTCTGAGAAATTCTTTCTAAAGATTAAAGCTAGAATTCTCTTGGAGGTATTTACGTGAATTCTTCCGTTCGAGAGCTAAATTCTTGACACGCATTCTACAAGGTGGCGCAAAAAACCCATTTAATCACAGGAGACAAGATTTGTCCCAACGCACATAGGTCTCACATAAGACGCCGTAACTCCCTTATTATCATAGTTAGAAATATGTTCTAATCGGTGTTAGAAAGGAAAAACTTCATGCTTTATATTCCAATCTAAAAAATAGCCACCAAAAAAATAAAATGTACACTTTTATGTACACAAAGTTTTGAATCGCAAATTGAAAAAAGAATTTGAAACTTCGGGAATTTTAAAAAAAAAATTTCATAGAGCGACAAAAAATTGACGTTACAATAATGTGTTTGTTATACATTTGTCTAATAAAATGTGCATCTGTTTTTATTTTTTTTTATTATCAGTAACTTTAGTTAGAAAAAACATAAGGTGACCCATTTTGAAAACTTTTTTATGTTTGTATGCAAAAATTTTATAATTAAAAAAATACATATATTTTTCGAATTCTATAATTTGAAAGCGTATTTCATCACCATTCTAAAACAGTTTTTGGTTTTTGAATGTGTTCAGAAATATTCCAAATATTTGCATTTTATTATAAAGCGAAAATATTTTGACCATCCGAATAAAAGGCCAAAATTTTGAAGGGTTAATCACCCAATCGGAAGATGTTATATTTTTTGCAAATGACGTCGTACGTCAATCATTTTTGACATTTGTAAACGAGACAGCTGCAGAATACAAACAATTAAGCAATGGAGCGCTATACTACGCAAGAGCGTGAAATAATTGTCTCGATTTAAGCTTTAATGCTTTTAGCGACTTTGTGTCGAAAGTCAACATAAGCGACGAGGCGCATTTCCACTTAAACTTCTTACGCCAATAAGCAAAATATTCGTTTCTGGGGCACTGAAAATCCGCTTCTGATGCACGAAAATCCATTACATCCACTCAAAGCCACTGTGTGGTGCAGCGTTTACGCGGGAGGAGTGATTGGGCCGTATTTTTTTAGGACGCCATTAGCATTACGGTCACTGTTACTGGCGAATGCTACAGAGCCATGATAAACGACTTCTTACTTCCGGAGTTGGATGAGTGGGGCTTGGTGAACATGTGGTTTCAACAAGACAGTGCAACCGCGCACACAGCACTAGCCACAATGAATATTGTGAAGGAAGCGTTTCCTAGTCGCATAATCTCTCGTTTTGGCGATTTGGTATGGCCAGCAAGATCACCCGATTTAACCATCCCAGACTTCTTTCTTTGGGGCTATTTGAAGTCGCGGGTTTATGCCAACAAGCCTCAGACAATCGCAGCCCTTAAGAAGAATATTCAACAGGAATGCGAACAGTTATCACCGGAAATCTTGCGGGAAAGTCATAGAAAATGCGATAAAACGGGCACAAATATGTATCAACACTGGCGGCAGCTACTTGACGGATATCATCTTTTTCGCTTAACAGAAAAAATTTTAAAAAGTCCAAATAAAGATTTCTATTACTCAAAATCATTTTTTAATTATTTAGTAAAAAAGTTATTCAAAAACAAAATTGGATGATTAATTTTGCGCAATCCTGTAGTTAGTATCAAAAATCGTAAATAATTTTCCCTTTAAAATCGTCTTTCACAACTTTTACCCCCATGACGTACCTATCTTCTACTTAGTTGCCCATGTTTTCATTTTAATTCGATTTGGTTTTTTATTTTTAAAATATTACAAAATTGAAAAATTTTAGTCCATTTTTAAATAATTTGCATTGAAAAACCCTAAAGGATAACATAAATATACACGGTGGGTTTATCAGCTGTACTGTACAGAGCTTGCCTTTTAAAGGCAACCTCATTTGTGCTAAATATGTCGATATCCGAATAAATTCTGTTCAACGCCAACACAACCATTGGCAAGTTAATCCTGCGAACTGGGAGACAGAACAGTCTATGCTGTCGGTGACGGAGATAATTATCGGGTACATAGAAATGAATGCTCTCCGTGACCGCCGAGTTTTCAAACCATCCACGAATCAGTCTGAAGAAATGTGAAGCAATTTGTACGAGTAAATCCCTTCTGACCCGTAGATGGTTCATTCCTCCGAGCATACCCAAACAAAGTCGGTAGGGTAGAGCCATAGTTAGAAGCCGTATAGAGAAATTTTCACAACGAAAAGTGCACGATTAGTTCGTGGATCCATTCACAGCATTGCCTCCTTTCTTTATTTTTCATTTTGAATTGCAAATTTTACAACCTGCCTATTATATTACTCGTCAAAAAACTCTTTTTTGGATCGAGGGTCCGTAGAGGGGCTTAAAAAGGAATAATTTTGTGATTAAATATAGGTAATTGGGAGGTATTTGGAAGGTATTATTGTTATTAATTTTACGGATATTATGACGTGTTGCACTACCTCCGTCTTTGACGCCGACGTTTCAGACAGCGTTACAGTGTTCATCATCAGTGCAGGTGTGTTGGCTAAAGTCTTAGCTAAACCGAAACGTTAGCTAAATAAGGAGGTAGTGCAACACGGCATAGCGCCCAAAAATAAATAACGATAATATTTTTGGCCGTTGACATTTAAAATCATATCTTTTTGAAAGTTGTTCTTTTTGAAACTGAGTATTTTTTATGCAAATCTGTCGGCATTGCAGAGTTCTCTAGAGATTTGAGAACTAGAAAGTTTCTGGAGATATCATTCGTCACTCGTACAAGAAGTTATATTATAGTTTTACTACATCATTTAGAGGAGTAACATCTCTATTGATATGTAAATATCTTTACAATAATAATAACAATGTCTTTATTCCAGAATGTGGGGAAGTGAGTGCAATCCCACACATCCTATATAGAGTGAAAAAAAACTTGTAGGTATACATACATACAAGGAATTTAAAATTTGTGATCGTCGCACGTACTAATATGTTTTTATTTAACCCGGCGTCAATGACGTGAAAATAATTACGCGGTCAATGACAACGGGTAACCGTGACCCGAATTTTATCGATGGGTTGTACCAAAACTGAAAGGGTTATCTTGATTTTGAAAATAATGTATTTTTTATGGGTTCTTTGCTCATAAAAAAAATATAAATAATACCATTACATTTTATAAATCGACTTTTTATTACCTTAGTAAGAAACACATGCAAAATCAACTATGAAAAACTAGCTATAGAATTTCATTTCAACTATAGGAAATATGTACCCGTTTTAACTTGACGCACGTGTATCTCCTTCCGCAAGCGGCGTCGGACTGAGCACGCTGGCGGTGCGGGTAGAAGGGGGTTGTATCTCCAGCTACTAAGCGCTCGAGTCGAACGGTTGACGGGAAAAAATAATATGGCCGTTTTAAATCGCCCCGGGTCATTATGACCCAGCGTCATCGACGCCGGGTTAAGATCTATGCCGGTCATTTAAAAATATTGTCGATAGGTATTGTAACCAATGTCTTCTGTTCCACTCCGCGCTCCCCTCAGGGGAACTGAGCGAAAGGGACAAATGCATATCGGGCCGAAAATACCTAAATAAAATCGTCAAAATCGATGTTTTGTATTCCCCATTTTTCTTCTCCAAAACTGGACTGCTTTTAAAAAAATTTTTAACTAACTGTATTAGAAGAAAATATTATATGTCGGTACGTTTTGCTTTTTTTCAAAATACGTTGTTTAGTTTGTATACTGAACGTCTTTTGACGGCGTTTAAACTAGGCAATTTTATTCATTTTTGGAAGATGCTAACTTCTATAAGAAGTAAATTATCAAAAAAAACAAAACGTACCGATACGCTAGTGGTCGATATCTATATTATGTAAAAAAAAATTGCTCTAGAGTCAAAATCCAGAGAGATAAACGGGGAATACGTTTGTATGGAAAAAACGCCGCTAGTATTTTCTCTTAACTAACTAACTTACTAACTATCGCGCTGTTTCTCGGCAGAGGTAGGCATAGAGGATGGACCGCCATAGAATTTCCTATTTTTTAAGCTGTCTTACAAAGTTTTATCACACAATACATAGCCTCAGAGATTTCATTTCTACAGCATTCAGTCTACTTTCATCATCCTTCTACCGCTTCCACGCCTTACTGCTATACATCAGAGTTGGAATCATAACTCCCCAGTAGATTGCTGACTTTTCTTCTTTGAAAATCTAATAAATTAAGAATCCAATCCTTTATTAAAAAAATTACACGGAAGAGTTTTAAAATTATATTTCCATACTTTTTTCAAACGGAAGAGTTACAAATGTTTAGTTGAAATACTACAGAAATTTCGCAGTCAACAAAGTTTACCACAAAGTAGTAATGATAATATGGTTTCAGATTTTCACAGCCATAAGTATTTTAGATATTTGATTTTGGGGTGTAATGCCGTGTTGCGCTACCTGCTTCCATCGTCAAGGCGGATTTTTGGTAATGTTTTAATATATCCGCTTTTTTAAGAATAGTGAAAATTCACAATTTACATTGTTATTCATAAACAGAAAATGTTTAACCATCATTAAAAAACAGTACCTATATTACTTAATTAGCGAAATGAAGATGCTATTGGTAAACATTAAAATATTTCTATTTATTTTCCAAAATGTTCTTCAAAAGATTATAAAATTCGTCAGTAGAAGCGCAGACTCCTTGCGCAAATGTAATTAAACATTGCTAATATTTATCTAACTAACATAATAATAATGTCTGTAATATTTTCTACAAAGGGAAAATGATACTTACTCCGGAATATTTTATGATTTTTTTTACATTGAAGACTTGCTTTCTAATTAAGAATTTTCGTGCTCTAAATAAGTCAAAGATTTTCTCATTTACTCGAGGTTTTTTCTTTGCGTTTTTTCTTATTTGTCAGCCAAATAAAATCTCTTGAAAGTAACCGATATTCCAGTGTCATAACGACTAAATCTAAAAGACAAAAATATTAGTTTACATCACTTTATTTATATACACAATCTACAATTTGTTTCGTGAACGATGTTTATTTATTTATTTGTTTTATTTTATGCCCAGAGGGCATTTACGTAAATAATAAAGGCAGTCATCTTTAAGATGAGAAAAAAATAATATAAATAAAGTTACGATAGAAACTAAATTAAATGTACATAAATGAAATAAAAATATTTAAAAAAAATTTAAAGTACAGTGATATGTATAATAACAATAAGTTACGATAAAAAGAAAATACGTAGGTACAATATATAATAATATGAACAACACAAATTTAAGAGTAAGGTTTACAAGATTGCAACATTAACCATGTCTAATAAAACCAAAGTATTAGTTTCGCGTAGTGCCAAACCGCTGCGCTGTATCGATGGTACCTCCTGTACCACTACAAGGATGTGTAGGAGTTCGGAACTGTCCAATTTGGATTTTAATATTTTAGATAAGAAGGTTAACTTTTTTTTTTAATAACTAAATAATACTAAGGGTTGATGGTTTATAATATTTCAATGAATTTACTAAGACATTAAATTAAATACAGATAGGTAGAGGTAGTTTAGTAAATTCTCAATGGAGTAATAAATTTAGTGAGTACTTGTATCATGGATAAATAATTCCATAATTTCATATTAAAATTGTATAAGCGACATATTCCATATGTGCGAATACATATTGCCCAAGTGTTGCATTCTGTGTAGTGGTATATTGAATTGTGCCCTGGTCGTAGTATTACCACAGTAAAATGGTAGTACTGACCTTGTGTTTCTCGTCGGCACATTAAAATTAAAGTCGGGGCAGTCAATTGTATTATGCAAGATTTTAATTTTAAATACTAGATCGAAGACATTATTTCTTCCATCACTCAAATTTAATATATAAGATAATTGGAGAAATGTACACTTAAGCTAAAAATTTAATATAGATCACCTATGGGGAGGAGGGGGTAGATGGAAAGGGGAGAAGTGTTCATTTACACCTGATGATGTGAACGGTGAACGTCTACACATATACATAAACATACATATAAAGTGACGTTAACTATTACGGTCAGTCCGAAACTAAAGCTTCCTTTTTGTTTCTCTTTTTTATTGTGAAAAAATAAAAATGGTTGAAAATTACATACATCCTTTTTACAGCGGTACTGCAAAGGCGGAATCTTCTGCTGATCATGTTTGCTTTTACGCTGAGAGCTCTTCTTTTCCAATCGATGTCATCATCGTCAATCAGATTGCTGGTGATTATGTGTCCAAGGTATTTAGTTCTTTCAGCTAACCGCAGATTCACACCGTTCAGTGTAGCTGGAGGAATATTTTTTGGTCCTTGTCCATGTCTTATGACCATTAAAGCCGTTTTAGTGGGGTTATATAACATGTTTGTTTCGTTGGCAAACTCTTTTGTTCTCAACCGTAGGCCTGGTTTTAAAATGAAAATTCGTGGATGAAACGCGAATTAGTTTTGAGGAATTTTTGATAAAAATGTATCATTTTTATTCAGCGTGAAAGTATTCATGAAACTTAACATGCCAAAAAACTTCAATTGCAGTTATCCATGCCGACCTGTCCCATCGCGACCAACCCGACCTGACCCATCCCGACCCAACACGACCGGTCTCGGCTGACCCGACATGACACGATACCATTCAACCTATATCATCCCAAACCGACTGAAATTAACCCAACCAAACCCAAAACAAACCTTACAATCCAACCCATCCAAAAACAACTCCACTCAAATCGATTTAAACCAACTTAAATCAACTCAAATTATTGAAGAGGAAGATAACACAAAAATATGAAAGAGAACAGTACACAGAAAAACAGGAAAACTGGGACTCGTACCCAGAACCTCTCGACTATCCGGGACGTGCGTTTACCAATTTCGCCATTGCCACCTACTGTGAAACCATCGTATTAGTCATACTAATCTCATATTTCAAATTTTAGAATTAGCAATATTATTTTCAACTATTTTTTTCGTGTTATAGGCAACTACCCTTTTTATTGGAAACAATCATTCAAGAACAATTGGTTTGTAATTTAGGTAGCGTCACGTATAAAAATATCCGATTTTATTTATGTAGAATTATATATGCATACACAAAAGGAATAAAAATGTAAAAAAGAAATAAAACATAGAACTATATACTTTTATAAATATATATTTTTAAAGGTCTTTTTTTACATTAACTCCACACAGGAGGCCCTGAGGAAAATTACTTCCCTCAGGGTCTATGTCATCTTTGAAGGTGCTGTGAGGAGGGTCTTTTTGAGGAGAGGAAGGAATGAACATTGGTCTTGAAGAGACCCATGTTGTAGGAGGGAGGAAATACAGAGGCCGGCAAATCGTTCCACAGCCGAGCCGTTGAACTCAAGAACGAGTCATAGAAACGACCCGTTCTCATGTGACTAATGTTAACCGTATACAAATCTTGGGCGCGTGTTTGGCGTATTTCCCGACTATGCACCGGTGCCGAGGGGATCAATGACGCTAGTTCCTCGGAGCATCTGACGCCTGTGCTCTAAAGATTGCAGTCCGTCTGTTAAGATGGGAGAATCTATCAAACGAACGGTCCGTTTCTGCACAGAGTCAAGGGTTTTTGTAAGGTCAGACCAGAGGTGGCTGACAAATTCAACCGTGGGGCGCACTTGCGATTTATACAGGGTTAGCAGTTGTGTTCTATTAAAGTATATGCGGGCCCTGTACAGTACGCCCAGTTTTTGGGAGGCTAACTTTGCTCTGGCTTCGATGGAGCCCCCATATCTGAGCTGGTCACTTAGAGTTACACTAAGCATATGGAGGGCCTGTTCGGAAGATTGCTTCCGTTGAAGAAGACTAGATTTTCATTTCGATCCCTTTTAGACGTTATCAAACATGATTGGGTCTTTGAAACATTAAATTCGACGAGGTTCTGATGTAAGCATAATGAGTAAGATTAAGAAAGGGACCCTCAGATGGTTTGGGCATGTAGAGCGAATGAACGAAGGAAGTAGTGTAAGAAGAATATACGACGCGAATGTGAATGGTAGAAGAAGTAGGGGACGCCCGAGGAAGACATGGCACGATCAAGTGAATCAGATACTTGAGTCGGGTCATGTCAAAAGTCAGAATAATAGAAGAGAATGTATGAGACGATGTATGAATGTGAGTGAGGCAAAGAGTGTGTGCCAAGACCGAGTTGTTTGGCGGTCCGTCCTCTCTGCCTACCCCTGCGGGGAAACGGCGTGATGGTTAGTTAGTTAGTTAGTTAGGTTATTCTTACCCCAATAGAAAACACTCTCGGGTAACCATCCATTCTTTGCTTCAAAGCCCTCCGAGCTATTGGAGTTTGTGTGCCCTTTGGGGGCTTGTCAAACAAAAAGCTATCATGAACTGTACTGTCATCCGCGTAACAATGAATCATTGCACATGACAAGAGGTCATTGATGTGCAACAGAAACAAAGTCCGTGACAGAACCGATCCCTGTGGGACATTTATCGAATGTGAGGAAGAGGTGAAACCGTCAGCAACCGCCTGAATCGTCCTCTCCCTCAAAAAGTGGGCAATCCACTTACACAAGAATGCGGGAAGTCCGTAAGAAGGCAGTTTGTTGACAAGCCCTCGGTGCCAAACCCGGTCAAAGGCCTTGGAAATATCCAGTGCAACCGTTTGGGTATCACCGAAACGTTCCAGGCACCGCCCCCAAACATGCGTCACATACGCGAGAAGATCACCGCACGAGCGATTCCGCCGGAATCCGTATTGACGGTCGTTAATAATTTTGTTCTTCTCGAGGTATGTGAGCAGTTTGTCGTTGATCACACGTTCCATTACCTTAGACAAAACTGATGTGATCGCTATGGGGCGGTAGTTGGCTGGGTTGTAGCGGTCACCCTTCTTTGGAATAGGGTGAATGATCGCTTTTTTTCCAACCAGAGGGCACAGAGCCAGACTTCAGGGACATTTCGAAAAGCTTCGTCAAAACTGGAGCTATTTCTGCGGCGCACCTCTGGGCAGGTATTCTGACAGGCCCACTAGCTTCTAAAAAGTCTTAAAAGTCTAAATGATTATTATTATTATAAAGCTTTTGTGGACAAACTTGGGTAAATGAAAATTTAACTCTAAGGATAATAGTTTTAACTCGACCCTTTTCTAAAACATACTCCTTGCAAAGTGGTTAGCTTAAATATTATTATCTGAACAATTAAAGTGGTTAATTTAGTGATTAATTATCATAATCTCGGGTACCTTGGGGATAAAATTGGAGTGGATGAAGTTAAACTTTGTGTAACACACTGATGAAATCGTCAACAAGGCCAAGAAAATTATGGGATTCATAATAAATTCATATTACGAAACCTTTCCGCAACATTAAGACTCTTTATTCACTTTACACAGCGTACATTCGTCCCCACATAGAACACTGCATACCGATCTTGCCCCCTTTATTCCAAGCCCATGTCGAAATAATCGAAAGAATTATTTTTTTAAATTTAATACATCTTATATATAAAAATTTCGTGTCACGGTGTTTGTGGTCGCACTCCGCCGAAAATTCTTGACCGATATTTTAATTTTTTTTAATGTAAAATTGGTAGGTATGTTTTTAAGTATATTTCATACCGCTAGGTGATTAGGGTGTCCCCATCCAGAAAAAATGTTCTATTTTTTGACAAATTTTTTTTGTTTATTTTTTTTTTGGCATCAAAAAATATCTACAACCCCAAATTTTAACTCTCTTACCCTCACCCTCCCATTTTTTAATCGCGATTTTAATATTTTTGTATGAACAAATGTAAACGTCTTTCGTATTTCGTATTTGAACGAAATTATTTATGTTGTTGAATGACCTCACCTCATCGAACTTTCATCCACACATGCGCAAGATATTCACGAGAAGCGTCGCGTCATTTTGATATTTCATTCGGCATTGTGTTCACGCGTGGGCAAACCATCGAGCTTATTTGTGTTGACTTAAGACGGACTGATAAAAAATATTGTACACTCAATTGCTCTTCGAAATTCATTTTGATTTTCTTTATTTCATTTTCCTCCTTTGGTTGGTGTTTTTGTTTTTATCGGCGATCATCGTCTACGGCGCTCCATTCCTCTTTCTGTCATAGATCCCATCCCCACACACTTACAATACATTCGATATTTTTTATTTAACTCACACTTTTCAAATTACATCGAATCAATTAACTTTCACTACTTCAACGCCCTTTATACACATTAAAATTCTGAATCATGACCTGGACTTGCCAGAGTTTACCAACTTAATAAAAATCATATTCCGACAAGATCAACACCACAATCCAATTTTCATTTAACCACATGGCACACAAAATTTTACAATATAGACATTTTTAACAATACCCTTAAAAATACCGAATAGAAGTGAAACCATCGAAAATTAATACAAGAGTGTGGAATCTATCAGCAGCATCTCCTATGCTTACCCTACATTCTTCTTCTTCTCCTTCTCACCTAAAATTAATTTTAAGATATAATAAAACTCCTTCTCCAAGTAACTCTGACAAAGGAAACCTTTTTGGCTTGACTTTATTTAACTTAATGTATATATTTTTCTCTATATTTAATGTATTAGCCGTTTGACTCTTAGAAATAAATTAATATCATCAACCATAATCTAATTGAAAAAGTAACATCAGATAAAACCGTCTCTGCCAAGCAAAGTTGTACCGATTAAGGGTATACTTGAAATAATTCATAACCTTCTTATAAATAGATGATGGTAGTTTAATTATTTTAGGAAACAAACCTTTCTGCAAGTCATAATAATCAACCTCCATCGATATGCTTGGTGTAACTCTAAGTGACCAGCTCAGTACGGGGGCTCCATCGAAACCAGAGTTAAGTTAGCCTCTCAGAAACTGGGCATACTGTACAGTGTGTACAGCGCCCGCAGATACTTTAATAGTACACAACTGCTAACCCTGTACAAATCGCAAGTGCGCCCCACGGTTGAATTTGGCGGCCACCTCTGGTCTGGAGCTCCCAAATACCTAAAAAAATCCTTGACTCTGTGCAGAAACGGGCGGTCCGTTTGATAGATTCTCCCATCTTAACAGACAGACTGCAATCTTTAGAGCTTATGCGTCAGCTGGGAATGCTGTACTTGTTCTACCGGTATTACAATGGAAGATGCTCCGAGGAACTAGCGTCATTGATCCCCTCGGCACCGGTGCATAGTCGGGAAACACGCCAAACACGCGCCCAACATTTATACACGGTTGACATTAGTCACATGAGAGCGGGTCGTTTCTATGACTCGTTCTTGAGTTTAACGGCTCGGCTGTGGAACGATTTGCCGGCCTCTGTGTTTCATCTCTTCAAGACCCATGTTCACTCCTTCCTTTCCTCAAAAAGACCCTCCACACAGCATCTTCAAAGGTGACATGGGCCCTGCGGGAAATTAATTTCTCAGGGCCTCGTGTGTGGAGTTAATGAAAAAGATGGTTTGTTTGTTTGTCCCCATAAAAAAGCATATGAATGAATAAATGGTTTTGTTCATAAAAAAACTCAATTCTTCCAAGGAAGGCGTGCAAATACGATATTGGATTGAATCACTAGTAGACTATTGTATTTGTACACCTTTCTTTAGGAATAGGGTATTAACATGAATGAAACTATTTATTCATATTCATTTTACGTATTTACAGGCGCATTTTTCATTTTTCTTTGTGAGGAAAATATTTTTCCTAAGGCCCTAGGTCATCTTTGTGGATGCGGTGTGAAGGGTTTTTAAAGGATAGGAAGGATAGGAAGTTCTGGGAAGGATAATAAGTGGTGGATAGGAATCTGGGGACCAGTGGGACCAGGAGTGACGGACGAAACAATCCATCCCTCCCACTGCTGTGCAGGACGATGTCAAAAAAGAGTTCTGCTTGAGAGGTCACAAGTTCTCCCTCAACCAGTCTCTCCCGATCCGGCCAGCCACACAGCTGGTGGACAGACATATCCACTGCAATGACCCGGACAAACATGAACCCGGGCATTCAAACAATTGTCGTAATGTCTTACGGCGTTGGAAAAAGATTTTTTTTCTAAAATAATTAAATTAACGCAATCTATGAGTGAGCGGATATAGTGGGTGATTCTTTGTATTATTATTTATAGAAAATTTATTTGCAAAAAATATGAACATAATTGTCAACAGAATAATATGTTACTACAGAATTTCAATAATCATTTCGTCTTTCTATTTTGGACCTATTTAAAGATGTGTGTACCATAAAAACCTACGCTGTGGATTAAGTGATACACCCACATTAGATACTTGATTTTCATGAATAATTATTGAAATATTTGAAATACTTATAGGACGTGGGTGATCGACAGTAATAACCAACCTTATTGTATTTATTGTTCTTACTAAATAAAATAAACAAGACTTATATTAAAGTCACATCAGATATTACAGCGCCTCTCTTATTATTATCTTATTTACAATTTTTTTTCCTTACTGTCTTTCTTGTATATTGTTTTTGTATACAAAAATAACAAAACGGTCACTAAATTTAGGCAGGACAGAGTCAGAAATATTATTAAAAAATGGTGTGTTTGATAGTGTGATAATTGTGTATTACGAATGCCCTATATTTTTCTTTATTTTCCAAATTTTTACTTTTTTCCTTCACTGTTTTTTCTTCTATACTCACTGCGAAAACACTATTTCTTACATATTCTATAATAAATTGATTCTAGAACCTAGATTACTTTTTTTTTACATTAGCTCCACACAGGAGGCACCAAAGATATTCAAATACAGAAGAGATATGCTATGGTGTCCGCGCAACTGTCGCCGGACTACGCGCTAATTAGCGTAGTTTTCATACAAAAAGAATTTGTTCATTTCGTTGATTTTTTGAAAATGTGCATTAATATTGGTTAACAATATATTTTGAATAAGGAAATAATTCGTTCATTTAGTTTAACGTTCGTTTGGTTTATTCGTTAATTATTTGTTCTTTTAGTTTATTTGTTAATTGGTAAACAATATCGGTGACACCCGGAAGCGCAGACCCACATAGTAAAAACAGCAGATAGCACATCTACTTATATTTCAATATCTTTGGGAGGCACCGAAGAAAACAATTTCCCTAGGGGCCCATGTCATCTTTGAGGATGCTGTGTGGAGGGTTTTTTAAGGGCAAGGAAGGAAAAGAAGATATGGGAAGGAAAAGCGTATGAGGGGTGGGTAGGAATCTGGGAGTCAGTGTGGCCAGGAGTGACGGACGTATGAATCTATTCCTCGAGAGGTCAAAAGGCCTCCTTCAATCAGTCTCCTTCGATCCAGCCCGCCATGCAGTGGTTGGGCAAACGTATCCGCCACCAAGATCTAGACAAACCTCATCCCATGAACCCGGGCACTCCTGCTAAGTCACCAAAGGTAGCGAATACCTTGGGGTGACCTGTGGCAGGGGTGTTGGTTGTTCAATAATTGGTTCCCGGGGCGGCGGTACCCATACCCGCATCCCAAAAGACTACTACTATCCTACTGTATCGTATAGTATAATTATGTGAATGGAATCTGTGAATGTTAACTTTACTTAATACTACATTTATGAATAACCATGTACCTACATACCCAATTTTAAACACACGGCACAAAACCAAAGAACTCATACAAACACCTAAAACAAACACAACATTTGGTCAAAGAAATTTCAAATACATTGCGCCTAAAATATACAATAACCTACCTGACAAAACAAGACAATCGAATAATATTAACAAATACAAAATCCTGATCAAACAATGGATCATCGAAAAAGGTCGTGCAATAATTAGTCACCTCACCCAAATATAATCCTCTATCTCATTATTGTTACCACTAACCAACCTGAAAAATTTTGTCAAATATTTTTTCTGTATTGAAAAGTGTACTTTATTTAATATTTATAAAATATTTGTAAACTAGTCTGTCTCGACACAGGATTTCCTAGTGAGACAGGCAAGGCCAAAAAAATATATGTAAACCTTTTTATATAGATGCACATAATAAAAATAAAAATAAATAAAAAAATAAAAAAAACTGTCAAGGAAAAAGTTACAAAAGCAATTCTTTTGTGTTGTTAAGCTAAAAAATTGTCATATTTAAATAAATGAAGACAATACAGGCGAAACTCAATCGAAAATCTGGAAACAGAAAAATCATAAAAACATATTGACACACCTGGGACAGAGGTGTCAATATACCCTATCGGTAACTGAATAACAATGGCTTTAGTGTTTCTCTTCCTGCATAGAAACATAATGGCGGGCACTGCGGTATTTTGAAGTAACTACGGTTGTGTATCTCTTATCAGGCCCGAAATTTGATTTTTCCAAGTGGTAGATTTTAATTAATTCTGATGAACATATTAATAAAATCTAAGATGTATTGAGATTAAACACTAGGGAAGACATGAATTCATGGCACAGAAAAATAAAATTGATCTTAACGAAAAAGTTGTAGTAGTACAACGTATTACAATTTTTTAAAGGCGTTGTACGTTAAAAAAACTGATGGTGACTTACTGTTTTTATTAATCTAAAATATAAAAAAACTCACATTCCTCGTGCGGCATGAGATTTTTTTTTAATTCAATTACAATTTCGCCGAAATAAATTAAAATATGAGCCTCGGGCAAAGCCTCGATGAACGAGGTTGTGTCTCGCCTTAATTTGGAAAAAATGAATCAGCGTGGTTTCTGTATACTAAAGCCTCTCCAGACGAAAATTATAGTCCATAAGAAGTGTGAAAGTGTTCTTGAAAATTGGATTCAGATTAAAAAAATTTAAATTATTTCCTGTACCATTCATCTCATTGCGCTGAAACTCAGGTGAGTTGTTGTGCGCACACCCACGAAGGTTTCTACGTGTGAGCTCTGGCGTCATAAAATTGAATTATGGCGCGCGAGATGTTTGAAGAACGTGTGTACATAATTCATGTGGTTTAGCGGCATGGGGAGGGGAATTTGGGATCTCGCTGGATTTTAAATAAATTCTGAGTTATAATCTAACTCGGTCAATATCAAATTAGATGGTTACTACTTGTGTCCAAATTAATAAAAGAATATCTATTTATTTGAACATAGTTTTTTTTTTATTCGCGCCAACCGATTTCGGAACAACCGTACCTTCCTCAGGGCAAAATATACTAACTTGACATTTAAAAACAAGTGTTGAGGTGAGGATGAGGGCTTGAGTAGATTAAGGATTAGTAAATAATGGGGGGTAGGAATAGAACGGACCGTGAAAGGGAACATGTCCAAGTTCCAAGTTATCAAAGCGTTTTCTTTTAAAATAAAATTAATACATGTATGTTTATCTTCCACTCTGGGACGTGCCGCAAATACACCACATATTATTTTAAAGGAATAAATGATGAAATAACACAAATGAATAATTTATTTATCATTAGCTGAATCTATTCCATGTATTTTTAGTAAAACTATTATTATTTGCAATGGTTAGCGAAATCGGAAAAAAACGTTATTATTAAGACCTCTTTAAAGTAATTTATAATAGAAAACCACAAAGACCTACATTCAAAGGGTTATTTTTAAATATTTACTACTCATTCAAAACTATTCGTTCATTTTTCCACTACAAAAAATATTTCGTTTTTCACTGTGCATTACGTGACAGTGGAACCAAAGTTATCAGCGAACCCAAATCTATATACAATCGATATATTTTAAAAAATCTGTATATGCAGGAAACACGCGGTAGAAGTGAAACCTTCAGTTAACTAAAGTAGACAAAAGTGGGGAGGCTACGAAGCACCGCACAAAGAGGAGACCGATAATACTATCTCATTCTCTCGCAGGCTAAAACCTAGATATGAATGTGTTTGTCTATTATTAGTGTCGCTATTTTTCGTTTCATCGAGTTTAAAATTACAACATTGCTAGAGAAGTTTTTTCACAAAATTTCTTAAAAATATGTTATTATGGAAATAGTTTAATCACAATAATACGCTTCTTCTTTTAACCCTAGATTACTAAACTATCCTACGAGTATCGTTGTTACTATCCTTTCGTAAAAAATACGACATAGAAATAATGGGAATAAGTAAGATAATCAAAAACTTTTATTATTTTTGAAGTGGCTAAAAGAAACATCCTTTGCGTTTAAGAGATCACGTAATAATGAAAAAAAAAATAACAATTATTATAAGCAATAATTATCAGCCTGAAACACTCATATAAGCCCCCATAGCTCAGTGGTCAAGAGCAGCTGACCGGCAATCAGAAGGACACGGGTTCAAGTCCCGTTGGCGGCAAGTATCTTTTCTCGGAAGATTTTTCAATGTTGATGAGTGTTTCAGGCTGATAATTATTGCTTATAATAATTGTTACCCTTTGTGCTATGCATAAAAATGTTGTCTTAACGTTAGTTTATAAATTAAAAATAATTAAAAAAAATATTATTCTACACAGTTGGGAAACATGTTTGTGCTATGCGCCCTACATATGGCTCTTTTGCATTTTAAACAAAAGTGTGTTGTCATTTATCTTGACTTGGATGGACAAAGGGAATATATTTTTCTTGAATTGTTGCCATCTCTATGATTGTTGCCGCTTCAGGGACAGAGTCAACAAGCTTGATACTTTTTATGCGGTCTTTTATTTCATAAATATTAACCCTTAAATACTAAACCATCGTAGACACTAAACTTTTGTAAAATTTACGACACTTTTACTATAATTTAACACACAAATGACACCCGAACAAAACGACGGAACGTGGCACACCAACGGAACAAATTAGGAAGGTACTGTGAAGCGGGGTCGCGGGAAAGACGCGAATTTTTAGAAATTTAATTTAAATTAAATTTGATAATGTTGTTATCGAGTTCTGCAAGTATTTTAAACTGTATTTTAGTCACAGCTGTTTCGACTTATAAGGTCATTTTCAAACTGTGGTGAAGCCACTTAAGGACGACTTATTTATAATATTTTAAATGTCAACATCATCACAGTACATCTCTTAGTGAATAATCACCTTCGACTTAAAAATAACCAGCCAAAACCATTACATACATATAGAACGAAAGGGTCTTAGATTAAATTTGCTTGAACAATTAGAAATCAATAAACGAACGAATGACCTCAACATAACGCTAATTAATAAAGTAAGGAAAATTATTTATTCCCCACTACTTAAGTACGTTTACCAAACCCAAATTGAATGACTCATAGCAATAACGTCATTCTAAATCAATTAAGAAAACCTTACACTTAGTGCAAGGGAAACCAAATGGAAAGATTCCGAATCCCACATAATCACTCTCTCAATTAGTGTCTGCAAATTGGATTAACCGGTAATAAATCAATTTAGACATCTTCAAAAATTGACATTTAAAATATTGTAAGTAAGTCGTCTGTAAGTGGCTTTGGCTTGTAATGACCTTACAGGTCGAAACAGCTGTAACTAAAATAAATTCTAAAATACTTGCAGAACTCGACAACATTATTAAATTTAATTTTAATTAAATTTCTAAAAATTAAAATGGAGTTTTACGAATTAAACACAAAAACAATCAATGAAAGATGCGAACATTGTTTTTTCCAGGAATCGTCATTTTGCTGTCGTAATTTTTATGGTAGGTTAATATTCTAGGGTTAAGCAATACTTTTGTAGAGAAATGAAAAAAAATAACGACAACCACACCAAAATTTTCTAAGGGAACCAATTAAAGATGCTTCATTCACACTTTTGACTCCAAATAAGCTCAGGAAACACTGATTGTAGGTGGGTGGTTTGGTATATTTATGGGGTTAAGTAAGTCGGGTACGTCTCTTAACACGGTGTGTATAAATATAGTACTAATATATGATGGTTGTATGTCCAACTTGAACCAAGTGTCTAAGTAGTAAGCTTTAATTTCCGTTTTACATCACGAGAATAATAATGTAATGTGATACCAACGTGTTTATTGGATGAACTGCACCACACTCGGTGTGGCTGCTGCTACTCGCATGTTGAATATGTAGATAAAGGCGAGTTACTATTCAATTTGTAGTTGAGTACTTCAATTTCCCTTTTGATCAATATTTGCTTTGGCTTCAGTTGAATCTCACATCACCTATCAATATTTGCATGTGCGCCATCGATGCAAACCTTTTTCGGAAAGTCTATTTCTATTTGAATAGACAAAAAAATAAATTAAGTCTGTAGTTTTTTAATTGAACCGAAAAAATAGTGTTAAAAAAATAAGACATCGCTTCACATTAGTGCATTAGTTAGACCATTATGCGTTATTACAGCTTTGCAATGCCATATTCAATGAAATAATTTTTTTCTCCCTGCATGTCCTTTCCCGTGCGTCCCCGTTCCCCTCTCGCATACCCTTCCCCTTACGCGTTCCCTTTCACCTTCCCGCCTACCCTCTCCCCTCTCCCGCTCGCCGGTCCCGCCAATCCCCCTCCCGCATTCCATATATTCAGTCCCAGTACATTCAGATTTAAAGCAGCTCGCGTGCCACCTTTTACAATTTTTTTAGTATATTATTAGAACAATCAATCGGTACCTAACATAGGTAGGTACCTATTTAAAATATCTATAATTTTAAAAAAATCCATGGCAATTCTTTCGTTACCAAAAAAAAACAGCTGCCTGCTAAATTCACATTTATCAAACGCGCGAACTGTCAAAGTGCGAAGTTAAAATAGTCGTTAAGTTTTCTAAAAGTATTCAATTTACCGAGCAATTTTCTTAATTTTTCTTTCCGTAAGAATCTTCTACGAAGTATTAGAAAACATTAAAAAATATATTAATGAAATAGGTGAAGTCGTTGTGAAGTTATTGCGTGACCAAGGGAAACAGGGATTCATATATATATATATATATATGAATCTATATATATATATATATATATATATATATATATATATATATGAATCTGAATCTATATATATATATATATATATATAGATTCAGAAAACTGAAAGATATTTACCTACATAAAACGATAAAATAGCAAGGTAACCACTTCTAATACGCTCTAAAAGATTTCATCGTTATTTTTTTAAAGAAGAATATAATATTGTCTAATAAAATGTACCTAAATAACATGACACATTTTTACACCCGTTCATAAAGTCGTTGCTCGAAAATTGGACGACACGTTTTCTTGTTAGCTCATGGAAGGAACATATTATTGTTACGAAATTTATTATGATATAGGTAACTGCGTAAGAAAAATGTGCAATAAATTTATTCTTATGATTCATAAAATAAATTGGTTTTTTATAAATTGTATCCGATAAGGTTAACTTTTGAGAGGCCGTTGTGATTTCGGTATTACGAGCCGTGGAAACTACGATCATACGTTATATTATATATAGCGTAATGAAGTATATTTATGAATTAAAAAAGAAGAAGAAGATTTTTTTTTTTTAATTTATTTATTTCCATTTCTTTGTACATATAATGTATAATAGCAATTATTGTAAAATAACATAATATATAATAACAATTATGAACAAGAAATGAAAACCCACTAAGGCACTGCCTGAGTGTGGGTAATATTAAAACAAAATACTATATTTCCAAGTACCCAAAGTATAAATAAGACTTAAAGAAACATATTAAATATAAATATAGTATAAAAAATAAGTATTACATAGGTAGAATAAGTGAAAAAAGTTTTTCCAGCTATTATAAAAATAAACAGAAAAGATATTGTACTACAGTTTAGAAGTTACAGCAAATGAGTTGTAGAAGGATGGATAAATTTATAGAAAAGGCGTTTCAACATCTACATTATTCAACCATAATTTTACCTCTTTTACATATTTTATCATTTTATTTATCATTTGAGTTTGTAGTGGTAGAAGGTTAAATGTACGAGGACCAATGAAACTGCTATGTGTCTGCAATAATTTAGTATTGGTTTGTGGGGTATAAAATATATTATTTATTCTTTTGCTCGTTCTGTTTTCATTTATTTCGAAATTATTTTTGTTTTTAAACACATATTTCAAAGTTTGTAATATAAATAATTTACGTATATTAAATATTTTAGTTTCTTTGTATAATAAGTTGGTCGAGAATGTTTTATTTTTGTTATATATGACTTTAATTATCCCCATCCTATAATGCCATAAGTGATTGATTATTGCACCAGGGAAAAGTAGATCATTTTCAATTTTTCAATGTTTAGTACTTCCTTAAGTTTATAAAATATGTAGGTCAGATATCTTAATTTAGAAGTGATTTGATTAATATGTGATTTCCAATTAAGATTTATATCTATTGATACTCCTAAATATTTTATATTTTCGACATCAGTGAGTTTGTTGCACATGAAGCACATTTCTTGATTGCAACTAGTATTATGGATTCTAATTTTAAGGTTGTCTTTAGGTTTATTTTTAATGGTTTTATAAAAAGTTAAGTAAAATGTTTTGCTATAGTTTAAAACGAGTTTGTTGTATTTTAGCCATGTTGAAACCAATGAAATACAATCAGTTGCTTTCGAAAAAGTTTCTTTCCAATGATTACCATCCACTATTATTGCCGTGTCATCTGCGTAAGAAACAATTTTACCAGGGATTACAAAATTACATAAATCATTAATATACATTAAGAATAAAATCGGGCCAAGCACAGTTCCCTGTGGAACCCCATTTTTTATCTTTGACTCTGAACTGTAATTATTCCCAATTTTTGTTTTTTGTGTTCTGTCTGTAAGATAGTTAGAGAGTAGTTTTAGTGTGTCTTTTTTGAAACCTAGTTGATTTATTTTTGTAATGAGTAAATTATGATTTACGGTGTCGAAAGCTTTTCTTAAATCTAGGAATATGGCAAGACATTCCTTTTTTTATCGATAGATGAGTATATCTTTTTTGTCAGTTCATATATCGCATCCTCGGTGCTTAGGTCTTTACTAAAGCCGTATTGGTTTTTCGATAGAATTTTATTTTTTTCTAAGTGTTCAATGACTCTAAATTTGATGCATTTTTCGAATATTTTCGAGAGGTTTGAAACAAGAGATATTGGTCTATAATTATCTAATTTTTTCGTATCTCCAGATTTATGAATAGGTATTATAGTGGAGATTTTAAATTGCTCTGGAAAATGACCATTTTTGAGACATAAATTAAAAATATGTTGCAATGGAGTTAGGACATGTTGTTTTATTTTTTTTAACATATCACAAGATAATCCATCATTTCCCTTAGAGTTGGATGATTTTAGGTTATCAATATATTTTTCAATTTCATTAAAAGTAACAGGAGAAAAATATTCTATGGAGTTAATTGAATCATTATTTGAATCTAATTGAGAAGATGTCTCCATATAAGCTTCATTAACATTAATGCCGGATGATTCAAGTACTACGTCTACTACATTTGTAAAATAGTTATTAAAACTTTCTGCAATGGTCGATTTGTTAGTTATTATTTCATTATTTATTATGACCTCATTAACAATATTTGAAGACATACTTTTTTTGTTGGCAATTTCATTTATAATATTCCAAGTTTTTTTAGTATTATTTTTAGCATTTTCAATTTGTATACTATAGTATTTCTTTTTGCAGTTTTGTATCAGCCTATTGATTAAGTTACGATACATTAGATATTTTGTTTTCAGATAAGGCATTGTTCTGAGATTATTCTTTTGGCAATCTATTTGATATTTAAACATTTCTCTATATAATTTATCTCTTTGTTTAATTGATATAATTAATCAAACTGTTATCCAAGGCTTAATTTTTTTATATGTGACAATTATTTTACTTTCACTTTTTAGAGTATGATCTCTCAGAGTTTTATAGAAATTCTCTAGTGCGAGATTTGGATTTTCTATTGATATCACATTTTCCCAGTTTTCTGACCGAAGTAAAGAGTTTAGAGTTTCATAATCAATGTCTACTTTTTCTAGATTTTCAGAATTTCGGTTTTGAGGAGTATTTTTGAAATGGTGTCCATAAAAGGTCGGGTAATGATCTGTGATATTTGTTTCAAGAATTGAAGAGATGATATTAACCGCCTTGTGCGACTTGACAAATATGTGGTCTAAACATGCCGAGTGACTTAAGGTTACTCTTGTTGGTGAATTAATGTATGACATATGTCCAGAGTTTGATAAACAATCAAGATACTCATTTTGACAATTTACATTTGTATTATTATCATTAATATTTATATTGATGTCTCCTGTCACAATGGAAAAAGTGAAATTGTTTCTATCAAGTTTACTAACAAAAGATTTTAATTCTTTTACAAATAAATAATCATTTAATGAAGGTGATCTATATATGGCTAGTATATGATATTTATAGTTGTTTTGACAAAAAGTTACTTTTATTGCATTGGCTGTTTTAAATTCAATAAATTCAGCGGCAACATTTTTCAGAGTATTATGACAAAAGACAGTAACTCCATCATGACCAGTGTGCTTACAGGCAGATGAAATTGTTGTATATTCTGGTAAGTTATATGGAATTACTTGTTTCATTTGGGTTTCACTTAAAAAAATTACGCTTGGAGAAAAATCTAGGTTATTAATAAGTACACAGAGCTCATCGAAGTTTTTCCTTATACTCCTAATATTCATGTTTAAGATCGAGAAATCAACATTTTTAAATAGGTGATTTAGTTCACATGGGTTTTTACATTTATAATTTTCGTGTGTATAGTTTTCTTCAGACATTTTGAAAGGTTGATAGTGGTTTGCTATGTGGTTTTATTATCCTTTATTCGGAGGGGATGTCTTTTGGCGTTCTTATGAGTAAGATTGGAGATGTTTCGTTTTTTCTCATCCATATTTTTCCATTTTTTGCCCGTATAAATTTTTACCCAAGTCTTGACGATTTAGCTAAGTATAGTAGGTGTTTTTTAAATTGGGTCAGTTGTTCGTTAATATATATTGTGTTGTTTTCTTCAAAATTTATGTTTTTTGCGTATAAAATACCATTTTTTTTATGTGCTATAATTACGTCTTTACTTTCTTTGTTTTGTAAAGATACTACAATGGCAGTATTTTTGTTCATAGGGTTTTTATTTTTGCTTCTGAAAATATTTGCCACGTTAATCGTTTCTTTATCACATTTGAGTATGTCTATTATATTATTAAATACATTCGTGATATTTTCATTATACATTCGTGATATAGATTACTGAAGATGGTTTGAAAATAGATACAAATGATAGGGGGACGCGCTCATAATTTTAAAATGTCTATTAGAAAAATAGGCGTAAGCCACTGTTATTTATTTTATTTTATTTTTATTTAAGTTTTTATTCCAGCAAGACGAAACGTTATGAAAATATTAAATAAAAAACGACTTCCTTAAAATAGAGCGAAAATATCTTGACCTCAAAGTTAAGTAGCATTTAAAGAAACACAGTTATTTTTCATCTCCGTAGCATGTTAAATAACAGAACCAATTTTTTTTTACATTTCTACACCCGGGAGGCCCCGTGGAAAAAATATCTCCCAAGGCCTAAGTCATCTTTGAGGTTGCTGTGTGGAGGGTCTTTTAAGAGAAAGGAAGGAAAGGCCGGGAAGGAAAAAGATGTGACGGGTAGTTAGGAATCTGGAAGTCAATGTGTCCAGGAACGAATTAATTAATCCATTCCTCCCAGTGCCGTGCAAGGTAATGGATAAGGCCTTGGTAAGGTCTCCCTCAACCGCACTTTCCCAATCCAACTTGCCACGCAGTAGATAAGCAAACGCTTTCGCCGCCAAGACCTACACAAACCTCATCCCATGAACCCGGGCACCCCTGCTAAGTTACTAAGCGTAGCGAACCGCTTGGGGTGACCTAAGACATAATTTAATGGCGTATGGAATAATTTTCTGAGCATTCTTTTTTTTTCTATCTAGGAAAATTCATGTAATTAATTTTTCAACTCAGCATCTGAATAAATATTTTCCTAAAGAATAAGATATATTTTTAAGGGCTTGAAGACTTAAAGTGTTCAAGGGAAGAATGTTATATTAATGTAAGTAAAGTTCTTAATGTGAGGTCTTGAGCGAAGATCAAAGAGTTCTACCATCATAAAATGAGCTCGAGTTACTTTCATCATGAAGTAACAAGATGACTCCTCCGTAGACGTGGATAGACGCTCGTTGTGGATATCAGTTCAAAAATGTTTAGTTACGATCCTTTTCAAATCCACGTGAATGCTTCAGAGTAAAATAATAATTCAGTTTTCTGTCCCTGCTGAGGTACCAAGACCATTATGATTGTTATGATTCCAAACTAACGAAAGACAAACTGAGAACTTCCCAGCTTTGTGAATATCTTTAGAACTTGTTACCGTCGCTTATGTATATAACACGGACAGAAATGTTTTGACGGTAGATAACTTTGGTTTTATTACAGAATGCAACCTTCCTTAAGCACCGCATTCTCTTGAAACTGCGAGGGTTCGAGAGGTTTGCAGGGGTATTAATAATTCATGGCTACAGGGGGCGTTTTTGGCCACGTGTTCCAATTTTCAAAACTCATGCGAGCGCCTATTGGCCAAAATGTAGCCAAATTAAAGAGATTTTTTGACAACTCACAGAAACCTGAATTACATAAAAAATGTCAAATCTACGATTTGGAAGATAAACATGACCGATCATCACGCAACACTTTTTAAATATGAAACTAAAAATAAAAACAAAAACATACATAAATTAAGTACCACAAAAACCACATTAAGCTACCAACTATTAGAAAAATCACTCTCAACAGAAAAATGGACTGAAGTAATAAACAGTAAGTGCGCTAATGAATGTGCATATTTTTTTGAAAAAAAATTATCAGAACACATTTTAAATGCCTCTGAAATTAAAAACTTGCATCAAAACTCAAAAACGAAAAAAATTAAACCCTGGATCACAAACGGATTAGTAAAAGCAGTTAGAAAAAAATAAAATTTTCAAACTAGCTCATCAACCGAATGCTAAAAAATCAATTATTTCATATTACAAAAAATATAAAAACATATTAACAACTTTAATTCGAAAAACGAAAAATAGCTACTACTCCAAACAAATTATAGAGGCCAAAAATAATAATAAAAAAATTTGGACTACAATAAACGAAATAATATATAAAAATAAAAAGAGAAGTTGTATATCCGAAAATTCAGATGGAAAAAAAACGTACAATGTCCAACTCGACACTAAAAAATGCTGTAATATTTTAAACAACTATTTTGTAAGTGTTGGAAAAAATCTGGCAAACGCTATACAAACATCTCCCAACAATAATAAAAATAATCCCCACACTACCCAACACCAATATAATAATTTGAACAAAATAACAGAAACTGATGTTGGAAAAGTTATCGATGATTTAAAGGGGGGCTCTGCTCCCGGTTATGACAACATAGATGTAAACATATTAAAAACAATGAAACAATATCTAATTTGCCCATTAACTCACATAATAAATACAAGCCTTATAAAAGGTGTATTTCCAAATAATTACAAAAGAACAATAATAACACCAATATATAAAGCAGACTGCCCAAAAGACCCACAAAATTACCGCCCTATATCCCTTTTATCTAATATATCAAAAATATTCGAAAAAATTGTAAAAAACCAAATCTGGGCCTTCTTAGAACAAGATCACATTATAAATTCTAAACAGTATGGTTTCAAAAAAAACACCAGCACCCATGATGCCATTGCGAAAATAACAAACTATATATATACCGCCCTAGACTCAAATGAAAAATGCATTGGAATATTTATTGACCTAAAAAAAGCATTTGATAGTATAACAATAAACCCTGATTCTGAATATATAAGTTTAAAAATTATTAAAAAGTCAATTTTTAATCGGGTCGTAAAAACACGCCTTCAAAGTGACGTCACTGTTCGACGTGTCGTGACGTCACCGTAAAGTCATTGAATGGGAATGTATGATATGACACAAGCCGTCGTATTTTATTCGTTTATTTACATACTGTTTATAAAGATTTAGTTGTTGTATAAAGATATCTCTTATTAGTTTATCTCTATTATTGAAAATATTCAAAAACTACTGCACAAAAAAAATAGTATTGCTATTTCTAGGGAGAATACTTCGAACAACGGAATTCAAAATGGCGGTAGTAGATCAGCTGATTGCCCGATCCCATACTAATTTTTCAGGAGTGATGACGTCACACGATTTACCATACATACGGTGGTTTTCGGGGGGGCTTGAAAAATTAAAAATTTTACAATTATTTTAACTATTAAAACTAACTCTAAAAATAAAAATGCAGTTATTTAAGTTAGAATTAAAAAATAAAATAAAAAATTGGACTGGATTTCTCTATTGTCGTACGCATTTCCAAAGAGTAAAATCACAATCATCGGTACATCACTACAATTTACCTAAAACCAATTGGGGTACCCGCGACAATTCCAATGCATCTTAAAACTCCAGCTTATTTAAAATTTAAAAAAAAAATTGATTTTCTCAACCTAGTTCAATTAAATAATGTCAGTAACAGATTACTAGTTTTTGTTTTTGGTACTGATATGTCGTCTGCGGTTGATGATACACTTCATTTTGACGGCCTCCGAGGTCGAGCGGTAAGGCTCTCAATTAGTAATCCAAATAGGTAATAGGTTCAAATCCCGGCGTGTGCAAATAAATTTTCAGTGATTAATTCGTGTAATAATTTCACAATTAACTAATTTAAAATGCATATGGTGTATTTGCAGCACGTTCCAGAGTGGAAGATACTCCGGTGTAAGACCACCATTCAGAATTGAAACGTTGCTTGAAATGGATTAAGCCGTGTTTGGTGACCAGATTTTAATAGCCAAGCACTTCCTCAACTTCCTCTTTCACATCTCCATCCTCTCCTCACTACCTTCAGCCTCACAACATACCTCAATTGGTAATACCATAGTCTAATTGGCTCCATAATGGAGCAGTTGGGACGCTCATGGGGTATTCAAATACAAAAAATATCGATTCATGTTCCTGATTTTCACCCATCTTCATACAAATTAAAACTAAGACACAATATCTCGACTAAAGTCACTAATGTCACAATATCCGATTATCTGTAACACTGACTGGTGTACCATACTAGACGGGGGTAACTTTATGATGAAAATTTTAAAGCCTTTTAGGATCATCTGCATAAGGTCATTAAAAAAATTGTCTTCAAATTGCCTCAACTACTTTAACAAGCACCTCATTAACCTAGCAAGTGAATAGAAAATACCTCATAAAATTTCCAAAGAAACAAAAAAATCTTTCTGATTTTGCAATTTTCAGCAAGTTACTAAAATATCGTGATAGATTATCAAACATTTATTATGATAATTACATTAAGTGAGTTGCATTTAAATTTTTTCATAAGGCATAACATTTTTTCAACTACTATTGTAAATTACAAAATAAGAAACACCTTGGCATGTCTGAAACAAGGGATGACAAACAGAACTACCTGTAAAATGAAAGAAATCGTCAAATGCAGGACCTTTTTAAGGATGTGCAATGGGTGGTCACAACGTATAAGGTGAAAACATATTTTCGTCCTAAAGCCGGCGGGACCCCCCAAATATTTGCTATTTGTCTAGAAAATAAGATTTGGAAAGATAATACGTTTTCTTACTCCAATATTAAAAAGTAGAGACAAGACTTTAGTAGTTGAAAATTACAAACCAATACACAAACAAATATATATGTGTACAGTAAAACTTAATATTTCAAGGTTTTGTCTCTTGCCGATCTACTTTAACCAACCTTACACTATAGGAAAACTTTATGCCAGGACCCCTAGCAAGGTCGATCGAAAAGAATTTTATCGATAATTTTCGTAACTTCTCGTCGTTCCTTAGCGTGATATTAAAATATCACCATTTTATTTTGTTTTTTGAAGAGTTTTATTAAATGTACATTTGTTACTTAAATTAAATTTTTCCGCGACCGGTTTCGATACAACCGTATCATTCACGAGCAGAATTAAAACTTTAGTTTAACCGTACGGTTGTATCGAAACCGGTCGCGGAAAAATTTAATTTAAGTAACAAATGTACATTTAATAAAACTCTTCAAAAAACAAAATGTCTAGAAATTATTACATAGTTAATGCCCAAGAAATACAAAAAATCACCATTTTAATATGGTTTTATCTCTGGCCGATCTACCTCAACTAACCTTTCACTGTAGAAACATTTTATCTCAGGTGCCCTTGCCCTTTCTATTGTATTAAAGCTTTTGATAAGGTTTGCCATAAAATTAATAATATATGAATTGTCAAAACTTGGAAAAAGTGGTAAATTATTATGCTGGATTAAGAATTATATTTTACTTTTCATTATTTTTACTGTTATATTCTTTACGTTGTCATTTATGGTGGTAGTTCTTCATATCTTAATTTAATTATGTTAATAGCACATGTTGTGCCGTATTCAAGAAAATAAAAAAATTAAATGGCCGGACTCAAGTATCGGATTAACTTGATGGTGCTTCTTCGTACGTCCCCGACTTCTTTTACCATTCACATATGCGTTAAATATTCTCCTTACACTCCTTTCTTCGTTCATTTGCTCTACATGCCGTTCTTAATCTAGCATACATATTTTTTAATATATAATTATTAAGTGCATATATTTATTTGGCATTCCAATATTATATTATTAAAACAGGATTTGAATTTGCTTTGTTATTTACGTTTATCGATCGTCCGGTTGATTAGTCAGACATCTAAAGTTTTGAGATAATGAAGAAAGCAATTTTCTAATGCTTACTTTAATTTACACATTCTTTACACGTATCTACGTTTTAGATATGCTTTAAAATAATACAGGAAGGCGTAAATATACTACTAATTGCCCAGAAAACAAGGACATTTTGTTTAATTCACTACAAGTTTTCTTGCATTTTTTTGGTGTTTGTGAGTAATTTGAGGATTGTACCAGATTTAAGCGCTCTCCTCACGACACTGCATGTAGTGACTGCGGCAGTGACTGCAGAGAGCGTGGAGTTGAGCAAACTAGCGCTGTCTCGTTTGTTAAAGGGCCGCTAGAACGAGACAGCGCTAGTTCGCACAAATCCACACTCTCTGCAGTCACTGCCGCAGTCACTACATGCAGTGTCGTGTGTAGGCCACTTTAGTGACACTTGTACAATTAACTGCATACAAGTTTAACGGTAGAAACAAGTTTACGTGCAATTCGGCCACACTGGCATGTAGCCTGGTTTCCCCTTGTCAAATCCCCACCACGCTGCACTCTCTGCGACGTTTAGTATCGGCGTGGCAGCCGTTCGCGATAGAGCTTCCACTCGCCGCACCCACCAGGTGTGAGTTAAGCCCTGCAATTTATTTTTAAACTTTACTTCGGCGAATCTGAATGACGTCACTCGGATTGTTCCTTTGTCTCGGGTGTCGTGTAGTATATCCATGTCTCGTCCCCAGTCACAATTGAGTCCAATAATTCTTCGCCATCGATGTCGTAGCACTCAAGGAATTCGCGGGTTGCTTCAACCCTTTGTTGTGATCTTCGACCCTTTGTTGTTTGTGATCTTCGGTTAGCATTTTGGGACCCACCTTGGGCAGACCTTGTGATCTCCCAAATTTTCGGTCAAAATCTTGCCAATAGTGGTCTTACTGACATCAAGGATCATATCACAGAGCTCTCAAACCGCCATCCGTCGATCTTCAATTATTGTTTTTCCCAATAAAAAAACACATAAATTTGTTTAAGACCACTTTTATCACAAATTTATGTGTTTTTTTATTGTAAATTATGGCGAGCCACAAAGTTAATGCTTTTTAAAAATATTGTTTTTTTCCACTTGGTGGCAATTTTTTCGTTGAAACTAGTGGCCTTCCGGCACGCTTTTAAAATCCCTGCACCATTTGCGCACGTTTTTGCACTCATATACAGTTTTCCGTACATTTCAAGTAGCTTAGTATGAATTTCTACCGGGGTTTTGTGTTTTGCACAAAAAACTAATTACAGAGCCTAATTCACACCTGGCGGGTGCGGCGAGCGGAAGCTCCATCGCGAATGGCTGCCACGCCAAGACGTGCAGAGAGTGCAGCATGGTAGGGATTTGGCGTAGGAAAATCAGGCTACCCGCCAGTTTTGCCGGATCTCGCATAAAATTTTTCCTCGCAACCACAGCACCTTGGAGACCTCATATTATAGACGTCTTATTTCTCATGTTATGGTTTATGCCTTAATATCATAACTTATATTATTTAAGAGTCGAAAGATGTTTATGGTGTAATCAATAAAATAAATAAAGTATATGTCTTAGGGAGTAAAGAAAGAAAGGATATCGTATGCCTGCAGTAAGCATAAAACACTGTGAAGTTAATTTCTAAGGAAAGCATCTGATAAAGCCGTAGTCCCAACCCCCGGGCAGCGGACCGATACCGGTTCGTGGATCAAATGGTACCGGGCTGCCCAAAGTCATACCCAATAAAAAAAACTAAATAATTTTCAATAAAAACATATTATTCATTTGAGAACCTTTTCACGTAAACATACCTCTGAAGGGAAAAAAAACACAACAAGCTTCCATTTTGTGCACTCGCATATACATACGAGTGTAACGTAATGAGCTCGAGTGAGCCGCAACGACGTGCGTCACCATTCTTATATTCTGCTTGCTCAAATGCAAGTGGAAACGTTTTATTAAGAATACATAACATACTAACACGCGTTTGATTGTGTTGGTGAATTAATTTCCCGTTTTTCAGTAAAAATATTCATAATTATGTTATTTTAATACTTTTGAAAATGTCTAATGAAGGAATAGCCAAAAAAGTAGAATCTTGTATTTACCGTATCTCAAGAGATATTTACGTATTTTGAAGAATTGTTCTTACCATTCATTAAAGACATTTGCCGTCAGCACCGCGACTAGGCGTATTAAACAAATAGCCGAAGACATTGAGGCACAATTGTTGGAGAAGATTAATCAGCCTTCAGATAAGTCAGCCATCCGACACTCATAATCTAATTATACACAATTGTCTGCAAAATTGTAATTGTAATTGCCACCCTTTAGAAAGAGTAGATTGTATAAGGTACCTAGGTAAATATTAAATATTGAAAAAAAATTGAGATGGAACGACCATATTGATATGTTAACAAAAAATAATACAGGAGACTTACCTGATATTTTTAAAGAACTTCGTCATATATTGGGTAAAGAAAAATTAAAATTTGTCTATTATACCTTAGTCCAATCTCGACTTTCTTACAATATAGTATGCTTGGGAACCTGTCTAAAGTCCAATGTAGAACCACTAAATATTGCTCACAAATTAATTCTTAAAGTCATGTACAATAAAAAATTCTTTATCTATCTAAACTACTTTACAAGGAATCTAATGTTATGTGTACAAAACAGCTGTACATCACTAAAATAATTTGTAAATTTTTCATCCATTTACTAAATCTACAGAAAGAACCCAACAAATCCATACCACTAGAATTGGCTCAACAATTAACTTTATGGCAATACATACTAAAACATCTTTTGGCCAAAGAAACTATTTATATCAAGCTCCACTTATGTTTAATATTCTGCCAGATTACATTAAATCTTCTAATTCATTAGCAAAATTTAAAAATAATGTTAAGATATTTGTGTTGACAGAGGATTGGCATACTTACTATTTTTTCATCCTTGTCCTTTTTTAAAAAATAAGATTTCAATTTTTAAAAAATAAGATTTCTTTTTTAATAATATTTGTTTTTTCAAATAATAAGATATTGTTTTTGAATAATTAGATTTTATTTGAGTTCCATTTGTTAAAATCGGAGTGTCAACCTAGTTGTTTTGAACTAGCTTTGTTTCTTGGTGAGTATAGTAATTAAAGATTTATTTATGGTCTATATTGTTACAAATCATAGTTAAATTACCCATCTGGCCACTAATATGGTATTTTTATTTCTTACTTTATAATATTTTAGTGTTTTGAATGTAGTGTTATGTATGTTAGTATTTTGTGTGTAAAATCATCATTCAAATTTATAAATGTTAACCTCAATATAGGCTGTTAGTCCTAGTGAGGTTAATTATTATTTTTAATTGTTAAACTAACGTTTTAAGACAAGATTTTTATGCATAGCACAAAGGGTACAAATTATTATAAGCAATAATTATCAGCCTGAAACACTCATCCACATTGAAAAATCTTCCGAGAAAAGATACATGACGCCAACGGGACATGTATCCAAATGTTTCAGGCAGGTGTTTCAGGCTGATAATTATTGCTTATAATAATTGTTACCCTAGTGAGGTTAATTTTTGTATGTAAAAAATAAGAACATATGTATGGTGAGAAGTTATAAATAAATAAAATACATCACCGTGGTAAGCACTCCGGGTTAACGAATCTACAGGTAACGACAACAAGACAATACTACTAGTTTATGTGCGATATCTATCTATATCAGGAGGATGTGCACGAAGATTTATTATGTGCACTATCTTTGCCAACTAACATCACAGGAGCAGAACTATTTCTGTCATTTTCCTGATTCCTACCCACACCTGGTCCCTACCTACATCTGTGAAGAAACAGTGCTTTGACAGTCTTCTATTTAATTAATTATTTGACTTCTTTGATAAATTTCAAGTTCCATAAAAAACTCCAAAATTACAACAGGTGCAAAGTGGAAAATGGAAATCGAAAAAGAGACATCATCCTGCTGCCGTAAGTTTATGCGATCCTTTTTTTCTACCTTCCAGACAATATCTAACAGAACTGTTTAAGTCACTGAATGGTTATATATTTGTTAAGGTTGGGGACCACTGGATAAAGGATACACCAGTCACAATTAGAACTAAGCTCACATCCGAGAATAATAGCCAACGGTATTCCATTTAACTTAAAGCAGGGTGCTTTGTTTATTCGTTGATTGCAATTTATATACCAAAATTAATTTTCCGTTAACTTACTTTAATGGTTGCAATTTAATCGAAAGCTTAAAATAAGGTAAAGAGCTCGAATTAATTATTACCAATTTCGTTAAATGTAGTTAAAGCTTCACTAAACTACATAATCAGGCGGTAAATATAGACTTTACCGCCTGATAATTTTTTAGTTCAATGTTGCAAAAATCTCCCTTGTAATATTAAACCAGCTTTTCATACAAGAAATAATATCGGTATTTTTTTGAAGAAAAACTAAAGAAAAAAACCATAAATTGATTAATTCCCGAATATGTAAACTCAAATGCAATGATTGTCCCTCATTTTATTTTGGGAAAACAACTCGTAATTTTGAAATCAGAATCAAAGAACATTTAAGGTGTCTTAATAATAATAATTTTTCTGAGTTCGCTAACCATATCATTGAAAATAACCATAGTTTTGAAAAAAATACATGGATAAATATTTTTCATATTAATCATAAAGGAAAACGTTTAGATAACTTAGAAGCCTTGGAAATTAAAAAATCCCTTGAAAATAATGAATCAATTATCAACAAACAAAAAATATTGTCTTATAGCCCAATCATGGATTTGTTCCCCTATCCACCGACTCTACATTAATACCTACCCACCCACTCTACAAACTAGCAACGGCTCCACCCCTACCATAATAAAACATTGTTCGAAACTGTTAAATTATTATAAGCTTTCCCTGAAGAAGGAACATTTGTTCCGAAACCGGTGGGACTTACGCATTATATAAGTGGTTTATAAAAAGTTGTATTGTTTCATTTTTCTATAATGAATAACCACAAAGTTATAGCTACATTCAAAAATATAGAATTTAACATTTAAAAGAATCATTATCTGAATCGGTTGTCATGGTATCGATTATATGCACAGGTATATATGGAAGCAAACTAATCATATAAGTTCTATTCTATTACAAAATTATTTTCTAAATGCTAATTAAATTGTACTAAGTGTCGTACTACTATATGTCGTTCTGTACGTAGGTACATATGTAGACACTTGACATTCATCTCTTCTCTACATATTATAAATTAAAGTCCCCCGCGCCGTCTGTCTGTCTGTCTGTCTGTTCGCGATAAACTCGAAAACTACTGAACGGATTTTCATGCGGTTTTCACCAATAGATAGGGTGTTTCGTGAGGAAGGTTTAGGTATGTAATTTGTCAAGGATTTGTGTAAATTGATTGAAACATAATGATAATTGTTAAAAATGTCGGAAAAATTCAAGCCGCCTGGTAGCTTTCATTGAAAACTGCCTAATCCTTTTGGGATTTAACAAAACAATTCATGGTGGGATATTCCTCTTTTATAAATCTACAAAAAAGTCCGTGAAGGTATATATCTATCTTTTATGGATAGCTTACTATACCCATTATATCTTCTAAAAAAATGGTCACGTACATTGCGGTAATTGAAAAGTTATTTAGACGGATACAGTATTAATCCTTATTAACTTAAACACGTTAGTTACCCCAATCATTTCATGCACATTATTATAATCTTTCACACCATCTCTACGTATTATAAATTAATGTCCTCCGCGGCATCTGTCTGTCTCTTCGAGATAAACTCAAAGACGGCGGTGGTTACAAAGGTTGGATTTTACAAAGTGTTTTATTAGCCACAGCAACGCGTGCCCGGGCCAGCTAGTTATTTTAATAAATATATATTTTTTAATGTGTATATTTTATCTTTTACCAAATAAAGCTTCCCTTGTCAACGGTCGCCACTGAAGAAATTAATTTTCATATTGAAATTGTAGTTTTCTTAATACGTAATTCGCTTGTTTACTGAAAATTAATTCTCAGACTCCAGAAACATGTCATGAAAACAAAACATAAGATTGTGTCTGTCTAAAGTAGACAAGGCAGAAGTGAGACGAGTTAAGAACTTGGCAAATGAAATGATAACTTTACTTGTTTCGTTTCATAGTAATTAAATACCCAACTAAACGCTAGACAAGAAAACCATTGAAATCCAAGCGTTGTTAAAAGTAATTCAAAGCAGTAATGAATTTACGGGATAAGATTAAGACTTAGGAAACGACATTATTATTAAAACATGAATTTGTTTACATAAGGGGTACTTTTAAGGACGAGGGCCGCATACGAAGGCTTATCTTTCTGGAGAAGGGTTCGCAAAGAATGTTTGAAGTGAAACTTCCTTAGCCCCTTAGAGTGATTTGAAATTCGGATGAAACGGAAAAACTCCGTCACCTGCGAAGCATCAAACTGCATACAAGGATCCTATTGGTTGAGATATAAAACGGAAACGACTATAGGTATGCGCTCATTGGCCGATTTGTTTTTTTACGGGTCGTCGGAATATAATGCGTAAATTGGCGATGAGGGATCTAAAGAGAGTATATTATGCTTTATGCCACTCTCGATTGGAAAACGGAGTAATAGGGTGGGGCTCAGCAGCATCTTATCATTTAAAACAACTTAAGATAACTCAGAATTGCATCATAAAGACCATTCTAAAGGTCCCAATAAGGACGTCAACAACAGAAATTTTTAAACAGTTTGAAGTATACAGAAAATCTATGCCAAAAACATTCTAGTACATCACCACAAAAATTATTCAGAGGCAGACACCTCACATGCTCATAAAACCAGAGCCAAACAAACAGACATACTTAATATACCAAAGTGTAACTCTTCATTTGGTCAAAGAAGTTCTGAATTTTTAGCAGTAAAGTTATATAACAAACTCCCACTTAGTATCAAACAAATTAAAACAAAACATAGCTACATTAAGGAAATTAAATGTTGGCTGAAGGAACTATCGGAAAATGAACTTACTACTAAACTTAAAACATCGTCATAGAAGTTTCTGGAAAACCTTATCTAAATAATGAAGTTAAACCATAGAAGTCGCTGAAAAACTTATCCAAAGCATAGTCCCCCTCAGCACAGGATCTCCTAGTGAGGAGGACTACGAATATATTTTCTATTTTATATATACATCTAACTAACATGTTTCATATAAAAATGTAAAAAAATATTATATAGTTACTAAAAAAAAATTTTTTAAATCAAAAAAAAATAAATTTGCGCCTCGCTGAGCGCGTCCCAGAGCGCAGCGGAATAGTGAAATCCAGCGGACGCAGGTTCGAATCCTACGAAATCAGAAAATAAATAAACATTTTTGTTTTTGTACATCACTATCCAATCTTCAAACCACTTTAAAATAAACAGGCAAAAGAAAACGACAGCTAGCGACTTTCTAGTTTCACTTCTATCGAGTGTGAATTACTTTATAGACTCTATTTATTTTTACATTAGCTCCACGCAGGAGGCCTTGTTGGAAAAAATATTTTACCTACTCATACCATTTTTGTAACGCTGTGTGGAAGGTCTTTTTAGGAAAAGGAAGGAGATATATTTCTGGGAGGGAAAAGGGTATGAGGGTGGGTAGGAATCTGAGATTTAGTGTCACCTGGAGTGACGGACGTATGAATCCATATCTCCCTTTGCGGTACAAGGCGATGGGTCGATATGTTCGGCTGAAGGGGTCTATGTAGGTTAGGTCTCTCCCGACCCGGTCGGTTATCCGTGGATAAACACGCATACCCTACGAACCTAGGCACCCTTATAAGATGACCTCTGACAGGGGTGTTGGTTATCGAATAAATGATTCCCGGGGTGGCGGTACCTTTCCTCACAAATTATAATGTACGTCCATAAAAGATTTCCATTTATATTATGTTTGTTTTTTTTATTAAATAATCAGTTTACAAAGTATAATGATGTTGATTCGATTTTTTATTATTGTTTTGTGTTTATCTTCTATAGAAGCGATCGCTCGTATTTAAAAGAGGAGCGAGTATCGGGATGAAAGATATTTTGTAAATATAATTAATTACGAGTATGAATCAAGGAAACATAAACATAAAAAATAGACAAATTAAAAACTTACATTATAGTTTGGCAAAAAAGTGTAGAAATTAAATAAATTGGAACTAAACATGTTCATTACTATGGCAGCACCGAATTATATGACGTTTCCTATGGCTGTCATATTATCGCATGTTACGGTTGATTTATTGTCTTAAATCTGAGTAGAAGATCGCTGATTTGGTAATATTTTTATTCATTGTTTGCCTGAATTTAATTAAAATGAATAAACCATTACATAGTGATGCAAGAGGGGTTATATTCAGCGTTTTTCAACGCTGCCTAGCCGAGTGTCACGCGAAGAAGATTCTGTTTAATTTAGAAGATGTTTACAAACGAACTGCAGAAATGACTGGTACGTAGTATAGTTTGTTTAATTAATTTCGTTAGTATTACAAGATTTATGCCAATTTTCTTGTATTTTATTCCTAAGTATTTAATATTCTTCAAAATGTTAAATGTGGAACAGTTTAACGCAGGTACAGTTATTTTTATTATGATTTGTAAAGTCGTCATTATATCAAAATTTTGGGGAACGTCATTTGATTTTAATGCAAATGGTATAACATGAGTTTTTTCACTATTTAGGATATGTAGATTTATGTCAAACATGTGTATATTTATGTCTTTGTTGCTTTTGTTTTACTACTTCCCATGTTTCCACTTCCAATGAGTACCGTATCGTCAACAATATGGTACATATTTTGCAACATAGTTATCACAATAATATAATTGTTACAATATGTAACTTTACGTACCAAACCCACCTACTTTCATTTGCAAAACATCCAATTTGATATGAGACATTACATTGTACAGTTGGCGTTACGTTAGGCAAATGTAAATTGATTCGAGATGTTTATTATTCAAACCGTTTCGGGTTTTTTAAATAACCAAAAATAGTTGGTCGCCGTGTATAACCAAGATTGGATGTTTTTGGATCATTCGGCACGCGATTCGGTGTCGTTCTAAAGCTTCGACCAAATAATAACGATGTTCCGAAGTATTCGTGTAATTTGTCGAAGTGAAAACTTCTTTAGCACCGTTGTGATTTGAAACTCGATAAAACGAAAAAGCGACAGTAAAATGAGACAAACACCTACATCTACACGATTTATCATCGAAAAATGGAATTGAATAATCGGTCTCCTCTTTGTGCGGTGCTTTGTAGCCTCCTCACTCTTGTCTACTCAAGTTTGCTGAAGGTTTCACTTCTACCGCGTGTAAACTACACGTTTGTATTTTATTTAATTTTATTGGAATACCTCACAAGAGCTGCTCCCGTCTGGAGCCAGTGAGACTATGGCATCCCCAATTGGGATATGTTGTGGGCTGAAGATAGTGCTGAGGTGAAGGAGATGGGGCAGAAGAAGGTGAGGAAGGACTTTCTATTCAGATCCGGTCACCAAACACGGCTAAAGACATTTCAAGCAATTCTTCAATTCGAAAAGGTTCTCTTCCACCAGGGCGACAGTATAAAAAAAAGAATTGATTGTGAAGTAACACTAATTAGTCAAATAAAATTTATTTTCGATCTCATGACCTTCGGATGACTCCCTCTCGACCTCATAGGCCGACAATTGCCGCTAATGGATCGTATGAAGACAATTATATATGTAATATGTATTTACTTGGCCTCTCATCCAGCAACCGTAGAATTATAGAATACCTTACCCAATTTGGTAAAAGCGTTTCTAGGAACGTTTCAAATTGTTATTGATATCAGCAAATTGATTTTATAGAGCCATACAGCCGTATTGCGCAGACGAAATAATATTTGTAACCGTTTGGTGTAATTTGAAATTCGGTTGAAGTGAAAAACACTCGCCGAAATATGATTTGTGCAAAATCGTAACTCGTAGTTGACCTTGGGTAGAATCGGAATATATTTGACTTCGCGCGTGTTACGAAGCCCTGTTTTAACTCGACCGTTTCGCATTGCGTCTGTCTGTGAATTTATTTTATGTTATTTCGTTTTAAGATAATGGCCGTTTTAATGATTCAGTACAAATGCTTTTTTCAAATGTGAAATCTTCTTGTCTATTTGGACTTTAGAGGAAAGAATAGTGTAAGGAATTGATCCCTCAACCGGGGCGAAGCAACATTTTGATTTTATTTTTATTTTTCAATAATTTATTTACGTGTACATGAAATTTATTCATGAGTATTATTATTTATGTAACATTTTCAGGTTACAATCGGATTAAACCCAAATCATTAAATACTCACACGCAATTTTGATCAGAAACCATATAAACATATAGGTGTTTATAATATACAACCTTTACGAGTGTAAATACTCATGTGTTTAGGAAAATAAAATAAAAATTTAAATTAAAAATTATAACGCACACATATTACACGCATAAATCAAATACATAAAAAAATTATTAAAAAAAGTTAATTAAGTGTTGTTAATTAATTGTTATTGTAATTCTAGGTAGTAAAATTATTTAAGATAATATTATTTATTGTTCAATTTATTTTTTAATTTATTGTAGTCAAGTTCTAATTTCATCTCTGTTGCTAGTTGATTAAACCACACCACCCCGTTGTACGTGTAGTAGTGTTGTGCAAAACCGGTATGCATTAATGGCGTACATATTATGTAAGTGACCCACTGAGTTTTTCCTATTGCTCTCAACGCGTACCATGGCGGGGTGCACTACTTTCGAATACTCTTGAAAATGAATGAAATGTAAAATCACTATTTTAGAATAATCTTTTCTATGAATCAGTAAATATTATGAATAACAAAAAATATTGTAATACAGCGCGATGCTGGTGCCACTTTAGCGGGGTTATAGTAGGAGCGTGGTGCCTCATATAAATGCGTGTTTGACTGTTTAATATGATCCCTAACGAATTGAATGCCACCAAAGCAACAGCACGGTAACTCTCAAGGGTGCTCACGGCCGGTTTGCTGCGATGTATATTTTCTGGGGCTTTCACTTGGTATGCACTAAAATAGTTAAGAGTTTCTTACAGGAACTCGTATTATTTATATGAGACGGAATCATGAATGATTTATTCATACAATTGCGATAATTCGCTTTGCTTCAGACCTCAGATTCATTGAAATGACAGAGATAGAATTAGTTGATAACATTTCATAGCGATACACGCGCCAGAATAACATAAAGTTGTCATTACCGAGGAAGGATAGAACTTTTTTAACGCCAAGAATACTCGTCGAAAAATTGACACACGTTCAGTGCCTTACGACGTAAACAGACGGGATGTACTGAAGTGCATCCCGTCTGTTTACGACTTAGTGAACTACTGCCTGACCGCCTGGCTGGCAAGAGAACCGATCGATTGCAGGCATCGTGCAGATCCAACCTCAGTGATAGAATCCTAGCTCTGCTGTTGGCGGGAAGCAGAACTAACCCATCAAGAACCGAACCAGTTGGGGTTACGAAATATTCTGAAGCGATGTATTTTTCTTAAATAATGTTTAAGCCTTAACCAAAGTTCGTAATGCCGTGAAATGTTGCATGAACTTGTTGCTTGAATCCAGGAGGCCCTGAGGAAAATAATTTCCCTCAGGGCCTATGTCATCTTAGGGGATGCTGCGTGGAAAGTCTTTTCAAGGAAGAGAAGGACAGGAAGTTCTGGGAAGGAAAAAGGTATGAGGAATGTGTAGGAATCTGGAGGAAAGTGTGTCCAGTATTGAGGGACTGAATGAATCCATCTATATGAATCCATCCCTCCAACTACGATGCAAGGCGATGGGTTGAGAGAGTCCGGCTGGAAAGGTCAAAAAGCCTCCCTTAACTAGTCTCTCTTGATCCGTCCCGCCACGCAGCAGGTGGCCAGACGCATCCGCCCCAAGACCTGACCAAAACTCACCCCTTAAGTACATATTTAAAATTTACATAAAAAAAATAACCTAGTTAGATACAGGTGAATTACCCCGATACAGGTGAACCCTAGTGGGGTTAATAATTCCATGCTAAAAAAATGTACTTATATTGTGAAGAAGCAATAAATAAATAAACTTAGTATGTTTGTTTAAATAAAAGTAAATTATGTTTATAGGTTTTGCATGATATCAAAAAAATATCGAAACAAGAAGGTTTTTTTTATTATACTTGCAGGATAAGAGGGGATTTTGGATTACCCTATTAGCAACGGAAAGGTTAACCTGCTCTGATGAACTCGAACTATTTACTTTCTCGCCCAAAGAGAGAAAACGAAACAAATAAAGTGTCACCTCTAGAGCAAGAGTGTGCTAGTAAATCTAACCATATTAAGGTTTCTTTAGTGTGTACGAATGAAACTTTATCCATTTGCTTCCTTTTCCGTGTTTCCATGAAAAAAATCTTTTCTCTCTTCATGATATACTCGTACCTACACACTCCGAGTGTGGTCGCACATCTCAGTAAAGTATGTGTTTGTTATACTGAATGAAAACCATTTCTTCTAAGAGTTTTTCTCACCCCAATGTAATGATGTGTCGAAGTAATGGAAAATAATAAGACCTTGTCAAAATGCGACAATTTTCATCATCTTAAAATATAAAAATGAATGTTTCTTTATTTGTCCCTTATGTGCTCCTAACCACTGGAGCGATAGCGCAATTTAAAACTTTTTTCTCCGATTGCACGACATTTTTTGGTGACCGTTTTGAATATTTTACGCCCACGTTAAAATAATCGCACCTCCAAATTTTAATACGTAGACATACAAACTGATTATAGTTCTATATAGCCAATGAATTCACCTATCTTTTATTGATTATCAATATGGCACTAATTAAATTCAGATTGATTTGGTGCAAATTTTTCCTTACTTTTAAGTTATAAATTCGTAAATAACTTACAAGTAAGGAAAAATTTGCAGCAAAGCAATCCGAGGTATTTTAAATAGTGCCATATTGCGGCAAAAAGCGCAATATGGCACTATTTGGAGCAATTCAGTGGCTAAACCATTTTTTTTTTTTTTAAATTGTACAACAGATTTTTATCCAATTACTGTAAAATTTTCTCATTTTAACAGTCTTAACACCTAGGAAGATGATTATTATACAAAAAAAAACCTTAAGGCTATCTAAAGAAGAGTTATATATATCTAGTGTTTCCGATATTTCGTTCAACAGCACCATTCCTCTTGTCATGCTATGCTGTGCTAGAACATCTGTTCTGCCGTACGGTATTTTGAACAAGTCGTGTCGACGACTACGGCTGAAATTTTCAGGCACGTATAAGCCATAACATTCCAAGAGGAATGGGCTGTCAATACGATTATGGATTATGTTAAAACTAAGAATTGCAAGATTTGCATAACGTCTAGTTTCCAAGCTAAATCTATTTGTTGCCTCAAGTAATTCCATATAGTGCATGAATCTCGGGTACGTTCCATTCATCCGCATATAGACATACCTAAGGATTTTTTTCTGAATTTGTTCTAGCATATTAATATATTTCACTTGGTGCAGAGTCCACACACCACTGGCATACTCCAGCTTACTTCTTATGACTCCATCAAACATGGCTATCACTGCATCTGGGTCATCAAATTGCTTATATATTCTGATGATGAAACCCAGCAGTTTGTAGCATGCTGGAGTGAGCCGTAATATATGATCCGAGAATATCAGTTTAGGATCAAAGACGATACCGAGATCTTTAAAGCTATTGACTCGGCATAATGTTTTCCCTTTAATGTTGTATTAAAAACTATGGGCTTCTGGGAGCGGGTATGTGTCATAGTTACACATTTTTTTTATATTTAATTCTAATTTGCATACATCTGTATACACTACATCTGTTTGGTGTCTCAAGTCCAGTCCGACGGCCACCAATCGCGAAAATGTTAACCAATTTGAAACCGTGGATTTTCTTGGCATGAAACCGTGTTATGATGAAACTTTGGGGATTTGGTGTAAGCATGCCCGCTTTATATACATATACTAGTAAGCACTGGCGTTATGAAGATATTTCCTATACTATTCATCCGATTGCGATGAAACTTTGGTGAGTGATTGACCACAAAAGTTTCTATTTATATTGGCAGCTCTGGCGTTATGGAATTTGTATGAATTATTTGATTATTTCGCCCAGTTTAGCGGGAGGAGAAAGGAATGGGGTAGGAGGTGGAAGGGGAAGGGGGATAGGGTTTAAGGAATGGGTGGAGGCGGAGGAGAGGTGAGGAAAGGCGGGGAAGGTGGAAGGGGAACGCAGAAAGAAAAAGGGATGCGGGAGGGGAATGGAAGAACGAAAGAAACGAGAAACAATTTTACTATTTATTTAAGTGGCTTAGCAACTAATGCCGCGTAGGTACTCGCGCTACTGATAAAATAAAAAGTCACAAAAGAAAAAATGATTAAGCTGCAATCAAGACAATAACTGTCCTCAAGACAAGTCTTGGTGGCAACTTTATTAGTTTTTATATTTTGTTTCTACATAATATGTTTTGAGACAAATCGTTACATTTTAACGGTGTTTTTCCCAGGATGCGGACTAATTACCTAAAAATCGGCCAATAAATTCTGGGAATAGGGTGACACACAAGTGTTTAATTTCTCGAATCAACATTGAGATAATTGGCGGAGGAATATGCAGAGGGAATGGGTTGTGAGATTTAATAATATTTTCTGTTAATACTCTGCCATACTGCTAATACAGCTTAAGTGGCTCGCTACGTTTGGCAACTAGGCAAGGGTGCTCGGGTTCACGGGGTGAGGTTTGTGAGGTCTTGGCGGCGGATAACCTGGTCCCACTGAACTCCAGATTCCTACCCACCCCTCACACCTTTTCCCTCCCAGAAATTCCTCTTCTTCCTGTCCTTAAAAAGACCCACTACACAACACCCCCAAAGATGACGGGCCCTGAGGGATATTATTTTCCGTGACATTTATTTATTTATTTAAGAGACAAAAACGAAATTTATGAAACACACTTGTAGATATTACAAACATTATTATTTATCAATATAAATATCCCTAAACTAACGTGTCTGCAGAATTCACATTGTGGGTACATTTGTAAAATAATCATAATTATAGCTAAAATGAAACAATACAACTTTGTATAAACCACTTATATAATGCGTAAATCCTACCGGTTTCGGAACAAACGTTCCTTCTTCAGGGAAAGCTTATACTAATTTGACAGTTTCGAACAACGTTTTATTATGGTAGGGGTGGAGAAGAAGGAACGTTTGTTCCGAAACCGGTAGGATTTACGCATTATATAAGTGGTTTATACAAAGTTGTATTGTTTAATTTTTCTATAATGGATAACCACAAAGTGATAGCTATAATATACAATTATAGCTATTTAATGAACGTAAATCGTTTTGTATACATCACTATTTAATAAAAAGTTTCGAAACCAATATTTTCTTCGTCAGGATAAACTTGATAAAATAATAACAGATAAATAACTTCAGACAAATTAACTCCACGCAGGAGGCTCTGAGAAAAATAATTTGCCTCGGAGTTTACGTCATCTTTCGGAATGTTGTATGGAGGGTCTGTTTGTGGAAAGAACGAAGTGAAGAGGTTTTGAAGAGACTCACGTTGAAGGAGGGATGAAACACGGATGCCGGCAAATCGTTCCACAGCCGACTTGTTGAACTCGTATTTTAAGACCAAAATGTTGTTTGCTATATAAAATCTGTTTGCGTCTAGTAAACCACAATGATTTACTAAAAAGCAAATAGCGAAAACAAATTGTAACTATTTTCAGAAAACCAATTTCATTAAATCGGCTTTCATCAGGCAGCAGGTTAAATGACAGTTGGTTATGATAAAATTGGTTAGTGAAGGGTTTTTGGAAATCACGCTTTGTTGGTACTGGAATTTATTGTAAGGCGGGCTGTAATAAGCTGTTTTCACGTTTTCAACTGAAATTATTTTGTGCCGTGTTTCTGAAATAAGATACGAGTACAGAGCTAGACACTTTTTTTTGTTAAAAAAAAAAACACTTTGAAAATTATTTTCTAAATACTTTTTATTGTTTACAATAAAACCATTATTAATATTAAAAAAATATTGTTTGGAGGTTCACCTTTATTTTCCTGGATCAAAATTGAGAAAAATTTTCTTTTTGGGGGTATTAGTTGCCCAGCGACGATTTGTAAAAAGGTGACTTGAGCAATGATGGAGGAATAAACTAGTAGAGGATGAAACTCGTAACCCCGTTGTTGGAATCAAAAACGACCACGCTACCAACCGGTTGGTCGTGATATTTCAATTTTTTTATTTTATTTATTTATTTATCTATAATAAAATATATTAACAATGGTTTTATTTGTATGCCTGTCTCACTGGGGTATACCTGTGTCGAGACAGGCGTACATAAATGAATATAGTAGTTACAAGGATATTTCAGGTAAAATACATTTTATGAATAGAATTAGAACAGAAGGGTGATTGGAAGGGTGGTAAATCTTTTAAAGAGAGTTATTTTATAAATGTTGGAGATGGAGTAATGAAATTAATTCTGCCTAGTCTATTTATAGGTTAAATTTGACAGGATTCCATTATTTTCATTTGTTTTATATGGGTTAGGTTGTATGTGAATAGTTATTTCTGTCTATGTGTGATTTATTTTACAGATATTTGTGATAGTGTGGCGTCCAATACTTATGATCCATTTTTTAATATCTTGTTTGAATTTTGTAAAGGAGTCACTTTGTCTGATCGTAGTTGGTAGTGTATTGTTTAGTTTGCAAGCTATGTATTTAGAGTGTCTTTGCCCGAAGGTGGTTTTGAAAAAAGGAGTTTGGAGAAGTTTCAATACATTGTCGTGTATAATATTTTTCACTTTAGAGGTATTACGGACCCGGCGACGATTTTATGACGGAGGTGGGTGGATTTTCAACATTCTGAGATTATTTGTTACCCGGAAATGTTGCTTTCCAACTTATAAAAAAGCTTTACAAAATGGAAATTTAAAAACGAATATACAAAAATAAGAAATGAGAAGGAAAAGTGGCGATATGTTAGAATCATAACCCACAATCTATCGCTATTTTGGAATCAAGGAAGAAAAAAACACATTTCTTTTGACCTAAATTCATATTAATGTAAAAAAAATCTTTCAATTGAACTAGAAGTAAACGTACTACGAAAAAAACAATACTTTTTTTTGCAATGCGATTAAAATTACATACAAAGTTAAATCGGTTACATAAGAATTTAACAAAGAAACAAAACAATTACCTTTCCTCACCATAAAGAGACACTGCTCTTGTGTTTGGCGAGGGAATTCTAGCTCAATTAGTAAATTAAAAGATCGTGTGGGCTTGTGTAAATTTAAAAATAAAAATCATGATAAGTTTAAAAAATCATTATATATTAATGAATCATGTAAGTTAGTAACAAAAACTTTTGTAATTAGTAAGTACAGGATATGGAAGAAAGAACGCAAGATTTATACAATAGAAGACTTAAATATATAGAAACTAATAAATGAAAGAGAATGAAGGAATGAACGATTTATTTAATAGCAGACTTTAAGATATAAAATATAAAAAACTAATTTTATAAGTAATTTTTTCCAAGCATTCTGAGAAAGGTTTTTTTTGATCTGCTGAAAAAATGAAAACATCAAATTGCAGCCTTTGAAATTATGCGTCTCATTTGGCCATTTGAAATATTAGCGCAGAATTGATTAAGTTAGTAGGTACAATACCTTCTCGATGACGTAGAAGCAGAGATAATCGCTTTCGCTGCCAGGTTTTTTTGTTCACTTGATCATGTTCAGGTGTGGGTGCCAAGACTCAAAATAGTCTATTTTTTAACTGTCTTATTTTTAACAAAGTCATCCTTGGATACTTTTTTGTAAAGTTTTCAGTGTATTTTTTTAAATAAAATTAGTAGTATCAAAGATGACTGTTTTCAAATTACTACAGAGAGTCCTGCGAGTGGGAGTTATGTCTTTTTTGCGATCTTATTTTTTGTCAAGGGCTTCTTAAAATACTTAAAAACATTTTTTTAGAATATGCAAAAAAATAAACAAGTGGCCCTGAGAAAAATATTTGGCCACATGGCCTATGTCTTCTTTGGGGATGTCTGGGGTCTTTAAAATGAAAGAAAAGAATGGAAGTTCAGGGAGGGAGAGGAAGTCAGGTTATGAGGGGTAGGTAGGAATCTGGGTGTCAGTGGTCAGGAGAGACGCATGTATGAATCCATCCATTCCACTACGGTGCAAGCCGATGTTCCAAAAGAGCTCTGCTTGAGAGGTCCCAAGGTCTCCCTCAATCAGCCTGCCACGCAGCAGGTGGGCAGACACATCCGCCGTCAAGACCCGGACGAACCTCACCCCATGAACCCTAGCACCCCTGCTAAGTCACCAAATGTAGCGAACCACTTGGGGTGACCTATGACAGAGGTATTGGTTATCCAATAAATGGTTTCCGGGGCGGCGTTATCCATACCCGCCTCCTAAATTGTAGACATATTTTTGTATTATTTTTTTATTATTTAACTGGTAAAAAATATGATTTTATCGATAAGACCTCTTAAATGACATAACCTTTTTTACCGTCCAGTGAGTTCATTATAATAATATGTACCTTAGATAATTGATAATAAATATTTAAATTAAAAAGGTTTTTGTAATATTTCATCATATCAATTTAATTCCTTTTAACAAAAATCCCGCCAATCTCGCGGGTTTTGACAAGGGTGCGGGATTTGCAAACCCTTCGAGCACCCTTTCCTATTTATAATTCAATGGTATCCCAATTGAAAAAATACCGTGTATAGTTGAAAATGGAAAATTAATCCTACCAATTAATTTTGAATATTTTTAAAAATAATTATTGTAATCGACAGAACAGACATATAATGTTATTACATCCAAAAATTAAGTAAAAAATATTTTATTTTTATTTATTCCTGGGAAATAGTTCATTCAATTTGTACCGCTTTAGTATTTTGATCAAAATATTTTCTTGTTATCGCAAACTCGTTAAATTTGGTTTCTTGGGAGATTAAGAACCAGACACGGTAATAATTCACAATATTTTTATAGAGTTTCAAATTCAGGACATTTCACAGGAAATAAATTATTAATACCTGTTGTACCTGCTTGGAATTACTTATTCTTCTAATTCTAGATATTCTTTTCATATTCACCGCATTCTCCCTCTCGTGTTTCCCTCCCTCCTACCCCCGCTCCTACTCACGCGTTTCTTTTCAACTTTTCCAGCCTTCCCCAATCACACCCTCCTGGATTCCCTTCACCCACACCCCCTGGTCGCTAAAGTATATGAAATACACACTATTATGAAACAATTATTTTTGCAATGTAAACAATTGTATCTTTTTATTACAAAATCCTTCTTACGATATAATCGTATGAACCACAAATATTTATTTTTAATCTATAATTATAATAATTGAAATGTTAACGATTACACAAAATTGTACCATAAAATATTATTAATCTTTTATCCTTATTCAAATGTACACTTCTCTTCCATCCACAAGCAAATGCTTTTAATGGAAGATCAGTATAAATCTTAAGATGCACAATAACTCACCAAAGTTTAATCGCAATCGGATTTAATGCTATTGGAACGCTTAAGGGATAAACTAACTTACATTATTTTTGTACACAAAGATAACAGTGTATTAAAAACGAATTATAAAATAAAATAAAACCATATTTAAAAAAAAAACGACTGTGCTTTAGACCACATGACTGAAATAAAACTTCTTTAGCTCCATCTATATGATAGGAAGACAGAAAGAAAATGTCTACGCGCACTGCTTTCTCTTGCTCCTACAGTGTGATACAGACAATAGGCCTGCACTGTGTCTTAGATATACGAAACGTAACTGGCTAGGAGAGAAAGAGAGAAAAAAATGTGTGCTTGCACCTCTCTCTCTTGCCCCTACAGTAATATACAAAACGTAACTCTCTCTCTTTCTATTATGGGCATCACTTAGATTCATTTTTACGTGTGGCACCCCCGCCACCTCTCCGACAAAACATCTCGGGACCGCTCGAGAATGACCGAGCAGATTATTCCGTTCCCAGCACTCGATTTAGCCGCCCGTTCGCGTTTTGTACCTCTCTACCCGTTTCATACGTGAACACTAATTTGTGTAAATTAATAAATCCTAAATAAATCTGAAATCACTCAAATAAGAGAAAAGTGTTATCAATGATCATCCAATATAATCTTTGAACACTGGATCGCGGCCTGAAAGTACCGTGACCCCCAGGAGCCTGACTATTTCTCATGGTAAAGTATTGGTATACACTCGTCTGATGAGAAGACGGAGCACAGGTCAAACATCCTCCACCAGCTCCTCAGCCCCGGGAGACAATCCTTTCAACATTGGTAACCCCGACGCTCGAAAACACCAACACTATCTTTACTAACTTATATCTCCCTCTCAACTACCATTCGCCTCGCTTTTTGTAAGTTAAGCGTGCGTTAAGAAGTTTACTTCAAAAACAAAACGCACACATAATAAAAATAATTTTTTAATTAAACTGAGTGATAAACTAGATACAAAAATCAAACATAAGAAATAAAAGATCAAATAATATTGAAAATAAAGATTAAAAACCCGCTGAATTATATCGTAAGACCTCATTTTTGAAAGAAGTCAATTCGCAGAACTAATTTCTACGGTGTAGAGCGGTAACAGCTCCGAAGAATTACGGATCAATCCAATGTCACCTTCAGGCAGTTTGATGAATTTTGATAAAAAAAAAACTCTTCTCCAATTTTATTTCAAGGCTTTTTATTTTGATGTTTTTTGGCTCCATAATAAAACAGAACATTGAAGGAAAGTGAAAAAAATAACAAAACAATGATAAACCAAAACCAAACTAACCTTACTAACATAAAATAATACGTTCATTATGATACGATTTTTTTACAAAATTATGTTTGTCAAATTACATATATAGTAGTTATTAAATTAATATTATTGACGTATCGCCCACGAGTACAACCATAAGTTATAGAGTTCATTTTAGGAGAGCGAGAGAGAAGAAAAAAATCTATTTCAATACCCTTTGTTGATTTAATTTGAATACTGCTTTATTTTCTGCAATTAAATAAATAGTTTTCTTTTTTTACACGGTTACCACTCTGAGATTATGTAAACCTATTCCAAAAAAACTTGTTTAATAACAGATAAAACGAATTTCTGAAAACTTTATCTTACTATGCAATAAAAAATACTCTGTGTTAACGGATCTGACGAGTTCCGCGCACCGGGTCGTAATAAACGGGTAATTTTATTGAAGTAGGTACCTACCAAACATAAAATTCTAAAAGTTAAAACTTTATAACAATAAAAATTACTCGTGCAATCGTCTTTCCTTGAATTGGTTTTATGAATAATTCATACTTTACGTCTAAGAAAACCGAAACAAATTTATTAATTTTAGAAAGGAAGAAACCTTCATAATTATTTAAAAATAAATGAAAATTTAAAACAATGATATTGTAGCTAGAAAACTTCGGAACGATGTCATTATTATTTTATGACCTACGAGTATATCGTATTTGGAGATGCTGTGTGGAAGGTCTTTCGTGGAAAAGAAGAAGAGGAAGTTCTGGGATGGAATAACGTATGAGGGGTTGATAGAAATCTAGGAGGCAGTGTGTTCAGGAGTGGAAGTATGAATCTATACCTCCCACTGCTTTGCAAGACGATGTACCGAGAGTCCTGCTGGAGAGGTCGAAAAATCTCTCTCACCCTCTCTTCCTCTCCAGCCTGCAACGCAGCTGGTGGGCAGTAGCATCCGCCGCCAAGATCAGGACAAACCTCACTTGGTCACCAAACGTAGCGAACCACTTATCGTCGCCTTAGTTGAGGTGACTTATCGTCGCCTTAGTTCTTAATTGTCCAATCGAACGTTTTAGTTTTTGTTCAATCTCCACTTTAAAATTAAAAATAAAGTTTTAAAAAAAAATCAATCACTTAATTGAGAATTTTTTATACTAATAAGACCTTTACCTTTACGGAAATAGCTTTATCTCAAACACTTATCATAATGTTTCATTGAAATAATGAAAAAAAACCCTCTCCTCCTGTAAAATTTTCTAATGGTCGTTTGAAGAATTAAGAACTAAGACGACTTTACGGCAGAGGTGTTGGTTATCCAATAAATGGTTCCTGGGATGACGGCATAAAATTTGGACTATATTTAATAATTAAGGCGGTGTAACCTGACTCCACTGGAAATTCCTCATTTTTAAATCGAATTCCAGACGTCAGCGTCCTCTCCTTTCTCCAAAAAAAACGTACGTTGATTTCGAAAGTTTGTTATTATATCTAGTAAAGAAACTTGCCGAATCAGACAATTTGAGCAGTTTAAATAACTGAGCAACACTGTAGTCATTCTCTTGTTCCGCCACCCATCAGCCGAATTTGTATTCCTGGAACTGCAAAGTTCATAATGAACAATGGTTGAAATTCTCGGGCCCAACTAGCTCGGCCGGTAGATCAGCAGAATCCTTAGCTCTTATCCATGGATAAGAACTAGTAGAATTTCCGACCAGAATACCTGATACCCCATCACATCCAGATAACTTGCTAGATCTGTTGAGTGAGCTACAGTGAGGTGAGGCACTCTGGTAAAGAGATCCTCTGACCATTGACTAATTACCACCTCTGTATTATCCTCCATGAACAATAAACCTGACAAACATGTAAAGTGGATGGTAAAGCACTACACGTACACAGCATCAAAATGGGACGTTATGCGGGTATTATTTAGCGCCTTGTTATGAAAATAATTAGAATGCCCAAGTAATTAATTATTTTCCTGTTCTAAATCACCCCAGGATTATTAATATTTGTTTACATTAATAACTCCAATTATTTTACTGGCCACTTACGGTTTCACCTTTTCTCCGCGTAGTTAAAATTTCGGACAACAGGGGGTTCTTTATCGATTTCCGTTACTTTTTGGATTCGCGTCTTAAGGGCAGGACGTGAATCCGACAGTCAACAATGTGGATTTTTTAATATGGAAATTATTTAATCGACGGGTTTATCAGTTTATTTTAATATGTGAACGATAAGTTTCTTTAATTCTCAGCCGGTACAATGTGATCGCGACTGTAGAACCTTTGTTTTCCGGGTATTCTTGTGTAAAATCCCGATATGCTAAAATGGCGTCTTGACCGAACAAGTTTATTATAATCATCGATTATATACACCATCCGTCATCCGAGGAGATGAATCACCATTAATTCAACGACACACAACCCGTCCGCTTATTCCTCGCCGTATATTTCTGCAACCTGATGGGACTTGTACTGCAACAACCTCATAATAGAAGACGCCGTGGGCATGGCGTTCCCATACTTAACAATCACCTAAGATGGAGGGAGAAGCTCGCAAATCTGGCGCTGATGCAACGTGAGGGAGGTAGGGTCCCCTCACTATGCAATACTAGGCATCCGGAATCGTCGCATCAAACGTAATAGGTTTTAGCTAGTAGCTTTATGGGAATGGTCCACAGGTGCGCATAAACCTTTAATATTTTTGTATATATATCTTTGTTATACATCCACTCTTTTATTTATATTTCCAAGTTCTACAACAATGATAAAAATAACAGTGCCCACGCTCTGATGGGAGTAATTCATGCCTACCGGCTACGCAGTTCAACATATCTAGTAACAACGAGATTTGGCGTCCAAGATCCCATGGGATTAAAGCTGATAACTGTGTACCTTTATGTATAACTCTGTAACTATAACATCTAATACACCCACTCAATAAGAGGTGTATATGTCATGATATGATAACATGACCACATAGTAGGAACAACACAACATAACACACAAACACTTCCAGTGTCATTACCCTGATATTTAGATAACCCTAATCAATCTGTTTGATAACATGACCCCAACACCTCCTATTCTACCATAACAGCCTTTCCCTCTAGTGCGGTCTGCTTTAGCTCCGAAGACCCATCAATCTGTGCACGTAAGGTGAGAGAGGTAATCACATCCTCAATGGATTGTTACATTCCCTTCACCGTTAAATCCTCTGGAGCGGGAACAAAGCCATGGTTTGACCATCGCTGTGATGAAGCAGTCATACTAAAAAACACGGCATACACGGCAAAGGTCTGCAATAGAATTATAAATAGAGCTAAGAGTGACCATGATAAAAAAAATTGCTTTTCTTCCTCTGACCAAGCCCGATGGTCGACTGGCTAACTCCGCCCGCGAAAAAACTTAGTTTCTGGGCAAAATGTTCGCGAAAAACTCAACTCCGATCTGGAACAAAGAGGTTCTTCGGGTCTTGAATGTGCTAAATGTCGATAAAGCCAATGAGCCTGATTAAATATCTTCACTGGTCCCTAAGAAGTGTTCTGCAGAATTAACTCCAGTGCTCTCAAAATTATTTAAACTCTCGCACAGGAGTGGAAATGTGCCAGATCTTTGGAAAAGGGCAATTGTTCACCCAATCGCTTTTCAATTTGGGAGGGGGGAATGGGTACCGCCGCCCCGGGAACCTTTATTGGATAACCAATACCTCTGCCATAGGTCACCCCAAGTAGTTCGCTACGTTTGGTGATTTACCAGGGGTGCCCGGGTTCACGGGGTGAGGTTTGTATAAGTCTTGGAGGAGGATGACCAGAACCCACTGAACCCCAGATTCCTACCCACCCCTTAAACCTTCTTCCTTCCCAGAACTCTCTTCTCTTTCATTTTCTTAAAAAAAAAACCATTCACACAGCATCAAAAATGGCAAAGGCCTTGAGGGAAATTATTTTCCTACATTAAGTGTGTATTGCTTATGGGTAATAATTTAACCCACATAATGTTGATTTGAATTAATATATTTCGTTTAAATACTCCGTCGGTCTGTTTTATTATTTATATTACTCCAGAAATTGTTTTAAAGATGCTCGATAATTTACATATTTTTAAATAGTAACACCGAAGTATCTTGTTACTTTTAATAAAATTCATTTAAAAATATACCTATTCTTTTCAATCGACACTTTGTTGACCCTTGGCAGCGAGAAGATCTTTTGAGCACCCAGTACAAACTAAAGTAAGTAAGATTAGATAGATAGATATCTCGGATAGATATTTCCCTTTGTGAAAACGATCCTCAGTTACAATTGGAAAGGGAAAACGTCTATTAAACATGTTTTCACGCTGTCAAATTGTCAATAATGTAAGTAGGAGGCTTACAACGGCTCAATACTCAGTACGAATTGACAGCCTTTTACCGTTTTATGAAAAATAAAATATTGTTCTAGCTGTAAAATAATGTAACAACTTGGAGTCCTTAAAAGCACTGACAGTTCAATGGCGACCAAGAAAAGTAAAGTGAAAATGGATTTCAAAAATCAAAATGAAAATGAAATGGAAATGAAGAAGCAATTATCTATATAAAATATGAGTTTATCAGAAACTTATACAGGAGAAACCTGTTCAAAACCGTATGCGGAGGTAAAACTCTGAAAAACCTGTATTACTTTTTTACTGCCACGCAATCCGCCTCGCGTATGACTCCCAAACCAATGCAAGTCAGCAGAAACTTGTCGGTACGTGTCTGCTCGCTGGCGAGATACCACAAGTTTTCATTTTTTCGGTGTTCTGATGTTATTTTTACGGATATTGAATTGATTAATAGAGAAGTTATTATAATTTGCAGGTGAGTGAAATGTCAAATACTATAAATATATTTGACCTGTTTTAAGGTATAACTTTTGGGTGATTATCGTAATATTTTTAACATTTAAATATCTGTATTTTTTTCTTGGGGCACAACCATATGGGGTAAAACCGCCCAGATTTTGAACCGGAATATTTTCATTACAGATTTTTTTTTACACGTGTTACAAACAAACCTGGTAATTACCAAAGAAAAACTACCAGACAAGACTGGGATACAAAAAAATGAGTACAGCAATTTTGAGTGTAGTTGAAGGAGCAATGGGATACTTAAAATATGGCCTAGATACTAGATATGAGTAAAAATGTGTAGATCCCTACACATTTCTACGGTTGTTCAGAGGTATAAGAAAATCATTTGACAGCATATCTTAAATAAAAATTATGAAATAGTTAGATAATCTTAAGGTCGTGTCCACAGGGAACGCGAGGTGATTTACGCGGGTTGTTGCGCGGTGTGGGGAGCTTGTAGCTGGCGAAGTGCGTAGCGCGTTGCGAGTTCCTGTTGGCTTCTTGAGCGACTACATACACCAAACTATTTTGATTCACCGCTAGTAGCGAGTATATCGCTCGCTAGCCAGGCCTTGTGGCCGAAACGAGCGAATAGAAACGATTGAAAATAACGCGCCTAATCTCGCCTAGACCCATCGCTTGTCGCGCCAGCCATAGTCACTACATTGCGGACAAAACCGACGTTTTATATGATTGAACGCTCACAATACGTCAAAATAAAACTCATGGTCTTCTGATCAAGAAAAATAAACAGCTATAATACCAAGTAAGGCACATGTATGAAAAAAATGTAACTCTTTTTCAAGTAAAAAAAATATATATATTTGTAATTTATGACGGTGGTAGTGGGAGATTTTCAAATACGGTCGGGTTATTCGTAACCCGGGAATGTTTTTGTCTTTCGTTTAAAAAAAAACAAGTAGGATAGGGGTGGGTAGGAATCTGGGGGACAGTGTGTCCAGGAGTGACGGACATATGAATGCGAGAGAGTACTGCTGGAAAAGTCAAAGGGACTCCCTCAATCACTCTCCCGATCCGGTCTACCATGCAGCTGGTGGATTGCTCACCCCATGACGTTACAAGTTCTTCGCTGTCTCAACTCAATGCCTAGTTAGGCTGTTGGGATCGGCTCTTCTCGTTCTGAGGTTGTAGTTTCTTCTGTTCCGAGTATCGCCTTCATCCAGGCCGTTTCTCTGAAGTATTTTGGAGCATTGAGTCATCCAGGAGTTCTTCGGTCTTCCTCTGGATGACTGTCGATGAAGCTCCATAGACATTGCCTGCTTCACTGTGTGGTCTGATGGTCTCCGTCTTATGTGCCCATACCATCTCAACTGTCGTTCCTCCAGTTTACTGTTTATGTCTGTAACACCCAGGCTACCACGAATGCGTGAACTTTTAATCTTATCTTTTAGTGATACTCCTGCCGACCATCTAATCATTCGCATTTCTGCTGTTTCGAGTTGCCTAGAGTAGGAGTTGTACATAGTCCAGCATTCGGAGCCATACATTATCGCGGGTCTTACAATAGTCTGGTATATCTTTCCTTTAAGTTTTATAGGCATTTTGGAGTCACACAACATTCCTGTTACGGATCTGAATTTAATCCATCCCACACCTATTCTATGGATGACATCAGCTGCACATCCTCCGTCTCTGTGGATTAGTGAGCCCAGATACTTAAATGAATCACAGTTGGCTAATGTTACTCCATCCAGTTGCATCGAAGGAGTTACATCATTTGTGTCTTTAAATGGCAATTAAAAATATTCAGTCTTTTTCCTGCTAATTTTTAGCCCATTATCCTCCATGATGTTACAAGTTCATGAAGTGTAAATAATCATTAAATCTTCAAAATGAGATATTACGTATACATTAGAAAAATAAGCAATTTGGGAAGCGGGTATGGGTACCGCCGTCGAGGGGAAACATTTATTGGATAACCAACACCTCGGTCATAGGATACCTCAAGTGATTCGAAACGTTTGATGACTTAGCAGGGGTGCTTGGGTTCATGGGGTGAGGTTTGTACGTCGAAAAGTTTTCATAAAACTTGATTAGAAACAGAAATGTTTGCTATTTAGTTATTATAAATTATGGTGGTGGAAAAAAAGGAGAGAAAATCCAATCAACTCCAGAAAGATACTCTACATCCAGCGTAAAAAACATATTGCCCTCTTTCTAAACAAAACAAACAACAAGCTGTCCTTCTCACCCATCTCAGTCATTGTCCGGAACCCTCTCGGCTTGACTTGGTTGGGTTCAACTGGTAAAATGTCTGGGGCTAAATAGTACATTTGACTATGTCAAATATCGGAATCCCCATGAATATAGTTTGGTTATCGATTTCTTGGAGGAAAAAATGCTGAATCAAAATTAAACGACAATGTCATCAATCCAGAACATCTGACATACCTAGGTATTCGTATTCATGGCATTCAAATAACGGAGTTTTTTTGTTGGTTTATCCATATAAAGTTTATTGCGTGTGATTTTTCGATTCCTGTCTCACTAAGATGTACCTGTGTCGAGAAAGGTGTTTTAGAGTACTTTTTGGCCCTTAAATCAAAATACCAAAATACCAAAACTGACACAGGCACTTCTAGCATTAACCCCAAGACATATTTTTGTAGAAAGGTAATAATTTGGTAGCAATTGAGCCTATTTAGGGCACACGGATACTTCACACTTCTTTTGGTTTATCTCTTCATTGACTGTAAATCACAATTTTAATTACGACTGACCTTCAGAAAATGATATTTACAAGGCTATGGTTAGATAAAAGTGTTTTTGAAACTACAGGTTGGCGCAAAATTAATCATCCAATTTTGTTTTTTAATAACTTTTTTACTAAATAAAAAATAATAATAATTTTAGTAATGGAAATCGTTATTTGGACTTTTAAAAATTTTTCTGTTAGTGGAAAAAATTATATCCGTCAAGTGGCTGCCGCCAGTGTTGATACACACTTGTGCCCGTTTTATCGCATTTTCCATAACTTTCCGGAAGATTTCCGGTGATAACGAATACTCTAAGTCGTATATATACAAGTTATAATCTATGGAGTTTCTCATAAGTAACCAAATATTTTTGTCCTACAAAAAGTTTCAAAAATCGATATCTAGATTGTGTTTTTCACACAAAACTAAGTGTATCACATTAAAATAGTGGATCGTTTTCCTATTAATAAATAATCACAGTGATAACAGTTATACTATAAGAATTAATTTAAAAACAAAATCTTGAAATTAACATGACAAGTGATATTTGAATTTGAAACCATTTGAATTTGAATTTGAAGTTTGAAGTCAAGTGACATTTGAAGCCATAGACAAAAAAGTTAACAGAATATTCTACCATTCTAACATCTACCTACATCTAATAATAATCCATAATATTATAATGGAACAAGAAAACTCTGCCCAACAATTCCTGGCAAAGGCAACCTCTATTTTAAACCTATTAAATATCATCATAATGGACACATCTAACAAATTCACCAAGGAACAAATAGCGAAACTCGCCCCTAAATTCACCGATATATTGGGTAATGTCGGTCAAATGGGTGTAAAGTTAGGGAGCCTTGAAGGAGAATTGAAGACCTATAAATATATGTCTTCTAATCAAACACCCGAAAATTGTAACAGAACGTATAGTTCGATTACGTCCAACCAAGTCCTCCCGAAATATCCACCGAACACAAGAAACAATGCCCCTATACTTCCTGCGAGACCAGCCGTACTTATCTTCCCCAAAGATGACAAGTCACTTCCTTCCAGCAGTACTCTTGAAACTCTCAAAACCTCAACTAACCCATCATCTTTGGGAATTACAATCACGGGGGTACGAGAAATAAGGAACGGAGGTGTAGTCGTGCATCCAAGTACCGATGCGGAGGCCATAAAACTTGCCAATGCACCGACCCTATCCGATGCTGGTCTGAAAGCAGCAGTTTCTTCACCTAAACTTCCTCGGATAGCTATCCATGGTCTACCTCAAGTTGTGCCCCTCGAGAATATTATCTTGGCAATCCACCAGCAAACACACGAAGAAACCGGTCTACAAATTAATGAATTGAAAGATAAATTGCAGTTCTCTCACAAAGTAGGACCTCGTACCGGATCGTGCACTGATGTCTTCAGAGTTCCTCCTTCTGTTCGTCACTCCCTCATTCGCTTCTCTAAACTGGCTTTGGACTGGCAAATACACACCGTAAGGGATTGGATCGACAGTCTAAAATGTGGACACTGTCAACTTTACGGCCATACGGCGTCGAAATGTAACGCAGACATGCCTACATGTTCTCACTGTGGAAAACCTGGACACAATCGAGATGCTTGCCCGACTCCTGAAAAGCCACCAGCATGTGCTACCTGCAAGTTCTTCAGAAAACCGTCCACACACAACACTGGCTCCCCTGACTGTCCTGCCCGCCAAGCCGCTGAAAGACGCGAATTATCTCGAGTCAATTTTTTAGGCTGAATCAGAATCGACACCTCATTAATACTAACTTTTCCACCTATTATCAAAATATTCGTGGTCTCAATACTAAGCTAAACTCCTTTAGATGCTCCATAAATTTATGCCCTTATGATTTTTTATGTTTTACTGAAACATGGCTATCAGACAATATTGCTTCAACAGAACTTGGACTACATGACTACATTATTTTTCGCTGTGACCGCTCTTCCTTTTCTAACAAGTATAGAGGAGGTGGGGTAATGATATGTATTAAAAAAAATACTCTTGCCACATTCTTGAATCGTCTAATAATGTATCTGAACAATTATTTATTTGTGTTCTACTTGGTTCCAAGAAACTTGTCATTGGTTGTGTATACATCCCCCCTCCTCTTCAATAGAAATCTATAAGTCACATACTGAAGCAGTTGAGCGTGTTTCCATAAAGGCCGATTCCTTACTTATTTGTGGTGATTATAATCTTCCTAAAATAGTGTGGCTTAATGATAGTCATGGTGTGAAAACTCCTAATAATGTTTCCCTTCATGCTTCCATAATAGTAAATTTCTTTGCCTTCCTGAATATGTACCAATTAAACTCGATCAATAACTGTGGAGGTTACTGTCTTGATCTAATATTTACCAATATGCCTAGCGTTTGTGTATGTGAAGCTACTGACTCAATATTACCAATAGATAAATATCATCCACCACTCGATATTAACTTCACTAATCCTTTCAAAAGTGACACTCTGAAATCAGCAGTTACATTCCACTACAAATTTAACAAAGGTGATTATACTGGCATGAATAGGTACCTTGCCCAATATGACTGGGCAGGTATGTTATCAAACAACAATATTAACGATGCTGTATTTAAATTCAACGAATGTATAACTCATGCTATAGATTTGTTCGTTCCAAGGGGAACTTTTTCCCAGCCTAAATTTCCTATTTGGTTCAGTATGAAACTAAAGCATTTGATTATGGAAAAAAAAGAAAACACACAAGTTATTCAAATTAACGAACAACTTAGCGCTTTATCAAAAATTTTCTCAGTTAAGAGAATTATCCAAAATTGAATCTAACTTGTGTTACAAATCTTATATTGAACTCACTGAGACAAAATTAAATCTTAACCCTAAACAATTTTGGAAATTTATTAAACAAAAACGTATTGATAACGAACTCCCTTCAAGTTTATTTTTTAATGATACTCACGCCACCAACGATTTCGATATTGCCAACCTTTTTGCTGAACATTTCTCCTCTGTCTATACTGATAACATATGCACCATCCCTCCACTTAAATATGCTAATACTATTGACCTTAATAATTGCGAAATCACACTTGTAGATGTTTTCAATTACTTAAAAAATCTTCCCAGCAAAACAAGCACTGGTCCTGATGGTATACCTGAAATATTATTGAAAGAATGTAAATCTGTTGTATCTAAGCCAATTTGTTTATTATATAACTTATCATTATCATCTGCCACTTTTCCGGATTCCTGGAAGGTTTCCTATATACGACCTATTTTTAAATCGGGTAATAGGTCGAACGTAGAAAACTATAGACCTATATCGATGTTATCTCATATTCCTAAAATCTTTGAATCTATAATCACAAAAAAATAACACCTATTTTCAAAAATGTGCTGATTGAGGAACAGCATGGCTTTAGATCTGCTAAATCTACCACTACAAACTTACTCTCCTTCACCAACACTGTAGTCAATGGCCTAGAAGATAAATCACAAGTAGATGTTCTATATACCGACTTTTCTAAAGCTTTTGACAAAGTAAAACACGCTATCCTCATGGCCAAGCTATATGCTATAGGTATACGAAACCCATTGCTATCTTTCTTTAATTCTTATTTAAGCAATAGAAAACAAAGAGTTAAAATAAATAACATTGAGTCTATTATTATTGAAGTAACATCCGGCGTACCGCAAGGAGCACATTTAGCCCCGCTTCTCTTCAACTTGTTTATAAATGACATTATTCGTATTTTCTCTCACACACGCTTTTGGCTTTTTGCTGATGACAATAAGATCCTAAAAATAATCAAAAACTACCATGACTGCCTTCTTTTCCAATCAGATATTGACTCTTTCAATGACTGGTGTAAAATTAATTGCTTGGAACTAAATGTCGATAAGTGCAAAATTATGTACTTCTACAGATCTAAAAATCCGATTGTTTTCGAATACAAATTAAATAATAATTGCCTAACAACTGTTCAATCTATTAAAGATCTGGGTGTCTCTCTTGATAGCAAGCTTTCTTTCCGGGAACATATAAATACGATTGTTAATAAATCTCTCAAACTACTTGGTTTTATCACTAGAACCACTTCTGACTTCAAAAACATAAATACCCTTTACTGCTCCTTGGTTCGCCCCCATCTTGAATATGCTTGTATTATATGGTCTCCTTTTTATGCTGTCCATATTCGTCATATTGAATCCGTTCAACATCGGTTCCTAAAGGGAATTGCTTGGAGGCTAGGATTAGAGCGAGGCAATTACTCGTATGCTGAAATTGAACAAACTCTAAACCTTTCTCCTTTAGAAGACCGTCGGATAAAATCTGATCTCATTTGTTTCTTCAAAATTATTAACTGTTTAATCGACTCGCCTACATTACTACAACTCATCACATTTAATATACCTTCTCGTAGACTCAGAAATAAAGACCTGCTTTTCCTCAATCAGCACTCGACTAACTATGGTTATAACTCACCACTGTCCAGAATGTGTAGACTGGTCAACTCACGTCAAGACCTTGATTTTTTTGGTATTAGCTTAAATGATTTCTGTCGCTCTTTAAACAAATGAAGATATGTAATATTCACCCTAATTTTTGCAAGGTCTTGACGTGACTTGACACTTATTTTTCTTCTATTTTCACTGTTTGTCTTTGCTTTCATGTACCATCCGAATCCTTACATTGTTCATTTCTATACTTCGTGATACTTTGTTTTAAATTGGACGTAAGTCCGTAAATAAATAAATAAATAAATAAATAAATAAATATACGAAGTCGAATATTCTCCTAAAGGGCTGAGATTATCTGAGGCTTGTTGGCATAAACCCCCGACTTCAAGTAGCCCCAAAGAAAGAAATCTGGGATGGTTAAATTGGGCGATCTTGCTGGCTATGCCAAATCACCAAAACGGAAGTTTACGCGACCAGGAAACGCTTCCTTCACAATACCCATTGTGGCTCGTGCTATGTGTGTAGTTGCACCGCCTTGTTGAAACCACATGTTCACCAAGGCCCGTTCATCTAATTCCGGCAGTAAGAAGCCATTTACCATGGCCCTGTAGCGTTCGACAGTAACAGTGGCTGTAATGCCAATGGAGTCCTCAAAAAAATCACTCCTCCCGCTTGAACGCCGCACCACACAGTGGCTTTTAATGGATGTAATGGCTCTTTGTGCATCACACGTAGATTTTCAGTGCTCCAGAAATGAAGATTTTTCTTATTGACGTAACCGCTTAAGTGCAAATGCGCCTTGCCGCTCATGATGACTTTCGACACAAAATCGCTAAAAGCGTTAAAGCTAAAATCGACACAATTATTCCACGCTCTTGCGGAGTAAAGCTCTCCATTGCTTGTTTGTTTGTATTCTGCAGCTGTCTAGTTCGCAAATGTCAAATATGATTGACGTACGACGCCATTTGCAAAAATTATAACATCTTCCGATAGGGTGATTAATTTTCAGCCACCTTGTATCTGTGTAAGATTTTAAACTAAAGCATAACCATGTAAGTTGTATAGTTTGCAATTAAATCAAGCACATCCTTGTACGGGGCACAATTAGGTGCAACATTCCTCAGCTAGAAGTTGTTATTTTAAAATAATTGCAATAAAATTATGGCAGAGGTGTTGGTTATCCAATAAATTGTTAGCGGGGCGGCGATACCCATACGCGCCTCCCAAATTGAACGAATGAAACGAACGAACGATGCAAACAAACTTAACGAATATAGTCGCCGCGCGCCGGTGATCTGCAGCCGCGCGTCCGTCGAGCAAATTTCTGGGGCTCAAGTTTTTTACATTTAAAATACAATTTACACGACTATTGATTATGGTAAAACCAAAGATCTTCAAATACAAAAGAGTTATGCTATTATGTTCGCGCGACAGTCGGCGGACTACTACCTAATCGGAGTAGTTTGCATACGAAAAGAATTTGTTCATTTCGTTGATTTTTTTAAGGTGTGCTGGTTATTGGTTAACAATTGAGTTTGAATACGGAAAGAATTCGTTCATTTAGTTCATCGCTCGTTTAGTTTATTCGTTAATTATTTGTTCATTTAGTTTCTTCGTCAATTGGTAAACAAAGTCGGCGACATCCGGAAGCGCAGTCCCATCTAGTAAACACTGCGGATTGCACATCTCTTATATTTGGGTAAAACGCTAATTACCGATAAATATCATTGCATTCCCTATCTTTTCCAGTAAGACTCGTACAATATCTCAGCTTACCTACTCGTACAGGTCGGCATTTTGAAATTATCGCTGGAGACCTGTGCCGGCCGGCGAGCGCTTGTAACCGACTGAAGCCCCTTGTATATATATCACAGCAGACAATTAACCGATGTTTGTGGCCCTTGATTCGAACAATTTTAGCTCTATCTATAAACCTCAAAGTTATTTGTACATGACCAGAGGTGATCGCGAGAACTAAAATAAAAAGTGTCATGAAATAATGCAATAAAAAACATAGCTGCCAGTCAGGTAATTTCTTTGATTTTGTATGAGATGACTAAGGGTTAACGACAAAATTGTTTACGTAATGAAACTGTGTTGTGACAATCTAGTGGTACAGGATGGAAAATACACATAAAGATATCGTGAACAGTTTAATGGTGAACAGGAATTAATTAAAACGATTGTCCTTCAATGGCAAACTGCCCTTGTTTAGTACCTCTCAACGCGCACGTCACCGTAATTCAATGTAACGTTATTATAAGTTTTGGAAGGGTACAATGGAGAAATATTTACACAAGGTCCATCAGTCCCGAAATAATAATTAACGGGGTTAGGTAATTCAACAGGCAGCTATTGAACTCTCGAAAATGATTCACAGTTACTACGAGAGTTTAATCCGTTCTGGGTAGTTACCTAATTTCCTAGAATTTTGTCTTCATCAAAACATCACTAAAATAATACAATATTTTTTCTTTTTTTTTTACATTAACTCCACACAGGAGGCCCTGTGGAAAATGATTTCCCTCAGGGCCTATGTCAGCTGGGATGCTGTGTGGAGGGTCTTTTTGAGGAGAGGAAGGAATGAACATTGGTCTTGAAGAGACCCATGTTGTAGGAAGGAGGAAACACAGAGGCCGGAAAATCATTCCACAGCCGAGCTGTTGAACACAGGAACGAGTCGAAAAAACGACCCGTTCTCTTGTGACAAATGTCAACCGTGTACAAATGTTGGGCACGCGTTTGGCGTGTTTCCCGGCTTTGCACCGGTGCCGAAGGAATCAATGATGCTAGTTCCTCGGAGCATCTTCTATTGCAATTCCGGTAGAACAAGGATAGCATTCCCATCCGACGCCTGTGCCCTAACGATTGCAATCCGTCTGTTAAGATGGGAGAATCTATTGAATCTATTAATGTGGGCATGTTTCGCGATTCAAATACCTAAATATTCTTTGTTTAAATCCCAAATTCCGAAATCCGGTCTCTCAGAACAAATTCAAAGATACGATGTCAGGGTTATTAACAAAAGAGTACTGAATGTTGTATGGCTCTCTCGATATAACAGTCAAAAGCTACTATGTCAATGGCGATATCGGTTTCCTTCCAAATCTACATGAAGGTACTTATATTGTGTGCTTTATCTACTCAATGCTTTCTGTCAACTTTTGGAGGCACTCACGCACACACACGCAAGCATCCTTACACGCATGCGAACACATGCACACCCACACACACTCACATTTCTCTGAAATTAGCTAGTAGAAGGACAAACAAATGGAGCTATTAGGTCGTGTTATTCGATGCTTAAGATCGTGGTGGAAAGTCGCTACTAACAGTTTCGCTAGCGAAAAAATAGGTGTAAAATAAAAACAAAATAATAAAAAACTTGGATTTTACTGGTTGATTTTTTTTTAAATTTAAAAGTGTAATTCTTAAGTTGAACTTTTTTTTAACTGCATAAATATATAGGCCATTTTATCTCTATGCATTTACGTCGAGAATTTTTCGTTTAATTAAAAATATGTGCTATGTAATAATATATTATATCAGATTTTTAAATGATATATCTCCTTGTTGCCTTCAGTATTAAAAATAATTTGTAAAATTGATTGAAAAACAACAAATTATTTATTACGCTGTAGTTTCTAAAGTTTAGAGCCATGTTTTGGGTAATTGGTCCGAAACACGCAATTCAAACATCTTACAGACATTAAGTTGTCTCCATTATTATTTTTTTTCTTGTTTGGGTTAACCATTGGAGCGATTTTGGTCGAAAAATAGACCACTTTTATTTTTCTAAAAATAAATTTTTAAAATATTTTTTCCCGCCGAATTTTAGCTGTAAGGATAATATTGAGCCACGAACACGATGGTATTTATCCACAAAATATTGAACAACACGTTACCAAAATACTTCTCAAATAAAATTTTATACAATAAAGACATTCACAGATATAACACAAGGACGTGCAAGGAAATTAGGCTACAAAAAAAGGACAAAGCCAATACGCAGAACAGTCTACTGTACAAGGGAATGAAGTTGTATAACACACTACCAGAAACTTTAAAGTCCACACCAATTGGAAAGTTCAAGATGTATTGTAGGAGCTACATAAAACTTGAAAAAATATAGTGAATATGAAATATTATAATCAATTAGAAATTTGTAAACTTAAATGTACAAATTACTAAAATAAAAAATATTATTATTATTATTATTAGTCCCTTTTCCATAGATATACACCTTTTATTAAAAAGTATACCACAAACAATATACAGATATCGAAAATATTCTATGTTGACTCGAATAAGTATCCCTCACGGCAGTTTCAAGTAAAAAACACACAGGATTCGCGCATTTACAAACTTTACGATTTTTTATATTTTTTTTATAAATCCTACAAATAAACGGTAAAATACAGAATAATTCATTGGCTTTCGCACTATAATAAGTTTTTATGTCTAAATTTTTTTTTTAAATTACCTTCTGGGAAACCTCGAGCAATCGAGGCAAATTTACCTATTTATTTCGGTGGGCGCTCCAGTGCTTTAGCTAAACATATGTAAATTAATGGGCATTAGTATATTCAGTTCACTAGACTACCGGTGTTTTAGAATAAGCTTTATCAGTGTGGTGTACCGGAGGACTTCAATTTACAATTTGAATATATTTCCTCTTTAAACTATACTTTTTAATAAGAATCCTTTAGAATTAATAAATCGTCATAACCGGTCACCAACTTAAGCAGATATATGCGTTAAAAATACGATAGCAGTCAACTACAATAAGTGTGTTTATACGTGAACGCGTGTGTCTCCATAGAAAACGTTCTAACTCCATTATTCTTTTAGTGACATCCCTCAAACAAAAAGTAAAAGGTCGATAGTGGATCAAGCTGTACATCCCTATCAAGTTGTTTATAGAAATACATAAGAATATTCTGTCATTCGCGCAGTTTGACAAATAATTTTACCCGCCAAATTTCCTACGGGCGGCTCGACCGCGCTCGACATTGTTAATTTTTATTAAATATTTTTATATGAAATGATAAAAAAGTGAGGTGACAAAAGTGTTTATTATACATTTATACAATAGAATAAGTAATGACGTTTACATAATCTGTGATTTTAGTATGGTTTTCACGTAAAAACATCAAGTGAGTCATTTTTACATTTTTTTAATGTTTGCATTCTAAATTTCATAATAGAGTACTCCAGTCCAATTTTTTATTATTTTTTTTAATGAATAATGACCTTCTAACTTAAATAACTGCATTTATATTTTTATTTTTAGGGTTAGTTTTAACAGTTAAAATAATTGTCAAAGTTTTAATTTTTCAAGACCCCCCGAAAACCTCCTTATGTATGGTGAATCGTGTGACGTCATCATTTCTGAAAAATTAGTAAAGGATCTGGCAATCAGCTGATCAGTTGTTCGAAGTATTCTCCCTAGAAATAGCATTACTATTTTTTTGTGCAGTAGTTTTTGAATATTTTCAATAATAGAGATAAACTAATTAGACATACCTTCATTATTTAGTCCTAAATAATGTTTCAATAAACACAAAAACTAAATCTCTATAAACAGTATGTAAATAAACGAATAAATTAATACGATGGCTTGTGTCATATCATACATTCCCATTCAATGACTTTACGGTGACGTCACGACACGTCGAACAGTGACGTCACCTCGACGGCGTGTTTTTACGACCCGATTGAAAATGAACTTTTTAATAATTTTTTTAAAACATTAAATAAATTTTATATATTCAGAATCAGCGTTTATTGGTCTATTTGACCATATTTTTTAAAAGCCAGAATATTTTTCACTGGAGTTCCTTATTCGAAGATTTTCAACCACCATGCTAGCCACACATGTTGTGATTAGTGGTCGATGTTTTTATTTGGGGTAAGGTTTTATTAATCCGCTCTCCATCTATTCGCAATATAACACCATTTCTTAACAGACTAAATAGCATACTCTCTAGCCTTTCCTACACTAAAAACTTGATAATTATGGGAGATTTAAATATCAACATACTTCCAAACAACCCTCACCATCAATGTCACGACTACCTGAACATATTAGAGTTTCATGGATTAATTAGAACTATCAATACACCAACAAGAATAGCTAATGAATCAACATCGTGCATTGATCACGTAATGGTCAAAACTAATAAACAAAACAAAAGTATTGTTTACAAATCAACAATTACAGACCATTACACAACAATTTTCACATTGTAATCCAACACCACAAAAAAACAGAAGAGATCAGTCAATCGTATACAATAATATTAATTTTGAGAATTTAAAAAATATAACTAAAAATAAATCTTGGCAAGAGCTTTTACAAATAAAAAACTCAGAGGATGCATGGAATTATTTTGTTGACTTTTTGAAAAATGAATTAATTAATAATACAACAATTTTAACAAAAAAAAAATCCTAACAAAATTAAACCCTTGAAATCTTGGATAAACTACTCAATTATCAACTGCATTCGTAGAAGAAACGCATTACACAAAAAAGTGAAAGAAAATCCTTATGACATAATATCAATAAACATCTACAAAAGATATATAAATACATGCGGCGAAGTCATTAGGAAGGCGAAAGAAATCTACTACAGAGACAAAATCCAAGAAAGTAACAACGATCCCAAAAAATATGGCAAATTCTAAGAGAAGCCACAAATACACAAAACACCAAAGACAAACAGGACATTAGTAAACTTTGTATTGACGGAAAAATTATTGACACCTCAAAAAACCCCAAGCTCGTTGCGGATTAAATCAATAACTTCTTCATAAATATTGGTTCAAATCTTGCTTCTCGTCTACCAAATTGTAGAAATGCTCTACCTGCTGAAACAGAACTTCAATTTCCCAATAGAAGATTCAATCTCCAAACTGTTTCAGGGGAAGAGATTCTAAAAATAATCAATTCCCTTAAAAACACTTCTTCTGCCGGGGTTGATGGAATAACAACCAAGATTTTGAAAACGCTGTCTACGGAAATTACATTGCCCCTAGAACACCTAATTAACCTTAGTATCAGTCAAGGACACTTCCCCTCAAACCTGAAACAAGGTAGTGTTATTCCCATACATAAAACAGGTAACAAGACAGACATAAACAATTACAGACCAATAACCCTACTGACCAGTCTATCCAAAGTATTTGAAAAAATTATAAATGCTCAGTTAGTAAAATTTCTAGACAGCCATAAACTACTTTCAGCAAATCAATACGGGTTTCAAGAAAGCAAGAGTACCTCAGATGCTATGGCCGCCGTAACTGACTTTATTGTAAAAAACCTCGACAAAAGCTAAAAATGTATTTCAATTTTTTTAGACCTGTCTAAAGCCTTTGATACAATATCACACAGTAAATTAATAAACAAACTTCAAACAATCGGTATTACAGGCAACGAACTTAACTTTTTTAAGAGCTACCTTGATGAACGCAAGCAACAAGGGAAAATAATGAACACACTTAGCAATCACAGCTCAACTAACTATGGAATACCACAAGGTAGCATATTAGGACCGTCTTTGTTCCTTTTATATATCAACGACTTATGTAACATTAACATTCAGGGAAAAATGGTTAGTTTTGCCGATGACACTGTTTTATTGTTTGAAGCTGACACTTGGCTAGCTGTCTACAATAAAGCAGAAACGGAAATAAACATTGTAAAAAAGTGGTTAGATACAAATACACTCACATTGAACACCGAGAAAACTAAATATGTCACATCAAGCATAAATATAATAGGTCAACCTTATGATGATGCCACTATTAGAATACACACATGTATGAATTGCGATGAATATTGTCAGTGTCCCTACATTGAGTGCACTACACAGATGAAGTATCTCGGCCTCACAATTGATCCATATCTCAAATGGAATTTTCACACTCAAATAATTGCAAACAAAATAAGAAAAACCATGCACTTTTTCAGAAAGATACGAAACTTTCTCGACTTGCAACACTTGAAAATGATTTATTTTGCAGTCTGTCAATCTGTTATTGAGTACGGTATCATAGCATGGGGAGGCGGTACTGCATCAGCACTAGATCCAATCATAAAGGCACAAAAAACGATTATAAAAATAATTCTTAGATTACCCCTAATTACGGACTCGAACTTTATCTTTAACATTATGAATGTGTTTGACGTTCGTCAGATATATGCAAAAACAATCCTCACCATTTATAGACAAACATATATAAATACTATGAAAAAAGACTAAATTCTCGCTATACTCGAAACAATAACAAAGATTTACTACAAATTCCCATAACTCATACTACTTTTGGTCAACGAAGCTTTAGATACCTTGCAACAAGACTTTACAACATTCTTCCAATTAGTATAAAAAAATGTGATTCACAAAAAAATTTAAAAAAAAACATAAAAATTTGGATAAAAAATAATGATAGAGCATTTACGGGTGCACTCACCCAAATTCGAAATTAGTAATGAACCAATGCTGTTATTATTGTACAAATGTTATTGTTATTATTAATGCAACCAATCTATTGTGCGATTACATTCTAATATAAGTGTAGGTATGTTCACAGCATTATAAATTGATGTAAAATAACTGCCTCAACACAGGCTAGCCTAGTGAGGCAGGTTACGAGAAACCTAAATTTATAATTACAAATCTCTACTCTCTAAGTAACTACTGTTTATATGTATATTGTTTTTTGTTTTTAACTTTTGTACTAATGTTACTTTTAAAATATTGTAAGATGTACTTTTTTCTTGTTTGTTATAAATCTTAAAATTTTTGTTCAATAAAGATATTATTATTATTATTAGAACGCATTTCTTCGCTGAATAAACTCACGATATGGGTTTAAAGTAATAGAAATAAGACTAAACTATACTAGAAAGCACATTAAATATTTTGAAAAAAAATATCATAGGATCTGACAAACGGTTTATAGTTAGATAAAACCTGGTCTGCTGCTTCTCGGGATATTTAATTTTTTTAAATTTAATTATTTTATTTGTATGGAGATTGTATATATTATTGTCCTCCACCCAAGAGTTTACATTTATGGCTTGTTCGCATTGGTAGAGTACTTTAGTTAAGTACCGAGTAACTTGCAACTTGACTCACCGAAAAGCGTTTCCATTACATTCAAGTAGATTACATTAGTGCCCGCCGTTGGTTGCAAGATGATGGGCTGCTATATAACAGAGTAATTACGTAAATTAAGCTTATTTTATTGCTTATTTTAGAAGAGTCGGAAGAATAAATTAGTAAGATGAAAATAAATAAACTACGAACTGGAAAAGAGATAAATTAATAACAGCCTAAATAAATAATTTTAGTGTAGCTTACTCGCTCTATCGCCACGACATTTCCGCGTGTCTACAAATGAGCTCTACTAAAACGGCCGTTCGCGCATTTCAGTGTGCAGGGACGCATGGAGGAGGTCCTTACTCGCCCAAAAATAGAACGAAATGGATTGAATCTAATAAAGAGCTGACTAATGGTAGATTTAGACTTGTAAGGTGCGACGTGACGTGATGTTCTCTGCCGTGATGGCTAGCGTTTTAGATCCCAGTCTACTAAAATTAATGTGTTCGGACGCGTTTAGTTACTACTATACTCTCCAATCGACTAAAAATGCTTGGCGTGTCTGAACGGATCTTTAGGGTGCAGGACACTTTTAGATAGATATTTCGATCATACTCGTAAATACTTTATTATCTACCTACCTAGTAGGTAGGTATCATTGACGGAGTAAACCGAGACCTGAAAAAAAAATATGTGATTTTATTTTGTTTTTACTTTCGCCCCACACAGGAGGCTCTGAAGAAAATAATTCCCCTCAGTGCCTATGTCATATTTGGGGATGCTGTGTGGGGGTCTTTTTGGGAAAGGAAGGAGAGGAAGTTCTGAGAAGGAAAAATATTGGAGGGGGTCAGTGTGTACACTGGTGACGGACGAATGAATCCATTCATCCCACTGCGGTGCAACATGGTGTTCCGAGAGAGTCATATTGGAGGGGTCAAAAGGTCTCCCTCAATTAGTATTTCCCGATTCGGACTGCCACGCAGAAGGGGGGCAGACGCAGTCGCCGCCAAGAACCGGGCAAACCTCGCCCCATGAATCCGGGTACCCCTGATAAATCAACACATGTAGCAAACCCTTTGGGTTGAGCTGAGGCAGAGGTGTTGTTTATTCAATAAATTGTTCCCGGGCGGCGCTACCCATACCCACCTCCCAAATAGACTTGCAAGTAGATGGAAGAAGAATTAGGGGATAAAGTGAAGTTAGGCAAATAGTCCAAATAAAAGAGGTGTGTGTGTATGGATCAGAAGAAAATATTAGGTCAGGACAAACTGTCAAAAAATGACCTCTAATGAAATCTACGTAATCAAAACAGTTTTGTCAAATATCGAAAATATCTTCTTTAATTCGGCCATCGTTCCGCATTTTATTTGTTAATGAAGTAATTAACAATCTACCTAAATGTTTTATAGAAAAAATTAATGTCAGTATAATGATGGAAAAAACAGCTTCTAATTTAATAAGCCTTCTTAAAATGTTTGCTTATTTTTTTCGACAACTCGTTCATGGCCGCTTTTAATTTAAATTACGGCTCATGATATTTATCTTTCCTTTATCAATTTTGCAAATTTGAAAACATTCCCCTTAGTAATATTTTTAAGCACCTACCTAATTGAACATAATAATTTTAGTTGTTGGTGCGTGGGTAAGTTGGTAAGTAATGTGAAATATTCCTGCGTTAAGCATAAACTTATTCATGTACAAAGAACTTTTAATTCAAAATTGAAACTACTTATCGAATTAGACAAGCGGTAAAGTAGGTAACAAAAATATGTTCCTCTTCGAGACCCACGCCTTTACGCCTTCTGTTCTTCAAAAAATACTCTAAATACGGCATCCCCCGAGATGACATATGCCTTGAGGAATATTATTAATTGGCCTCCTCTATGGAGATAATAAAAAAATATTTTGAGATTTTGGTGAAGTCTATTTTCATTTTTAAAAATTAACAACTTTTTGATATAATTTTGAAGAATATCACGGTGGGATATATTTAGAATAATTCTAAAATTTTTATAGTCATCAGCAAAAAGTAAGATAGATGCATCATGCAATATCATCAGTAATATCATTTATAACAAGATTGGATCATGGTGTGAACCCTGTGGGACTTCATTTTTTTTTGTCAGGGAGGATTTTATTTTACGTACACAAGCTTTCCTAATTTCCAAATTAGAATTTCATAGGAAACTGTATCATATACCACCTTTTTCTGTGAAAATTTTAAAACCGACTATGAGGCTCATACACCTATAAATAGACTGCATTATTTTGGCATTAAATTTGGGAATATTGTAGACATGTTTAAAGATTCCGTAATAGTTATAAAACGAAGTCTTTATAATTACTTTACTGAAATGTATGATTTCGCTTCTTCGTAGTGAATCCACTATTAATTTGTCTTAATTCAATTATATTAATCATTTCGTACTGTATACTACGTACTTGCCTAACACAACTGTATTGAAGAATGCGTCAGGCGCTCGGAGCAGCCGGTCTCGTTATCCCTTATTAACACTCCCGGATCCACGATGCGATTATAGTTTACAACGCTCTTTAAAACATCAATAACTCCTCAAATGCTTCAATCATTAAATCAACATTTTAGGTAATCCTAAAAAATAAATTTTTGCATCCCTAAAAAATATTTAAAAAATTATGACGATTCTGTATAAAATAATAAAAAATGTTTTCCTAAAAGTCGACACATTTCTCTGTCAGATGAGACAACAAATTTTAAATCTCTATGGGAATAACAGAGAAGACAAAACATTAATTCATTCCAACCTCATTAACCTACGTCCAATATTACAATCTCCTTTTAGTTATGTATGACAAAAAGAGATGTAAAATAAAACGTTAAAACCTTTTGCCTATCTGTAGAGACTATTTTACTTCTCAAAGTTGACATCATAATACGTTTGCCGTCGCTTTCTAGTGCAATAATTTGAAATTTCTGAAAACAGAGATGACAATATTAATTATCTTGCTGCAAAGAAACTTGGGTTGCTTGACATTCGGTTTTCATTAAAAAAAGAGCCACAAAAAAAATAAGGAACCACATCGGAAGGTTCGGCCGACCGACCACCTGATCCTTAAACCAGAGTCATTTTTTAATCCCTTTCTGCGTATTTCCTTAAAATTAACGACAAAATGTTACGATTGTAGACATTCAGATGACGGGAGATGTTTTTTGTTTAGTTTTATGGATTTTGGGTTATTTGCAGGGTCATGTCTCATTAGTTCAGAAGTAATAAATATTTATTTAATTTCATTTTATTTTTATCAAATAATCTCTTCGTGGAAGACTTGATTAAGACAATGACAATGCAGTGCTTTTTTATAAAAGCTCCACACAGGAGGCCCTGAGGAAAATAATTCCCCTCAGGGCCTATGTCATCCTTGAGGATGATGTGTGGAGGGTCTTTTTAGGAAAGGAAGGTTAGGAAGTTCTGAGAAGGAAAAGGATATAAGGGGTGGGTAGGAATCTGGGTGTCATTGTGTCCAGGAGTGACGGACTTATGAATCCATCTCTTCCACTGCGGTGTAAGGCGATGTTCCGAGAGAGTACAGCTGGAGAAGTCAAAGGGACTCCCTCAACCATTCTCTCCCGATCAGGCTTGCCATGCAGTTGGTAGGCAGATGCATCCGCCGCCAAAACCTGGACAAATCTCTACCCACGAATCCGGGCACCCCTACTAAGTCACGAAACGTAGCTAACTACTTGGGTTGACCTTTGGCAGAAGTGTTGATTATTCAATAAATGGTTCCCGGGGCGGCACAAATTGAAAAGTAAGGCATTGAACTGGCAAAGGAAGGATAATATTGTTGACATGCTCTATAAATGAAATTCCTGATATGTATGTGTTGTAAAACCATATAGTTACATTATAGGTAGAGCCATGTTAATTTGTGAAGATCTGGAAGGGATACAAGGCCGATAAAAATTATAATAATTTCCACCTTTTTATAGCGCCGTTTAGTGATAAAATCACGTCAAGTGTACTTGATGGATGGGATTAAAACGTACGCTTATTTAGTTAGGGCATTCAAAAAGGAAGATATGACGCGAAGTGAATAATAGCCAAGGAAGTCATGGCATTGTCAAGTGAATCACATACATTCAGTCGGACCACGCTAAGAGACAGAATAGTAGAAATATACAGATAAATCATTTTAAAAAGAGCATGTTTGAATGTATCTCTTACCTCGCGGTAGTCCTCCGATAGAGTGCACCGTAACGCAACCAAGCATCTATTTATTCAGATTTATCTGGACGAGTATTAGACGATTTAAGAATTCGAATGAAGCAAGGAGTATTTGTCGAGATAGAGGGTTTTAGTGGTATATCCTCTCTGCTGCATGATGTACTTTCGGTATCGAAGACAATACTTCATCCAAAATACGATTGTAAGCATTACTGCACCACCATAAAACTCTTTTGTGAGGGTCGGGTACAATATGTAGAATCTTACCTACCTATTTTATTCCTAAAACTACCCCCATAAAATAATTATTTTAAAAACTTTCTTTCCATTGAAACAGTAGCAAAGTGACGTCTTTACAAATGATTATTACATGGAAGGAAGTAGCAATAAATATAAATGGTTAGGTTTCAGTAAATTAAAGGTACACTTTGCAATGAATGTTATGATTTTTAGAATATTTTTTTATAAAATTATTTTTTTTTACTATTTTATAACGCTCACTGTCTTTGTTTTACTTGCTATTTCAATCATCTTCTAAAATGCATATTTTTAATAATAACGGCATGCCGCCGCCCCGGAAACCACAACCAACAACCAACACGTCTGCCATAAGTGAACTCAAGTAGTTTGTTACGTTTGATGACTTAGCAGGGGTGCCCAGGTTCATGGGGTAGGTTTGGTTCCGGATTTTGGCGGCGGGTACGTCTGCCTACCAATTGGCTCTGCGTGGCTGGCCGGGTCGGGAGAGACTGGTTGAGGAAGACCTTTTGACCTCTCCAGCAGGAAGACCTCTCCCCCAAGACGACATAGGCCCTGAAGCGAATTATTTTCCTCAGGGCCTCATGTGTGAAGTTAATGTTAAAAAAATACTGTATGTATGCACTACAGTATCCACAGTTTAAGTTCTTATAGTTTCGTATAGTACTGGATGACGTGTGGTCGCCATTTTACGATTTAATGTAGATTTACTATAGACGAATGCATTACATAATATGTAGGTAAATATAATAACAAAGTCTCTGGTTTTCTTTTTTGTAAAAATCTTTTACATCTACATTTTAACCTATATTTTGTTATGATAAACACGTTGGATTAATGTTTAAATAAGAATTTACCTAATTGGTTTTTTGTCATTATGTTCATGTGAAAAAAATGTTTTTAATTTGCTATGTAAACTATTTCCACTCATAAAAGTAAATTTTATCATAAAGGTTATCTCTAAATTTCGGAAAAATAGGAGTATTATAAAAAATACTAGTGTGCAGTTCACACCGGTAGAAGCGAAACCTTTAGAAAAAAGAGTCGGAAGGCTACGAAGCACCGCATAAAGAGGAGACCGATTATTCTAACCCATTTTCTGTAAATGCTATAGATGCATGTGTTTGTCTCTTTTTAGTGTCGCTTTTTCGTTTCATCCAGTTTCAAATCACAACGGTGCTAAAGAAGTTTTCAGTTCAAAGTCATTATAAAATTATTTTTTTCGTGGTTTGCTTATTGTTTCTTTTTAGTGTCGCTTTTTAGTTTCAACTAGTTTCAAATCACAACGGTGCTAAATAAGTTTTCACTTCAAAGTAATTATACCTAACATTATCTTTTTCTTGGTTTGCTTATTGTTTTTTTTTGTGTCGCTTTTTCATTTCATCCAGTTTCAAATCACAACGGTGCTAAAGAAGTTTATCACTTCAAAATAATTATAAAATTATTTTTTTCGTGGTTTGCGTATTGTTCCTTTTAGTGTCGCTTTTTCTTTTCATCCAGTTTCAAATCACAACGGTGCTAAAGAAGTTTTCACTTCAAAGTAATTATAACATAATTTTTCTCATGGTTTGCTTTCGCGTAAAACTGTAAAAAAAATAAAATTCGAGTGTTCTTTAAGTATTGTATTTTTCTTGTAATCTACTTCTCTACGCAACTAGTGTTAAAACCATTCAATCTGGTATTAACTTAGATCAGCAAACATAAAAAGCTCTTTACGATAAAGTATTTTTTGTAAATGTATTTAAAAAATGATAGTAGGTCGGTGTCAGCCCTTACTAGTACCTAGCGCATTCCACATGTGGCTTTCTGAAACAATGGTGCTATTCTAGAGGCTAACGTGACCCTAGGCTGTCGCTGTCACAGCCGCCCGCCTTGTTGGGCGTGTCAAATAATATTTGATTATTTATTATGAATGATTATTTTTTTAATATTTCAGTTTTAGGGCACAAAATTGATATTTTTTTCTTACAATAAATTAATATAAGCCAAATAAAAAATATTCACAACAATATTTTTACAAAAATCCCGAAATAATTTCCAAATCCCATAGAGTAACGCTGTGTTACAAGACGGTTTGTCGAGGGTATTTTTAGCATGGTATGGGAAAGGTTAAATAAGAGGGATAATTAACATTTTGAGACCTTAAAAGTGTCAAATAATGTTTATTACTCTGTGAACATTACATATGTGAACTGTGAACTCAAAATAATTTTATCGTAAGCAGTGTGGACGTATAACGAGTTTTAAGAATATGTGCAGATTGTTATCGTGATTCTTTAGATGCGAAGTGTTTAAAACCCAGGATGGGTAGCGAACATTTACCAGATGTGGTCATTTGTTCGGTCGTTGGGTGTCATAGCAACCCCCGCTGCTCGCCGCTACGTCGCTGTATTTACGACTGTGGACCATATGACCCGTTCGGTGTGTGGGTCACCGAAGCGGCCTTCTAAGAAACGCACCAGAGAATAGAACCAACTGATGACCTCTGCAATATCTACATCCCTAGCTGCCCCCGCTGCCAACCGCCCGCGCCTGCCCACAGCCCCTAAGCACATGGACTAGGAAGTCATCGGACTGATCCCGCGCCCTTCGGTTTCTACCAGTGCCGTACGTATGAAGTGATAAATGACAAATTAAAAAACCTAAGAGATAGTGTTTAAAACAACAATCAATAATAATAAACAGTTCACAGTGACAATTATTACAGTGTATTACGAGTATATACATTTTCGTTAGCGTTGATTACATGTTATCTTTATGGTTTCTTTGCATTTGTTGTTATGAACTGCAGATTTATTAAATATAGGTTTTGAGTATGTGTGAGTAAGATTAAGTTAGGTTAGGTTAGATTAAGTACATTAAGTATTAAGCTAGACTAAGGATGTTAAGTAGATTACTAAATACATAAGGTAAATGTATTATTGGGGGGCAAGAATTCCAATAATCCATGCGCTTGATAGCTGCAAGACGAGTTGTTATCTAGCCTCCTACACAGTTAAGTAAATTAAAATACGTACATATAAAAAGATATTTTATTTAATTTATTTGGGGGGCTAGAATTCCAACAATCCATGCGCTTGATAGCTGCAAGACGAGTGGTTATCTAGCCCCCTACATAGTTAAGTAAATTGAAATACGTGTATAAAAAGATATTTTATTTAATGTATCGGGGGGCTAGAATTCCCATAATCCATGCGCTTGATAGCTGCAAGACGAGTTGTTATCGAGCCTCCTAAGTTAAGTAAATTCTAATGTAAAATCCATGCTAATTTGTACAGCGCTCTTGAGGCGATTTTTCGCAAAAACAGCGCTATATAAGTTGTCCAAATTTATTATTATTATTACTTATTAAGTACTTAACTTTGTAAAAGCTCACTGTCGTAAATAAATATAGGTACTGTGTCAAATGGTTTTCTAAAATTAGGACAGAGTCTACTTGTTTTTTTTTCTTTAAAAGCATCGGTTATAAAATTGCAGTCAATATACATAATGCGGGTCTTGAAGAGACCCGGATTATTAAATGAGTCGAAGAAACGACCCGTTTTGATGAAGCTTTCATTGACCGCGAAAGGGTGATACGCTCGTGTCCGTCGAGTTTTGTGCACGTGCACTGGTGTACCAGGGATCAATGCTTTCAACTTGTTTAGAGCTGGTTCCATTAAAATACCCGTAGAAGAGACTCAGCACGCCTACTCTTGAGGCGATTTTTCGCAAAAACAGCGCTATATAAGTTGTCCAAATTTATTATTATTGTGCCTGTGCGTTAGAAATGGCAATCGTTATATAAACAACGGATTGTCAATCAGATTGATCACCCTGCTTTGCACAGAATCAAGTAGGTTCATCGAGTTTTGGGGCTCTAGCCCCGAGGTGGCTCCTATTAATTATTGTTGGGCTACCTATTAAAGATTTTTACAGAGTTGGAGCTGGTCTTAAATAATCTTCTAGCTCTGTACAAGATACCTGTATGGAACGTGTTGTGATGAACTCGCCGTAATAATAATAATACGTGGATAATTTGTATGGCGCCATTTTGTAAGAGCACTGTACAACTTAAAATAATTTTTGAAATCCAAATAACTACGGGGTTGATGAATTATGGAGACCCTCAGCGAAGGCCATTCTGAATGCAAAAAAAGGGACTTAGTGCCACGTGTGACCGTGTCGTTTTGGATACATTCTGGCTTTCAAGTACATGATAATTAATTACTATTTTGAAGTTCTGAAACTGCGACAAAAAGTAAAAAACACGGAATAACGTCAGAATTCTCCGAAAATGGTGATTAAATTTTACAGGCTGGTCGATTAAGTTAAATATATCGGTAATGATATTGGATATTAATTTTTCACAAAGCACTCTTTTCAGGGTTAATTGCCTAAAACCAAAAAAAAAAACTTAATATTTGAAAGTTTTTGAGAAGAAGGTAATAAAATTGAAAAAAACTGAGAAACCATGGACCACACACGGGAGATGAAATGGGGCAGGAAATCAGAGGAGAGTTTTGGGAAAGACAGTGAGGAAAAGATCACGGAAGCGGACGGTTGAAATTGCGCGGACAGTTTGCGGAGCGCGTAGAAGTCTCGGTGATACAGGGAATAATAACAGTAGTTCGGGCGCGTAAACAAAAGGAGCATCTCGTTTAAATAAAGAAGACAGTCAGGGAAAGATCGCGGAGGGAAACAGTCAATCTTGCTCTGATAATTAAATTTTAAATAAAGACAGTCAGGGATTATTAGTGGATTATTAGGGGAGTACCGTTCGCGATACGCGAGAAAGGCAGGTCAAATGATTGGAGTTCTGTTCGCGAAAAGAAGGAAATATTAATTATAAGTAGGGCAGTCAGGAGATATTTTATCCTCGGCGCGAGATTTGTGTTTGGCAGATGCAATTTGAAACTAATGATTGCATGAGTTTTTGTGTTTTGCGAAAGTGCATGTGGAAATTTAAATCGGATTGTGCAACATGGGGAATTCGGTAAGTTTGTTTAGTAAAATATTTAGTTCGGGCCTTGCAGAAAATTATTCATTCATGTTCATTGGTTTACAGAGAATGTACTTACAAAAGAAAGGTTATATACTGGGACCTTAATGTTGGGTTCGAGTCATAAATCTTTTGAGACTTCCTTTCTTTGAGTACAAAACATTTAAATCAATACAGACGGTGATAATATTTAAATGCGGTTTTGGAATGTACGGAACTCTTCGAACAATAGCTAATAATTAATTTTTGTGTAACTAGACATTTTAGGCGGGTCAACAGTTACATAAGGGACATTTTTCAGTAGCATTATAACAATGGGACTGAAGGGGTTTATATTGTTCTGAGATGGAGCCGCCGAGCCTTAGCTTTCTTAACAAAGGGTTTTAAAGAAGTAACACTAAAACAAAAATTACAGTTGTGCAGTTTACACGCGGTAGAAGTGAAACCTTCAGAAAACCAAAGGAGACAAGAGTGGGGAGGCTACGAAGCACCACACCAAGAAGACACCGATTGGTCTGTCTCATTCTCTCGCAGGATAAATCCTATAGATGTGTTTAGTGTCGCTCGTTTCCGTTTCATCTAATTTCAAATCACAACGGTGTTAAAGAAGTTTTCATGTAAAAAACAGCTGTCAGCACTTTAGAAACAAAAAAATTACAGTTGTGCAGTTTATTAGCGGTAGAAGTGAAACCTTCAGAAAACCAAAGGAGACAAGAGTGGGGAGGCCATGAAGCACCACACCAAGGAGACACCGATTGGTCTGTCTCATTCTCTCGCAGGATAAATCCTATAGATGTGTTTAGTGTCGCTCGTTTCCGTTTCATCTAGTTTCAAATCACAACGGTGTTAAAGAAGTTTTCATGTAAAAAACAGCTGTCAGCACTTTAGAAACAAAAAAAATACAGTTGTGCAGTTTATTAGCGGTAGAAGTGAAACCTTCAGAAAACCAAAGGAGACAAGAGTGGGGAGGCCATGAAGCACCACACCAAGGAGACACCGATTGGTCTGTCTCATTCTCTCGCAGGATAAATTCTATAGATGTGTTTAGTGTCACTCGTTTCCGTTTCATCTAGTTTCAAATAACAACGGTGCTAAAGAAGTTTTCAAATCAATAACCATGATGGCGCCGCCGAGGTGCAATGATTGTAAGGGGATGGGGTCTTTGGGGATGTTTGGTTAATTTTAACAGACAAGAGGTATTTAAGTATTCTGATTGTGTTGCGAGACATTACATCAGAAAACCAAAGCTTGTGAGATATTTGGATATAATAAATTACATTACATTAGGAATACCTATTCTCAAAACCATTTCAGAATTTACTCAGTAAATGGAGACATTTGGTAGGCAAGGTCTGTACACACTGGCCGGTCCTTTAATACTAGATTCAAAGAGCACATACGACCATTTAAAAATAATAATAAAATTCAATCTCAATTTGCCAGACATCTCCTAGACGAGAATCACTCACTTTTTTTTTTTTTTTTTTACATTAACTCCACACAAGAGGCCCTGAGGAAAATAATTTCCCTCAGGGCCTATGTTATCTGGGATGCTGTGTGGATTAGCGATGATAATAAACCAACTCCTTTACACATCCAAAATAAAGGACGTAAACTTGATCTTTTAGAGCAGCTGGAAATCAACAAACATAATAATAATCCTAAAGCTATTTTAATAAACGAACAAAAAAATATAATTCACTCTCCGCTTCTAAATATATTCAAACCAATTTAAAATAATTAATTACGCTTGAAAAGAAAACCATGAGTCAGCATTTGCAAATGACTCACAATATAATTAGATGGATAGCGACCTTCAGTCGAAGTGGGAAATTATAGTAATTGGGAAAATAATAACCATTAGTAGTCTCAGTCATTTTTAATCAGAAATTGGAAATGAGTCATAATAAATACCTCTCTAGAAATAGTATAAATATATCGTCTGTATGTGGCATGTCCACAGTTTGATAATGCCTTCAGAAGGCGAAACAGCTGTCACGCGTAATAATAATTACACAGCAGAACTAGTTTGAAAATAAACTGTTTTTATTAATTTAATAATAATATTATTGATTACATAATAAAAAAATTAAAATTAAAATGGAGTTCTACAAATTAAACTTGTTAACAATAAATAATGGGAGATGATGGTTTGGAAGGGCTGATCCTACTTGGTGAGAACTATTGCGTATAATTGTGCAACATCTGATCACCGAATATAGTAACCAGGAAAACTACCTAACTTACACACCCTGCAAAAAAACAGGGAGTTTTCTTAGAACTAAAGTTCAAGTTCAAAAGTTCAGTTAAAAACTACCACCAACGAAGTAACAGTCTCCTACAACCAAAGTCTACCAGTTCAAACCTATTTTCAAGTATTTTAATCCAGTACTCAAATTAGTTTTTGCCATTATATCTAGAAGCTTTTGTGAATGTAGTAAATTCATTCAAAAGACCAGTGGCATACCAAATTCCCCCGGTGTACAAAATTCCATTGGCGTGCTGAATTCCAGTAGCGTACCGAATTCCATTGGCGTACCAAATTCCATTGGCGTACCAAACTCCATTGGCGTATCAGTGTGGCCAGCTCCCTATTTTATTAAGTATATGTACAAACGTCTAGTACAATACCTACTTTCTTGGAAGTCATTATGTTGAAATAATGTTGAAAACTCATTTGTGTATCTATCAAGGTTTTGTTAGATACAAAAAACGAAATGGATAAACTTAACGTAGGTGGACTTAAAAAATTTTAGCACCCACCCACAATAAATTATTTTAAGACAACGAACAAAAAGTCCATATTCTTTTCTTTTAAATCAAATTATTACACCAAAAGGTTTGTTATTCCCCGGTGCAAGACCTTCAAAGATATTGAATTAATTAAATTTCAGGGTTTAATTTGAACGTCAACACAATTTCATTAATAATGGATACTTGAGATGCCACGAATATTCGGCATCTACTCGCCTATTCGGCTACTTTTTTTGTATTCGGTATTCGGCCGAATACTGCGAAGCATTCGGCCGAATACCAAATTCTGAAAAAAATGCATCTATATTTAATACAATTTAATAATTATTGTCGTCACCATAAATTTCAAAATATTCCCAAATCGTTGTTTTTTTATTAAATGGTGCCATTTCGTAAAGCTTTTCGCGAACAAACAGATGTGATACATGCACACTATAAGTAACACAATTTTATGCAACAATCAACAAATAATGCGTGTTGTGACACGACCTACTCGAAAATGAAACAAATATGTACACGCACTTCAGTGATGGCAACTTGCTTGCCGAATCAGAATCAGACTTGCAGAATCAGACTCCACATCATTGCGGAGCAAGGAAACTTGCTCCGCAATGATGTGGAGTCTGATTCTGCCCGATCACCTGTTGACCACTGTAGCTTCAATCTCGGGATGTTGCCAAATGTGATTTTGGCTGCTGCGTAAATCCGTTATAGGCTGCACCAAATGTAATGTCTCACTCATACACGCATGTCTCTTTTATACCGCAAGACGTACGTTCACCACAATTATATAATTTAATGATAATTTGCCAAAAATCGCATGAGTGGTAGAAAAATGAAAAAAATCACGGAATGGTAGAAAATTTACTTTAAAACAGGACATTTTCAAAATTCGATCTCCGGTTTCATATGGGTTTTTTTGTGGAATGTATTAGTCGTTTATAAGTTTGTAAGTTTGGAAGGTGACCTATTAAACTTTAAAAAAGGAAAAAGACAATAATGTTTTGAAATAATAAAAAAAAATAATATAGATAATTACGGAAACTTTAGTGAATTGGCTATTGAAACAATGTAAATTGCTTAAACAATTAAATAAGTGGGTAAGTAGCTTTAAGGGAATTAATAAGCATTAATAATTTACGATATTCTACTCCGAAATCAGTAAGGGCAAAGGCAATAAAAATAAATAAAAGCGATTAGTTTTTATGGAATTAAAACAAATTTATCATCTATAAATTCACTTCACCACAGTTTACCTTCAGCGGGCCAAACAACTGTCACGTGTTAATATTGACACATCAGAACTTGTTTATAAATAAACTATTAAATATACTAATAACATTACTATATATGTAAATTTAAAAACAAAATCAAAATGGATCTTTAAAAATTATAATTGTCAGCCTGACGCATTCTGGCCGGTCTCGTTATCCCTTATTAAATAAGAGGGATAATTAACATTTTTAGACCTTAAAAGTGTCAAATAATGTTTATTACTCTGTGTACATTACATATGTGAACTGTGAACTCAAAATAATTTTATCGTAAGCAGTGTGGACGTATAACGAGTTTTAAGAATATGTGCAGATTGTTATCGTGATTCTTTAGATGCGAAGTGTTTAAAACCCAGGATGGGTAGCGAACATTTACCAGATGTGGTCATTTGTTCGGTCGTTGGGTGTCATAGCAACCCCCGCTGCTCGCCGCTACGTCGCTGTATTTACGACTGTGGACCATATGACCCGTTTGGTGTGTGGGCCACCGAAGCGGCCTTCTAAGAAACGCACCAGAGAATAGAACCAACTGATGACCTCTGCAATCTCTACATCCCTAGCTGCCCCCGCTGCCAACCGCCCGCGCCTGCCCCCAGCCCCTAAGCACATGGACTAGGAAGTCATCGGACTGATCCCGCGCCCTTCGGTTTCTACCAGTGCCGTACGTATGAAGTGATAAATGACAAATTAAAATACCTAAGAGATAGTGTTTAAAACAACAATCAATAATAATAAACAGTTCACAGTGACAATTATTACAGTGTATTACGAGTATATACATTTTCCTTAGCGTTGATTACATGTTATCTTTATGGATTCTTTGCAATTGTTGTTATGAACTGCAGATTTATTAAATATAGGTTTTGAGTATGTGTGAGTAAGATTAAGTAAGGTTAGGTTAGATTAAGTACATTCAGTATTAAGCTAGACTAAGGATATTAAGTAGATTACTAAATACATAAGGAAAATGTATTATTGTGGGGCAAGAATTCCAATAATCCATGCGCTTGATAGCTGCAAGACGAGTGGTTATCTAGCCCCCTACATAGTTAAGTAAATTGAAATACGTGTAAAAAAAGATATTTTATTTAATGTATCGGGGGCATTGGATATACTTCGTCAAAGATCGGGGGGCTAGAATTCCCATAATCCATGCGCTTGATAGCAGCAAGACGAGTTGTTATCGAGCCTCCTAAGTTAAGTAAATTCTAATTTAAAATCCATGCTATTTTGTACAGCGCTCTTGAGGCGATTTTTCGCAAAAACAGCGCTATATAAGTTGTCCAAATTTATTATTATTATTAAGAGCAGCAGAATCGGCATCCTATAGGAACATCAAGGCGCTTGATAGGGTTATTCAGTGCCAAGAACCTGGAGGAGTATTCTCGTAAAGCGGGGATACGGAAGTCCGGATCTTCAAGAGAAGAGCTGGACAGGTGCAGAGCTCACGGAAGGTGCATTAGAAGGACGACCAGGGTTCAAGAGCCAGGAGACGGTCCGCGAAAGGGCGAGATCGGAGCAGCATCAAGTCAACAGAGTCGTGAGTTGAGTGCTGTTTGTCAATGTTCTGTTTTTTTTTTATTGATTGCATCTGTGTGAAGATGGAAGGGGGGAACTGCCCAGGTTTTGTCATTTGAAGGACAAACTGGAGATATTCGTGTTGCAATACGAACAGCTCATCCTTGTCAATGAAGACAAAATAAATTCGGTTGAGAAAAAGAGAGCGGTCTTAATATCCCATTGACACACAACAACAATAAATGTATTAATTGATTTACGTTTTCCAAAAAAAAATACTGATTTTACGGTCGAAAATTTATTCTTATTGTTAGAGAATCACATAGGAATTAAAAGAAATGTGTTCAAGGAACGGGATTTTTTTTTTGCTGCGAAACAGAAAGAGACAGAATCTGTGAACGACTTCATAGCACGTTTACGAAATCTTGTTAGATTTTGCAAATTCGAAGACAGACTTGAAAACAATTTGAAAGATGTTTTTATCACCGGTCTTCGAGTTGGTTGTATTAAGGAGAAATTATTCATCGAGGCTGAAAGTTTTTAATTGAAAAAAGTTTTAGAATGTGCTGTCGGAATGGATTCATTTGATGTAATTAATAAAACAATTAAAACGGAAAGTGTAAATTTGATTGCTAAAAATAAACGGAACGTTTTGATAAAAATGTTACATTTATGAACCAAACGAGATGTAAACATTGCGGAGGTTATCATGAATCGATAAACTGTAAACTTAAAGAAGTAATTTGTTTTAAATGTAAAGGCAAAGGTCACATAAGTAAAATATGTCGCGGATTTAGTAAAATAGTTATTTCTTCCGTGTTTGTGAATACGCAGGGAAGTAAGAAGGGAAGGAACACTGTAGGTTAATTTTAAGTTTATTATAATTAAGCGCACTTGAAGTGAAACATCACAAAACTGCGCTATATAAATACTACGTTATTATTATTATTATTATTATAAGAAGAAGTTAGTGGTACATGCTGTGAACTGTGACCCAATTATGTGCAAAATCCTAGTGAACCGGCGTCCCGTGTTCGATTCCTCAGCTGGATAAGTTCTCTATCACAACACAAGCATCATTTTCAGTTTTCTGTGATGGTAGTTGGAGATTTTCGAATATTGTCAGGTTATAAGTAGCCCGGGAATATTTGTCTTTCTTCAAAAAAAAATCAGTCGACACACAAATAATAAATTAGTTACATCCACTTAAATAATAATAACGTTACATAATAAAGTTACATCTAAATAAAACACTTAATTCGAAATTCAATATTAAATTACTAAATTAAAATGGTAAACATAATTAGGGCTTAGGACAACTACAGTGTTTGGGGGAAATTTTCTATCAACAAGAATTAGCATCAACAGTAGCGCTGACTCGCCCATCTCGCTGACTATGGCACATCAAAGCAGCGAGCCCATGCACCTTTCCCTCTGCGAACATCTTCGAGACGCTGCATCACCAAGGGAGGCCGCACAGCGCCCTTTATGCGTAGTTATACTGTACTCGGAGTGTGTTCATGTCGCCTTGCTTGTACCTTTTCTATAGTTTCGCTAGTGTAAAAGCTTATGCAGTAAGTCTGGATCAGTTGCTTCTTCAACGGAGGGCTGCACCTGTTAAAATATACTCTTCTTTGGCGTTCTATGTCACTTTTATCATATAGGTCACATGCCCCAAATATGTTACTTCGCTGCATATTTTGAGATTGGCTCCACCGAGACATATGGGCGAAATAACAGCAGGACCATTATTTGCTTTATATCGGCGGTGATGTTATTTTAGCATTGTACATCAGCCCGCGACCGTTTCGCATATGGCCAGAAGTTTTCTCATTACTCTAATGGTAATTAAATATTAAATTAAAATTAAAAATGTTTATTACGTTGCTGGGTAAAAACTAGGCAATTACATCAATTTACAATTTAAAAAAAAAATGTAAATTGATAATAGAAACAGTTTTAACCAGATAAAAATGCTGTATTTGGTTATTAATGAGGAAACAATAATTTTTGTTAGCATAATTGGAGTATAATTGGCTGCGCTCGGCGAATTGTTTTTGGGTGTATTTTGGATTTAAATATTATTTATTTCCTATGGCAATGAATATCTCCCTTCCCCCGCGCCCCTTGTGATTTCCTGCTGTCACGATTTCGATCAACTAGCAAAGTATTCAGTGCTCGAAGTTTTATTATGAACAATCATCGCAGCGGAACGCCCTCCTAGTTATATAACTGCGTAAAACTACCGCAATTATCTTGTCGCAGCGCATTCTTGCAAAAACTATTCACATTAACAATAATTCAGTTTAAAAAAGTGAACTGCAACTTAGGTGGTGATCTCATAAGCAAACAACTACATTCCAAAAGAATCTGCTCCCTTATACAAGATGGCGCAAAATTAATCACCCTTTCGGAAGAAGTTATAATTTTTGCAAATGGCGTCGTACGCAGTGGCGTAGCGTGGGGGGGGGGGGGGCGCTTTTTTTTTTTACATGAGCTCCACACAGGAGGCCCTGAGGAAAATAATTTCCCTCAGGGCCTATGTCATCTTTGGGGATGCTGTGTGGAGGGGTTTTGGGGGAAAAGAAGGAGAGGAGAGTTCTGAGAAGGAAAAGGGTTTAAGGGGTGGGTAGGAATCTGGGGTTCAGTGTGTCCTGGTCATCCGCCTCCAATACCTAGACAAACCTCACCCCATGAACCCGGGCACCCCTGCTAAATCACCAAACGTAGCGAACCACTTGGGGTGACCCATGGCAGAGGTGTTGGTTATCCAATAAAGGTTCCCGGGGCGGCGCTACCCAATCCTGCCTCCCAAATTGAAATGCTTTTAAGGGGGGCGGCAAATTTTCACAATAAATAATAACATTATCTTGGATAAATTTAAACCATTTTAAATCATTATTTGAACATGTTCTACGATCCTTTTGTTTACGAATCCAACTCTTTTTTTTTAATTCATTAAAAATATCAATAACTATATTTTTTTAAGCTGCAAATTTCGCAATTCGAAGAAAAACCGTCCGCATATTATGAGAGTAATACCAATTAAAGCTGATAACTCGCAAACAGATTCACTCTTAATTAAAATCAGAATTGTATTCAGAATGTATTAACGACTGAATTTCAGTTGTGTATTCATCTGCTGATACATTTTGAAAGAGACCATTATTTTATTTGAAGTGCAGTTATAAAATTCTAGTTGTAGACTATGTATGTTAAGGTGGGTCATTTAAAAAAAAATGATAATTTTAGATTCTGTTAGCGATAAAAGGGTGCCAAATGGGTTCAAACCGACGTGTTTAAAATTTTTTAAATTTCTGATACGATCTTCTTCCTCCGGATTCACTTCAAAGTTTTGAAAATTTTCATTTTTAGAGGTATTTTCTAGTGTGTATAAAAGTTACTACGAATCCTTTATACTATATTTTTTGTAATATTCTATGGCAAATATGGTACGTATTTACGAATTCATTTACAAAAAATCCGAGTTTTGATTATTAGTGGCTCGAGGTGAGGGCGGGGGAAGCACCGATTGCACTAAGCGCAGCGACTCTGCGCAACCGACGTCGGAGTTTGGAGTCAGTATCGCTACGGCTCTTTAAGCGGTTGGTCACGTTGCACAAGTTTTCGCAATGGAACGTACTCGGAATGCGTTAAAAAGTCCCATATTTGGTGAAATTTGCGACGTTAAAGACAATGTTTTACCAACTTATTGTGATGTTATGAAGTTTTTTGAGTGGACCAGGCATCAAATAAAATTAAATCAAGAGACCAAACTAGAACCCAAATTTCAGCAAATAGAGTGTACTGTGATAGCACGAATTGAAGAAATATGGAGAAAGGCTTCTATTCCCATCGTTACACACTCGCGAGTAGCACGCATGTTGTGGTCATATCATTTTAAATGCAAAAACCTTCTTAAGTCACATCCTAAAATACCGGAGAAAAAAATGGAGGAATTCCGTCGCAGAAGTAAAGTGCTGTTTGATATTTCGTCTTGCAAATGCAAAGATTTCAGTAAATGTGACTGTCCTAAAAATAAAAAAATACCTGTAAATGAACAGAGTTTCATTAGTGACCAACGTACTACACGAAAAATGATAATAGAAAATGTGGATACCGCTACAACAAAACGAATGAAAACTGCGTTGAAAAGAAAACTTCTGAAGCAAAAATCCTTGCGTACGTCTAAAAAGGAAAGCACAGGTAAGCCAACTACCTCTCTAATCGATATTTCCACGTCTTCTTCATCAAACGAATCCGATTGCAATGATGTTTTCAAACCAAATGTTGTATCTCAAATGCCTCAGAAGCAGGCTGCGGTCACTATTGATTATTCTACACTGTCGAAAACTTGTGATGGATATGGAGTTTCGGATAGAGCAGCGGCAGCCATTGCCTCAGCAGTTCTGTATGACATCAAGTCTAATATTCCAGTTATTGACAAAAGTAAACTTCGCAGAGAACGAAAAAAAAACAAGGGAAAATATTAAGGCACAACACATAGTTTTGCAAATACCCGCATTATATTTTGATGGCCGGAAAGATAAAACATTAATTATCAGGGAAAAAGGGGGGAGGCATTACAGAGAACTGATCATTGAAGAGCATATTTCAATGATAAAAGAGCCAGACTCAATATATTTGGGTTATATTTGCACCAAACTCTGGCACGTCGAAAGTTATAGAAAGAACAATTGTCGATTATTTTTTAAAGGAAGAAATACCATTTGAACCACTAATGGCTATTGGATGTGACGGAACGAACGTGAACGTTGGAAAACATGGAGGTATAATACGTTTGCTTGAAAAACGTTTGGATAAACCATTGCAATGGATAATTTGCTTGCTTCACATGAACGAGTTACCATTTCGTCATTTGTTCACACATCTTGACGGTAAGACATCTGGACCTCAAACATATTCAGGGACAATAGGACTAGCTTTAGAAAACTGTGAAAAAAAGCCTATTGTTCATTTTCAGAAAATTGACGGAGAGTTGCCTGAATTTTTAACTAAAGACCTAAGTACAGATCAGTTATATTTGTATAAAATCGTATCTGCAGTTACGGTGGGGGAATTACCTGAAGATTTAGGCCACAAATCTCGTGGAAAAATGTCTCATGCCAGATGGCTTACGCGTGCTAATCGAATTCTTCGTCTTTATGTTGCAACGGGAGCTCCTACAGAAAATCTTATTATTTTAGCAACGTACGTTTTAAAGTTTATGCTCCGACTTGGTTCAGTATTAAAACTCATCCCACCTGTAAAGATGGAACACGTCACCTATGGCAGCTAATTTCAGCGTCTAGATACTTATCCCCTGAACTAAAAACTATAATTGATCCAGTCATAGAAAGAAACAGTTACTTCGCACACCCCGAAAATTTACTACTTGCAATGTTAACTGACCCTCACAAGCATATCCGGGAATTAGCTGCGCGTCGTGTTCTAAAAGCACGCAGTAAGAAACAAAGTAAAACAAGGCTGTTCCAACTTCCAAACATAAACCTCGATGCATCATATTATCGGATGAAGATCTTCAATTATTTGTAGCACAGGGGGGAGAAGGTAAATTGCCTCTTCTGCGTCTGCCATGTCATACTCAAGCAGTTGAAAGAGCTGTAAAGACTGTTACTGAAGCCTCGACTACTTTATGTACGAAGTCTGCAAGAGAAGGTCTTATTAAGGCAAAGATTGAGTCTCGCAAAATAATGCCGAAATTTGAGAGTAAGAAGGATTTTGCTGGTATTTGAATACACTGTCTTGAGATAATGTTAATTATAATCATATATTTTTTTAATAAATAAGTCAGAATATTCTCTCTAATTTGTGTTTTATTGAAAAAAAGTTCATTTTTAATTGTTTATCTAATATTTTTTAGAGATTTAACAAGGGTGGGTTTTTCTCTATTTTGTGAAATTTCAAACTCAATCCGGAGGAAGAAGATGATATCCAAATATTATTAAAAAAATTACGTGATTTTACATCTTCATTTAACACCCTTTTATCACTAACAGACAAACCAAAACAAGTTTTTTTTTTCCCCCATACAATCGTGACCCGCCTTAATGTATGTGCTGCCAGAATCAAAGAGAAACCATTTTCATTTTCTGAGTGTAGTTTTAATTCGGCAAATACAATTTTAATTTGACCTGTCTAATCACAGGAGACGCAAATTATCCCACACATTTAATTTTAAAATAAAATTGTGAAATTATGTCCCACACATTTAACTTTAAATAAATTTTTGATTGCGATAATAAGTTAAGATACAGTTTTATAAAAAAAAAATTAAGAAAGGGAATCTGTATTTAAAATTTTAAGTTTATTCTATTTTAGGTACTTTAATTCGAATATTCGCAGGCGTGTATTTTTGAGCCAATTCACATTTCCAATATGAAAATTTTAATGTTTAGAAACAATAATGTTCTAATAAGCACGTCGAAAAAATTATTTTATCTAGAATTTAGAACAGTTTTGTTTTAATAATAAGGAACATTGATGGGAAGAACCGGAAATTTTGGGCGAAAACAATGAAAGGCAAAAGTTTATAGATGTTTTTTTTTCTTATTATTCGAAAGGTTAAACCAGTTTTCAGGATATAAAATTCCATTTGAAAATTCATCTGCTGACACAATTCAAAGGAAAAAATTATCTTATTCGAAGTTCAGTTATTAAATTCTAGTTGCAGACTCTGTATGTGCTGCCAGAATCAAAGAAAAACCATATTCGTATTCTTTGTGTTCTTTTAATTCGCCGCATACAGACTTAATTAAAACAACTTTGTGTTGAGAATATAAATTCCCAGTTGTGGATTCATCTGTTGACACATTTCGAAGGAAAACATCCTCTTATTCGAAGTTCAGTTATGATATTCTATTTGCAGACTATGTATGTGCTGCCAGAATCAAAGAAAACCATTTTCATGTTCTGAGTGTAGTTTTAATTCACCGCATACAAACTGGTTTTGTGTTCAGAATACAATGATAAATTAAATAACGAGTTGCAGATTCATCCTGCATCGAGTGAAGCTTTACATTTGACATAATGCTGTAAAATTCTGAGAAATTGATTGTTGCGTGGGTAACTATTGTTTGGGGACTCTAACGCAGTATCAATCAATCAACTTTGGAGTAGTATTTACACAGCCTTCTGTTTTATATTACTATTTAGTTCTTATGCTTTTGTTTTGTTGTATGTTACTGATTTTTTTTTGTTCTCTTGGCGTTATTTTGTAAATACTGTTTATTGTTGGTTTCATATTATTTGATCAATACTTCGTAAGAATCGTAGTAGGATAATTTATATATATATATATATATATAAATTATATATATATATTACATTAACTAATAATATATATATATATATTACATTAACGTTAATGTAATATATATATATATTACATTAACTCCACACACGAGGCCCTCAGGAAAATAATTTCCCACAGGGAAAGTACTTCCCGTAGGAAGGAGGAAAAACAAAAGCCGGCAAATCATTCCACAGCCGAGCTTTTGAACACAAGAACGAGTCGAAGAAGCGACCTGTTCTCATGTGACAAATGTAAACCGTGTACAAATGTCGGGCACGCGTTTGGCGTGTTTCCCGACTATCCACCAGTGCCGAAGGGAACAATGACGCTAATTCCTTGGAGCATCTTCCATTGTAATACCGGTAGAACAAGGATAGCATTCCTACCCGACGCCTATCTATGCTCTAAGGATTGAAAACCGTCTGTTAAGATGGGAGAATCTATCAAACGGACCGCCCGTTTCTGCAGAGTTGAGGGTATTTTTCAGGTATTTTGAGGCTCTAGACCAGAGGTGGCTGCCAAATTCAACCGTGGGGCGCACATGTGATTTGTAAAGGGTTAGCAGTTAAGCGCAGAGTGAACTGCGCTTTACAGTTGTTATGTTATTATTATTAAAATTAATATTACGTAAACAGCGTGTTATTTCCCTGACATTTTGTTATTTTGTTTGGGCTCTTTATATTATTTTCCGCCTCCGTTTATTTTTCTTTTTATTCGATCCAGTCTTTAAATATTCCTTTCTTCTTCACAGTATTTTTTTTTTTATTCACCCCTATTCTAACCCGAAACCATCTTTACCCTTCGGATTACCCGCAGGAGTTTTATGTTTTGATCTTTAAATATTATATAAAATATTATCGAATCCTCGATTTCAAACGAAATTTAAGTACACATTCATAAAGTTCAGAAACTGATAAAGGTATTCGTGTTTACTTCTGAAAAATAATAATGATTGTGTACACAAATCGTGGAAACGTAATACTTCTCAAATAAAACAAGTTTTTACGTCATTGTAAGATGCGACCAGATTCTCGATTCACAAAAATCTACGGTTATTTTTGAATTATTATTTTAAATCACGGGATTTTATGATTTATGACACTGAAAATATAGGCCTTAGGATCATTGCCCTTCAAAAACAAATATTGTCAAAGTTCTTTACAATATTGAAGAAGAAGATTCATTGCCCCGAACGCAATACCAGAACGAATACACTATTTTTTATACAACATTTCAAATCGAAATGTGCACAAAATTCTTTGCTCGGACGTATCTGCAAATGTTACAACGCCCTAAGAGATATCGATATTTTCCACTGTACCCTTGAAACGTTTAAAATTAAATTAACCTTACAATGTACTGAAACCAAAACTATTATTCCTTTATTTTTTCTTTATTGCTTACTTCTTCTTTTTACTAACTTTTTACTAATATTATAACTATCAATATCTACTTGCTTCCTAATCTGTAACCATTTATTTTTTTAAATCATAAATGGAACTTCACAGGTTTTTATTATATTCACTGTTAAATGTAAAATGAATGTATATTTACAACTGTATGTTTCCTAAATAATCTTAAATAAAAATAAAAAGAAGATAAAAAAAATGTACAAAAGAATGCCAACTTATTATTCATTATGTATAAAAAAGTAGTTCTTAATACATTTAAATTGTAACAACTGTTAAGTATGTATAGTACTGTCAATCTGATAGTGCTCCCTTTCTAAACACGAGAATTTCTAAATTAGGGAGTTATTGTTACCAAGGGCGAATCCAGGATTTATTTCTGGGGGGGGCACAAGGGGCGGACGGGCAAAAAAATCAACAATTTCTACAAGTTCAAATGTGTACAGGAAGGTTTATGAAAGTTTCAAAGCAATAAAAAAATGAAATGTTTAATAAGGACAGTTTTTGCTTCTAAGTATGTACTGCTATGGAATCTCCACAGTACACAAAAATAGAGTCTAGGGGGGGCACGTGCCCCCTCCCCCCCCCCCCCACCACCCTAAATCCGCCCTTGATTGTTACCACTAATATTATATAACTCCTACAATATTTTGACAATACTTCATGCCTGCATTTTTTTTGTATATTCTCATTTCTTTTTATTTCTTTCATTCGTTTATTCTCAATTTCTCTCAATGATTTTCTTTATTTCAATTTATTTATTTTTTCTGCTTTTATTTCTTTCATTTTCTGACGACCTCCGTAGTCCAGTGGGTAAGACTCTTGACTCACAATCCGGAGGTCGCGGGTTCGAACCCGGCATGCACAAATAAATTTTATTTGATTAATTTGTGTTATTTCACAATCAATTCATTTAAAATAATATGTAGTATATTTGCGGCATGTTCCAGAGTGGAAGATACTATCAGTACCGCCCTGGTGTAAGACCACCATTCAGAATTGAAACGTTGCTTGAAAATGGCTTTGGCCGTGTTTGGTGACCAGATCTGAATAGCCAGGTACTTTCCAACCTTCCTCTTCCCCACCTCCTTCCCCTCCCCACTACCTTCAGCCTCACAACATACCCCAATTGGGGATGCCATAGTCTCACTGGCTCCCCTCCCGACGGGAGCAGTTGAGATTCTTGTGCGATATTCACTGTAAAAAAAAAAAAATTCCATTTATCTCTTTAAATTTCTTTTTATTATAATATTTTCCTTTAAGATTGGTTTCTTCATGCATTCTGATTTTGTTTACTTTACAAATATCAAAGTCGTCATGATATAAAAAGCATGACATTAACAAATATTAGAGCATTTTCCGACAGGAATAGACTTTGGCCCCACCTTGTGTATCAGCTAATTGTAATTAATTACAGATTCAAAGGTACACGTGAGAAAATAATTCAAAGAAATAATCCGCATAATAAAAAATATAATCTCTAACTGCCGTTGTGTTTTTTCCTCGCTATAGTATAATAAATATGTGTGGGTATCTATATTTAATTATAATTAGTTGACACACGAGTAATAATGAAAAATCCTGACGAAACTTGGGCAAAGCGAATCCCGGTTGGCTGTCTTTATTAAAGTCAAGAAAGTGGTTCATTAAAAAGTGTGTTCATCATTAATTAATTACCTTCTAATTTGTATTTTTTTTAATTTTGAGTCATTCCCGTCGCGCGTCGCGTAGTAACCGTGGGCCGTAAGTATTGCGCGATTTTATAATTACTGTGACGATTCACGGGTATAGACAGGATTGTCACGGCAAAAAGGCAATAAACATACTCGTACATTCCTTGTCGCTGTAATGCTGTAGCTCTTTCTTACATATTAAATAATGGTGAGACACACCAAATACGTGGGACTGTTTACTCCAAACTACTACTTTTTAGCGTTTCATTTTATTTATACACGTAAGGGAGATGTATGAAAATGATCGTATGTTTCCTTTGGGGGGGTGCAGACATACGTTCACCGTTTATCGCATTTTCCACCATAAAGAGCGGCAGCATTATAATATTTAAGAACAAAAGTGAAACCAACAGCTTGTGGCGAAGCATTATCTTTTGCCATCTGAAAGAACGTACGAGAAACACATCTAATATTCGCGCGGCGCCGTTAACCTACTTGCCTAGGTACCTACCTGGTATATCATCGCACCTTTCGAAAAGCACCGAAACATTCAAATTCCCTGTACATTTAGTCTTTAGAATATCAAGCCAAAACAAATGGTCCCGTACTTCTGTCACGCTTGGTTTTCCGATATGATTGTAAATTTCACTGCTCACTAAAAACTATCAACATGTAACGATCTCCGCACAAGTGCTCCTGCATGGCATCTCCACACATCCAATGCAGCTTCCTCGAGGATTTCATCACGTCTCAGCTATAAGGCCCATCGTGTCTTCAGCTTCTGAGAACAGCTACATCCCGCGACTTATAAGGTTCGACGCCACCTTCAGCCAAGGGATCAGCTCACCTTTTCATGACACCCCCAAGCCCACCGTGCTTCGCTGCCATGAAAACATGCTCCGCCTCGCCAGGACTACCTGCTGGTGGTTCAGCTCACCGAGCCACTCACCGTTCATCTCCGCGACTCAAAGCGTCGAGCAACGGCCTGGAAGATAGGTCGTCTCCACCGCCATGGTGTCGAGCAACGCGCTGGTGACATGCAGACCCGTGGTCTGCTCCACCACAGCATCATCGACCTTCACCACACCATCACCTCCGTGCGCCTGCAGCATCTCCTCCACGGCACTCCGCATACATCTTGTTACCTTTTCACCGACCTAGCTACGTAGCCCAATAAACGACTGACTCACATCTTTGACTGACGCCTTTCATTTTGGTCTCCCGTCTCTGCCGATCCGGCCCGCTCCCTCAAGCTCATTAACATTTGATGTTTTTAGTTTTTTGAAATTTACTCTCATTTCAATATTTTTCTTGCAACTAAATTCCGTACTTTCAGAATTAACGTGATGCGAGAAAATGATGAATTTTGTCCTTTGGAGGAAACATACATACGTACATACTCATTTTTGAAAGAGCTACAGCATTATAGCGATAAGGACGCATGTTTATTACCTTGTTTGGCCGTCACGGTACCGTATCCGTGATTCGTCACTATAAAAGCGCACATTGACTGCTTTTATAAAACGGTACACGGTATCATATTTCTTTGAAATGAGTCACGAAGATGCAAGAAAATTATAACTCTTTCCCTTGGAAGAAATAGACATACGTACATTGTTTGTTTCACTATTATTTAGTGTGTGCAAAAAAGCTGCAGCATTAAACGTAAGCTTATTACTTATTACATATTAATGTACCGTCTTGGTGGGAATTTTAAAAGCGCTCTTAAGCCGAACGTCGCTCACCTGGCACTTCTAAAAACCTCGAGCACGTTTTTTCATTTCGTATATCTAACAGAGCCGGACCCGAGCCGAACATCGCTCACCTGACGCTTGTAAAAACCTCGAGCAAGTGTTCGATATTATTAAACTTTTTTTTAAGAAGAAAGACAAACGATCCCGCGCGGGTTACGAATATCCCGACAATATTGGAAAATCTCCTACTACCACCACAGTAAGTCGAAAATGTTGTTTGAATCGTGATGGAGGACTTAGCCAGCCGAGGAATTGAACACGCGACTCCTGGGCAGGACCCAAACGCGATGCCAACTCAGCCACTGACCGGTCGGATACTAACATTATAATATCTATATTATTTATGTGGTGTTCGTTTTCTCAGTATTTTCGTCTTAAGAATCTCCTAAATGGGATGAAAGCTTATGTTATTTGGGCGAACACTCTTCAGTAGCCCTTATTAGTTTATGTCAGGTTTGTAACTCAATTAAAATGCTAATTGTTACAAGACAATTTCATGTAGGTACTTAAAAATTCTCCCACCTTAATATTGTTAAAAAACGTAAATATATTTTTTTATCATTAAAATTCTAGACACGAGGCTATGTCGGTCTAGAATTCTAGAACCAAATACTTGAAAGACAGCTACATGGTAAGATTGAGTTGAAAACCTACCCTAACCTTATCAATTAAGTGGTACGTGTAGGTCGTGTAGTGAAGACAGTCTCGTAGAGTGCTTAAACATGTAAAGGTACTTGGCACTTAATGACAAATGAAAAGTTAAGAGAAGTCATTATTTTGCGCCATCCCCTGCTTGTTTATAGGCCCTCCATACGACCTTACTTCCAGGACCCGACATGTACGCACGCCGACCAAATTATTTCTATTCCGACGCACAGCCTGAAGAGGGTATAACCAGAGAAAACCAGAAATACATAATTTTTAAATCATATTTTAGACGTATTGACTCTTTCCCACAAAAAATTATAAATTGATTTTGAAAGATTGTTCTTACATCTAGGAAACGCAAGTTTTAAATTTTGAGAAAAAATGTTTATTTTTAGTTTAATGAGGTTATACCATAGGTCGTTGGCAGATTTGTTAAATTTTCAAAAAAGATTTTGTATCATACAACACCCATTTCAAATCATGTAATCACGCAGTAAAATAAATCAATACATTATCTGGGAAACGCATGTTTCAGAATTTTAGTTTTAGTTTAAATAAAATCATTAAATATATGTACGTACATGTTTTTCTTGACGAAAATTAGTGCGTTTGTGTATTTATTTGCGCACCTACAAACTAATATATTTCAGATTTTTTTTACATTCTTATTTATCTTAGACATTTTAGAAAAAATGATAAATACTTATGATCAAAAAATAATTACAAAAAAACATAATTTTAATAGTTTTATCATCTCGCCTTTTAGCATTTTTGGATGTAGGTATAAATTAATGCAATTTTGGAATGAAATAAAGTCGATTTTGAGTTTTAATTTAAAAAAACTGGTACGGAGAATAATTAATCTTTATCATTTGAACCGCCCTGTACGATTGTAAGAACAACTTTCGACGAAATGTGGATTTTCGGCTGCTAACTGGTTAAACGCTCTGAAGCGGAATATTAATAATTTTGTAGGAAACCCTGTCTCTACATGATCCGACTTGCAGTTTAGACATCTCAGACTCGACTAATCGGGTTCAGCAAATCATATCGTTTGGAAGCAATACGAGGTTTTGCATAAGGCCGGGAATACATTTATCCGAATTTTCCGTACGATAATCTGTTCCGATAGTCTGATCCTATCTGATACCATCGGAAGGCGTTTGCGCCATACACCTGCTAAAACAGTCTTCATATCCGATCGGGCTATCGGATCGGACGTGCGACTTTATCACCGATTTGATTGTTAGTTTGACACGTAACTATTTATAACTGCAGTTTAAAAGTATTAACTTCAAGTTTTTTTTACATGTTCAATAATGTTAATATTCAATATGTAAAAAAACTGAGTTTATTCATTACTTTTGTTGTCGCGCGTATAATTAGGTACACAGCCGATATTGTTTATAAATAAACTGTTTTTTTTTTTATATATTGAATAATATCGTTATTGTCTTGTTGTTGCAAGTTATTTATTTAGGTTTTGGAGGCTTTTTTTTAACAAGATACAGAAAAACGTCGTACAATTTATGTATGTCTTTTCTGGACCGCAAATATAATATTTAAAGTCAAAGCACTTTGATGAACTCCGACCTTTTAAAATGACCAAACGTCGCCAATCTTTTCCATAGAACCTTTTTTACCCTTGGGTAGATAGGTTCATAAAAACCGAAAAACTTAGCTAACCCTTTGACATATCATGAGACGCAAAAATTTACATAAACATATCTATACAAGAGGACGGGGAAGGAATCCCGGGAGTTCACAGTATGTATTTTGCGTGCCTTCGAGTGTGTGTATGACTATGAGTAAATTGCCTGTGTTCCAAATCCTAAAATATATCTATGTTTACATAGGAATTTATCTATATTTACATACTACCCACATCAATAATATACGAGGGGCTGAGAATATAACACATTAATTAAAGCAGCAATCATCGGGGCGGACAAGTACCTACTATATTCGTATGGTCTGCTGTAGGCCAGCTATAAATACAATTAATCAATAAGATTGTGAACGACTTCGAGCAATCATTTTTTCCGAGTACGTTGACATAAAAATTAATTAGTCCATCGATTTAATATCATTTGTCATCGATTAATACCATGTCTTCGAATATAATATTTTTTTCGTATTCAGATGTATCCATGGTTACCACAATTTTTTTTTTTTGGAAATATACATCACTTTCTTTCTTTATTTTTAAAAAGAAATACAAACATTCCCGAGTTACGAATAACCTAAAAATGTTTGAAAATCAACTACTACTGCCACAATAAGCGGAAAATGTTGCTTGTATCATGGTGGAGGTCTTAGCCAGTCGAGGGATCGAACACGCGACGCCCGGGGACCCAGACCAAAACCTCCTAGATCACAAGGCCGGGACACTGAATGCACTCGGCCTTCTAACTTGTACGAAAATTCCAAAAAAAAATTACACAGTTTTGCAACAAAAATGCTCTCTGGATGTTTTCATACTTTAAAAATTCCAGAACGTCAGGTTATTTTGCAAAACGGTATAAATAGATAGTATATAGTATATATGTACAATAGTGAGCTCTGGCAATAAACTTTTCATTGCTAAACCGTTCGTACGATTGCGATGAAACTTTGATATGTGCATGCCCGCGATGGTTTTTGTATACAATAGTGAGCTCTGGCATCATGAAATCACGAAAAATTAATTAATTAAATAAAAATGAATCGCAGAAATGTAAGTACTTCCGAATGACAGCACCAATTGGATAATTCTTTTATTTTGTGTTCGTTATTATCAGGACAAGGTGTGTATACAACTACTGGTGAGCTCTGGCATTATAAAATTTGTATAAAAAATTGAAGACTGAATGTACCGGGAATGAATGTATGGAATGCGGGATGGGAGAGGGGAACTCGGGTAGGGGGTTCGAGGGAGGGGGGGTGAACTAGAGTTCGGGAGGGTAACCTGAATTTTTTGGCAATAACAAAGACCTTAACTAAGTACAAACAAATCGTCAAAAGAATGTTAAAAGCATTTCATGATTTAGGTTGCCTAATAAGTTTAAAAGTACATTTTCTTCATTCCCACCTCGACTACTTTCCAGAAAATTTAGGAGACGTGAGGGAAAAGCAAGGTGAACGATTTCACCAAGATATTAAGGAGATGGAAAAAGATACCAGGGAAGATGGAACACCTCAAGGGTAAAGTTCGGTTTAGGGGCGACTTTCCTAGATAATAAAACTAGTTATTTTTATACTAACTATGGGCCGGAAAATCCGAATCTGAAAGAATTAGGCGTCGGAAAGCAATATTAACTGAATTACACGACTTTAAAATTTTCTATACACACACAGGAAAACAAGCCATTTTGAACGTATTCTCAGTATTATGACTCTACAAGTCATAGAAAAACAAGAAAGATGTTACACCACATAAAATCAAGTGTTGCCATTAAGCAATAATATCAATAACTAATTTAAGTAATTATTTTTTATAAATTTTACTCACTTTTGTATCACAAACCATGTTACATAAACCTAGCGTAGCCGCTAAACTACTTGAAAACTGGGATGTTTTCTTGCCTTGACGCGAGTAGGCGCTATGAAGGGGGCACTTTCTTTTCTATCACAAACCATGTTACACAAACCCAGCGTAGCCGCTAAACTACTTGAAAACTGGGATGTTTTCTTGCCTTGACGCGAGCAGGCGGTATAAAGGGGCACAAACCATGTTACACAAACCTAGCTTAGCCGCTAAACTACTTGAAAACTGGGATGTTTTTCTTGCCTTGACGCGAGCAGGCGGTATAAAGGGGCACAAACCATGTTACACAAACCTAGCGTTTGGTCTAAGAATACGGCCGTTGAGATAGTCATAATTCATCAGGTTAATGTGTTATGTGATGAATTATCATGTGAGGAAGTATCGTGTCGGAAAGTTTTACGTTATTGATATTATTGCTTAATGGCAGCACTTAATTTTATGTGGTGTAACATCTTTCTTGTTTTTCTATGACTTGTAATGTCAAAATACTGAGAATACGTTCAAAATGGCTTGTTTTCCTGTGTGTGTATAGAAAATTTTAAAGTCGTGTAATTCAGTTAATATTGCTTTCCGACGCCTAATTCTTTCAGATTCGGATTTTCCGGCCTATAATTAGTATAAAAATATCTAGTTTTATTATCTAGGAACGCCGCCCCTAAACCGAATTTTTTCCCACCTCAATGATTGCAGACTACTGTTGGACGCTTCAGAGAGACCTTCCAGCGAAAATGTGCAAAAAGGAGTCTCACCGGGAAAAAAAAAGTGTTTAGTGTGTGGATAGTACCTAAGCACAGCACTCAACAGCCAAAAAAACATTATTCTAAAATGGCAACACTGGCATTCTAGTGTCTTCTAACGGCCGCTGAAAGGAAAAATTCTAAAATTCATTCTTGGTTATTCGCTGGTTTGGGCTGCTGTGTGCGGGGATTACTATCCTCTTGTTTTACCCTCTGGTAGAAATTTATTGTCGTATAACATAATTTATAATTTTAAATATACCGGAGTCAGACAAATGCAAATTCAACTTATTATTTCAAAGCACCTGTGACATTCCCAAATAACCTGGAGGATCGGTGTGTAAGTATCGATTCATTCACCCATTGTTATAAGTGCTTACTAATGAATATATTTTAGATATAGAAGTAAGTTTTGTTACGCAGTAATAAATACTTTTTTTGGTAAATTTTGGGGATCGCTGGCAACGGTTAATACGCACTTTTTTTTGAAAAAATCTTTTGATTCACCTTAATTACATTAAAAGACAACTATTAGCATTGGGGGAAGTGGAAAATATTTTTGTGTAACATGGTTTGTGATACAAAAGAAAGTGCCCCTTTATAACGCATACTCGCGTCAAGGCAAGAAAAACATCCCTGTTTTCAAGTAGTTTAGCGGCTACGCTAGGTTTGTGTAACATGGTTTGTGATTCTGGCGTACAATCTCACAAGACGAAAGCTAATTTTAATTTTACGTAATGAAATTTAGAATTAAATATTTTCCACTTCCCCCCCATGCAAATAGTTGCCTTTTAATGTAATTAAGGTGAATCAAAAGGTTTTTTTAAAAAAAGTGCATATTAACCGTTGCCAGCGATCCCCAAAAATTAATCTTTTTTTTTTGTCTTTTATCATTTGTTGATGTAAACTTGTTTAACATAGATACTTACATTGTCAGAAAACGTGACGTTCTGTGACAAAATGAAAGTCATTTTCGGATTCAGCACACCCAAAAACATCAGAATTATGCAAAAAAAAAACAAAACAGCTCTCATTTTTTTGTAGACTTGTGTTATTTTTACTTTTATTTTTTTAAATAACTAAAATATTTTTAAATACTTTAATAAATAAGAATAAATAGAAAAATAAAGTAAAATGAGAATTTTTGAGGAATCCCATACAAGTTAGGAGGCTGATTTGAATGAGTGTCCCGGCCTTGTGATCTAGGAGGTTTTGCCCAAACGCGATGCCCAATCAGCCACTGACCGGTCTTTTTTGCAAACATTGACCGATTGAAAACATTGTTTTCAAAAATATAATAATATTTAAAAAATACATTCGAGAGAACCATTTGAAATGTAATATGTAGATACGGGTACATAAAAAGAAGCACAATAAATTTAAGTAAGTATATCATTGAAGAAGAAGATAACAATAATAATCTAAACGAAAATATGAAAGAGAACAAGACACAGAAAACAGAAAAAAGACAATGGTCGCAACTAGGACTCGAACCCAGACCTCTCGTCTAACCGGGACGTGCGCGTTAGCCAATTTCGCTATTTGTCAAGCCGTCATAATAGTCAATCTCATATTTCAAATTTTAGGATTAATAATATTATCCTTAACAAATTATTTTTCCATATTATGGGCAACTAACCTGTTTATTGGAAACATTTTAAGAATTGGTTTGTATCCTGGATAGCGTCTCGGATAAAAGTATCCGAATTAATTCATATGGAACTATTTACTTTTTATAAGAGTCTAAATGAATATTCAATTTTTTATAAGAAAAACTCTATTTTATAACTTTTGAAGGTTATTCCCATCAACGTTATATATCATTGGAGAAGAAGATAACAATAATAATCTAAACGAAAATATGAAAGAGAACAAGACACAGAAAACTGAAAAAAGAAATCTTCTTTCTTCTTCAATGATATATTACTTGATGGGAAAAACCTTCAAAAGTTATAAAAGAGAGTTTTTCTTATAACAAAATTGAATAAATAAGTATATTAAATTTATTTATTTTTATTTAACTTTCTCAATCTTCTGAAAATTTTGAAAAAACTTCCTTAACCTTCTTCATCTTCTTTCTTTTGCGAAAATTGCAAAAATTCTTCACTTATTTGGAAAAGCCGCTTAAATTGCTTGGCCCAATGGGTCCCAATTAAGCGGAATCGACATTATAAAGAGAAGCAAGCTGACTCCAGTAAACGCTTGTTCACTTTACACCAGTAAAAGTTGTAAAAGAAAGCCCGGCTGGCAGTATTACACAAATAAACAAAAAAACAACATGAAGACACAGTCCAAGTATGATACAGTTAAATATTATCGAATCGGTTAGGGACACATTAGCTCAGTTGGAGCTGTGCCCGGTAAAGCGTAGGTTCTGGGTTTGATTCCTAGATGTGACCGTATTATTTCATGATTTTTCTGTTTCAGATTTTCGATTGAGTTTCGCTTATATTGTCTTCATTAATAAAACAAATTCATGTGACGTCTCTGATTATTCCACGCATGAAACTGGTAGAGGGAGGATAATATCATCAGTAGACTAATTTCAAATAAGATTCCGAGAGCTGACGTGTGATGAGATCATAAATTTACAACTGAGTTACAAAACAGGAAATTCCAAAGTAATGCATCAATTTTTTTGGAGGTGAAGAACCAACGCAACGGTAAGAATAAAGTATCATGCATGTACATTTTTGACAATTTGTGAATAGAGTCGTGTCGGGATACCCCAGGAAAACAAACCTCGATTATAGTTCTTTTTATAAATTTGGGTTTTTCTGTTATTTCACAGAGTGTTTCAAAATAATTAGTCCCGATGAAGTACCTACCTTTGAATTTATGGTTTATTAAAAGGGTTATAATTTGTACATTTATAAATACGCTTGTTTATGAAGATTGCCAGAGAGCATTTAAAAATGGCTTTCAAAAATTTGTCTCTAGGACGCCCTTAAAGGAATTTCATCATCACCATCTTATTCCCCTTATCCTATTCGGGTCGGGGACCCGCTGCAAGGCAAGGCCTCCATAGTCCCTGTCTTGTGCTGCTTGTTCGGCCTCTGTCCATGGCAGTACCATCCTCTCCTCACACAGTTTTTGGAGTTTCCTCGCCCAACTGCGTCTGTGGCGGCCCACTGGACAACTATACTTTAGAATCGCACTCAGAATTTTCCTCGGAATTCGGTCATCAGACATTCTTAGTATCTACGTGCCCAAGCCACCTCAGATTTTTTTACGAAGAGTAGCAGTGATTCGATGTTTAGATCGTCTCGGATCGTCGAGTTTTTTATATTATGATCCCATTTCGTAACCCCCGCCATTGCTCTCAAGTATCTCATTTCGGCAGCTTGAACACTAGAGCGTATTCTTTTGTTTAGCATCCATAACTGGTGGCCGTAAGTGAGCGTCGGGCGGTATACAGTTTTGGACACTGCCATCTTTGGCTTGATACTGAGCTCAGCTTTCCTTACCACTAAGCTGTAGAGAGGACGCAATACACCGTTTGCCGCACTAATTCTTCGATCAATTTCTCCGCCTTGCCGACCATCGCTGGAGAATTCAACCCCGAGGTATTTGAGTCTGTCCACCTATTCCATTAGCGCGTATGTTGCACTGAGTTTGGTCCCTTCCTATGACCGTCACACCTGTTTTTGAGATACTCATCTTCATTGACGCCGCCGTGTCTTTGAAAAGGAATTTCAATAAATGACAAATGAAGATCATTATTGAATTATTTATCTCCCGTTTTTAAATTGCAAGAATTTGTCGAAAAAACGTAAAAAAAATAAATAAAGTTACCTTTATTTTCACGTGACTTGTTGGATATCTCACACAGAATGCAGGTGTAGGCCACCACGATGATGACCAGGGGTATGAAGTACAGGGCGGACACGCAGAAGAGGTTGTAGGCGATCTCCTGGGCGCTGTTTGCGAAGAAACCAAATGACACGCACTGCTCAAACTCCGGCGTCTCGGGGTGGGGCGATACGTGGAACACGACACTCTGAAACAAACCATTCAAAACACATTTTTTAACAAACTCTTAGTGAAAATAGTGAACGCTTTGTTTGGGGAATCTATTTCAATTAAAGTAAGAAGGAAAAGTTTGTAAAGGTAAAGGTGCTGTTGGAATATTTCGTCTTTCAGTTATTTTTTTTAGATGGAAATTTTTTTGATTATTCTTTTGTAGGTAATAGACAAACGCCACACAGGCGTCCGACACGTATAGATATGTCTAGCCGCGGTTCTTAAATAAACCCCACGCTTCCCGGAAATAAGTTTTTTTCCAGTACCTAATGGCCTAATGCCTGAAGCGACCAAGGGAATTTATTTTTAAGTATTTGCTCTTCATCGCGCAGTACAAAATGCTTTCAATGGGGTTCCGTTGAAAAAAAAAGCAATCAGAATTGAAACATACATTGAATTTGTTTCAGTTTTGTTTACCAGGTTAAATGCATCTGCAACTTTACAGCCTTAACTTTTTTCCGCCAATAGGCCACTTGCATGGACTTCATATCGACTTGAAAAAAATCGTGTGGATAGATTTTTTTAATGGTATTACGAAAATGTTAGTAAAAATTTTTAGAAATGTACAGTTTTTTTTTTTTTTTTTTAATAAATGAATTCATTATTTGGGCTCGTGACGTCACTACATGAAAATGTCCCGTCTCCGAAAATGTTCTTTTTAATTTTGTAAAATTCCACACTGATTTATTTTTTTATTTGGCATCACTTTGATTTCAGGCGAATTTTTGAATTTGACTTTTGACGTTCACTAGATTTATTGTTTGTTCTCTGTGAACGTATCATTTGGTTTGATTTTTTGACAGATGTAATGAAGAGAACCCCGTACATTTTACGTTGTCCGTACGTGTTTTAGAGGTATAATGATAATGGTGCGGATTTTAACAAAATCAAATTTTATAATATTTTATACGCACCAGATTTAATTATCCGGGTTAAATTTTCCCCACAGGAAAAACTAAACCCTTTCACACACTTCCCCAAATGATCATCTAGTCAATCCACGCTATGCAATTGCACTATATAACTATTATAAATACAAAACAATACAAGAACAACATGTCAACCTACCAGAGACCAAATGGGAAAATAATTAACCTACTCCAGATATTTTCATAACAGAGGGTTCGGCTCTGTGGAATTCCTAATTTGACCTATAAATCCTACTGGTCCCTCAATATAAATATTTAAAACATCTTTTGTAATCCTACATGTATTTAAAATTACTGATTTTTGCATTTTTATATATAAATTCTTTGACAAATCTAATATGCCTAAATTTTGAATAAGAGACCTAGGTATAATGCCAGCAGCCGAAATGACAAATGGTTGTATTTTTATAGTCTGAGAATGCAAAATTTTTTTAATCTCATTTCCTAAATCTGTATATTTTCTTATTTTTTCAGAAACAGATTTTTGAATATTACAGGAATTTGGAATAGCTACATCAATGATATAAGTTTTTTTTTAAATTTTGTCATGTAAAACTATATCAGGTCTATTATGACTAATTGTCCTGTCTGTTAGTATGGTTTTATAATAATATATTTTATAAAATTCATTTTCTAAAAATGAATTTGGTTCATATTCATAATATGGTACTATATTACGGCAGTCAATCAAGTTATGTTTAATTACCAAACTTTGGTGAATTATTTTTAAAACCTGATTGTGCCTAAATGTATACTCTGACGGCGCTAATATGGAACATCCCGATATAATGTGTTCTATAGTTTCGGGAAAAGCCAAACATTTTCTACATAAATCATCAATTTGATTTATATCTTTGATTATATGCTTCCTATAATTGTTGGTATTAATGACTCTATCTTGAATGGCAAGCATAAATCCTTCTATTTCTGCGCTCAACTCTCCAATACTCAACCATTTGTTTGACGAAAGTTTGTCAACATACGTTTGGTTGAGATAATTGAAGTGATTTGCATGAATAATTTTATTTGACCATGAATCTAATAATTCCTGGTTAGTATTTATAAGAATGTTAGCATTCTCGTCGTATAAATTTGAAGGTGTAATGTTTCTATCTGCCTTGCAAATTATTTTGTGCATTTCTGAACTATTAGCTTTCCTATGGAAAAAAATTCGAAGCATTAATTTAATTTAATTTAATTTACAAGTACAATTATATTACATTTGATTTAGTAATATAGACGTTGAACATTATAATGATTTATGATCAATAAGATGGATCAAGGAAAAAAATATTTATGAGATTTAATATTTTTGGTATATTCTGCTGTGCCATTCGTGTGGAAAAAGTTCTTTTTTTTAAATGATTTTCGGCTATGTAATTATCGTTTTTTCGCACCTATAAAATTATGTCCCGTTTTTCCGGTTTATAAAAAATGGTTTGATTTTTCGGATTGAAATTCTCAAAAAATCGCCAGGGTTTCAAAAATACGATTAAAAAAAAATACGGAATGTCTTAGAATATTTGCCTAAACCGGATTTAAAAAAAAAAATGTGATGCTAGTGGCCTATTGAATTAATCACAACCTTTCTTAATTAAAGGGAGTGCCAGAGTTTCCTTTAACTTCAAGTACTGGAACTTGTCTTGTATCCATTTTCATTCCATTTTGAAACAGGCACTATCAAAACCTGCTAAGAAAATAACTTACCGCGAGAAATATATAAAATACTAGCAGACCCGGCCACACGTTGCTCTGGCTAACGAAACACAACGCCATTACCCAACCTTTATAAAATCCACACCACCTGCTTGCCAGCTGCCCACTGCCCGCTGCCTAAATTGAATATTTGAATTTCTCGCTTTTCTCTACTTTAATAAGCATGTAATATAGATATAAACTATAGTGTATGTAATTGTAGATGTGTTGGATTTCATCGCCGCTCGGAAACGTTCGGGTTTCCGAAGATTGACGAGCGGCTCTCGGTACATGAGAACAGCTGACGGGCCCGCCGCCGCGCTCAGGTCTATTCTAGAAGCCTTAGTAAACAGTCGCTACAATTGACATAAATACAATACTACTTGAATCTTTATAATATTACCAATAAACTGAGGAAAATGAACTTACGTTGTAATCCTATTATTGTGGGCTAGTGAGCCACTAATTATAGAATATTACATAAACCTTCCTCTTGAATAGACTATATTATTATTATTATTTATTTACATAATAATATAGTTAGCGATCGCCACTAATTATACAGTGCTTGCAATGCAACACTGGATATTTGAAAAGGGAAAATCAAATACCTTCTTACTCTAGGACATCTATTGTCCAATTTCTTCCGTAGAATGAATTTCAAAAGTGACTATAGTACGGCCCGCCAGCCGTTTTAAATCGCACAAAAATATGTTTTCTTTGAATTTCTCAGCTTTTCTCTAATATAATTTACATGTATTATACATACAAACATTCCTCTTCAATCACTCTATCTATTGGTGAAAACCGTATGAAAATCCGTTGCTTAGTTTAAAAGATTAACGCGCACATACATATTGAGCGACTTCATTTTATACTGTGGGCTCTATGCTAGTAGCTACTCAGCCCCCTACCTACTGGTCAGCTGCTGCTCTAGGAAATTCAAATATTAGAAGATTTTACGTTTTATTTGTTTTTCACTAGGTATTAATTAACCTGTCTAAAAAGTGATTTGTTTTTGTATGGACATGAAAAGGCGACTGGATATTGGGCTTACACTACTGGCCGCTATCAGAGTGCACCCTGGTCGTTTCCCGAGTGGTACGTACACTTTATTGGGTCTCTAAAATTCCACGCAGCTTGCACCAAAACGTCTATGTGTCCAGCACATGCCGTCACGCTGGTCTCTGCTCTGGCTCGTTGAATGTGGTCGTGGGGTATCTCGGGAGCGGCTGGAGGAGCGGACCCGTCGACCAGGATTGTAGTCTCGCTGACGGACCGCAGATATTTCGTTATGCAAGACAGCTCTCAAGTCGTTAATTTCTTGACGAAGTGTCATTGTCAGCTGTTGTATCTTCGTATCCAGGTAGGATTCGATAGCGTTTGCTACTGGTAACTCTGCAATGGTTGGTCTGCCTGTGGCTTCAGCTATGACGTCAGCAAGGTCTACCACTTTGTCCAGGGCGACGTCCTTCTGCATTGCTAGGACAGGTGCGGTAGGCGGCTCATCCAGAGGGTTCGTAAAACATCATCCGGAACTGCAACTCCTGCCAGTGTCCGTAAGTGCCGTAGGAATTGTGATGGCTTGCGATCCCCCATCTCTTCATGTTTTAGCAGTCGGCGGATTTTCTGCTCCTGTGTAAGACGGCGTACCAGCTCGGTTTTCAACTTTTGATATGCTCCTTCAGTTGGTGGGTTCACAGTGATCTCCCGCACCTCTGCGGCGTATCTAGGATCTAATGCTCACAGGATGTATCCGAACTTCGTCTTGTCGGTATTGATGCCGGTGGCCTCGAAACTTCTCTCCGCCATGCAAAACTACATCTCTGGGTCGTCTGGGCAGAAAGGGGGAATTCGGACAGCGGTTGATCTCCTGCTGTTTCCCTTGTGGTGATTCACTCGGCTCACTCATATTCTCGTTAGAGCACTCTTCAGCTTTTAAAGTCCTTAAAATCACGTCGGGGTCACCAATGTAGTATTTAATCAAATTATTTAATTTTCATGTCCATACAAAAACAAATCACTTTTTAGACAGGTTAATTAATACCTAGTGAAAAACAAATAAAACGTAAAATCTTCTAATATTTGAATTTCCTAGAGCAGCAGCTGACCAGTAGGTAGGGGGCTGAGTAGCTACTAGCATAGAGCCCACAATACTGTGTTATAATGATTCGAAAATTTCTTTTGAAACTACTCGACCAAACTGTAGAACATTTTTTCTAATGCTGGTTCCTTGTGAATAAATAAATAATGACACATGCAGATAATTATCTGTACCCTCAAGGTGGGGCTCACAACGTTTTTATCACCGCGGACCGGTCAGTTTGATAATTTAACCATGGCCCTGGGGGTGGGGGGGGAGAGTAGGGTGTTCACACATCAAGAATCCGCAAGTCTAAAGAATCGTTACACACAAGATCAAGCATATGATTTTTTTTCTGGTGTGCACCTCGACTTTAAAGCTTATCTCGAAACTGGTTTTAATTTAAGAGTGAATCTGTATGCCGGAAGTCAAAAATTGTATAATCTGTTATAGATGCCATCCAAGGCCAGAGCAGCAGTTGATGGCCGATCTTCCGGCTGAAAGAATAACAGAATGTAGACCATTTCAATTAACCGGAGTGTACTACTGTGGACCAATAATGATCAAGTCTGGTATTCACAGAAAGACGCGTAACGTAAAATCTTACCTTTGTTTATTTATATGCATGGTGTCAAAGGCCGAAAAATTTAGTCAAAAGTGTCAAATTTAAGATTGTACTATCTCTGAGCACAGAGAGCTTTTTAAATGCACTAAAACGCTTTATCTCGCGTCGTGGCAGACAAAGTAGGATGTTTTCAGATAATGCAACTAATTTTAAAAGGGTAGATAACGACTTAAAAGATTTTATTTATTTTTGATTAAATCTAGTGATAAAATTGATAACTATTTATCAACATTAGCCAAACAGTGGGAATTTATACCCCCTCGTGCTCCACACTTTGGTGGGCTATGGGAGGCGGGAGTTAAATCAGTTAAATACCACTTAAAGCGAATAGCGAGTATCACTTCATTAACATATGAGGAAATGAAAACTGTTTTGTGCCAGATCGAATCTTGCTTAAATTCCAGGCCACTGACTCCTTTATCCAATGATCCTTATGATCTTAATCCTTTAACCCCTGGTCACTTTCTCATCGGAACCCGTTTAGAGCAAAATTTTCAACATGTGCAATTCAACCGTTTAAATAATTACCAAAAATTAACTCAGCTCATTCAATCCTTTTGGTCGAGGTGGCGAAAGGAGTACCTGGCGGAGCTGCAAACCGGAACAAAGTGGACTGACGGACACCAAAGGCAACTGCGGCCTGGCAACATGGTCATACTAAAGGAAAACAACGTGCCTCCTTGCTTTTGTAGGCTGGGACGAGTGACCGCTATGCTACCATCACTACATCGCAATGGACAATTCAAAAGGCTATTTCCAAATTATGCCTACTGCCCCTAGAGGATAATATTGATCCGAAGATAACTACGTACTTACACAATAGACCAGAGGCGTCAGAATAAAATTGACTCCCTAAAGGACTATAATTTAATTGACTTAAGTGCGAAGAAAAAACAATAATTTAATTGACTTATGTATATTTATTTTTACTTGGATATTTGTTTTCATTTAAAAAAAGGACTCAATAATCCTCAAACCCTCATATTTAGCCTTTTTGGTGGGGAGAATTATGTAAAAGAATATATTTAATTATTATAAGTTGGTCTGTTCCTATTTTTAGTTTTTAGTTCGTTTAGTTAATTTTCATAAAGAGAATGATTAATTGCATTGTTTAATTTACCACCTCCAAGCAGATCAATTTGAAATTATTATAAATTCACTGGCCCATGTATATTCACCCTCTTTCTGCATTTGGATTCTTATAAAGAATCATCATTCCAGTCCGTAATAATAAAAGTCGGGAATTATTTTATAAATTCTATAAAGTATAAATAAATCTCCATAAAATCTTTCGCAAGTGCTTTATTAGTATAAAACACAACAACATAGTATAAAATGAAATCGCTCAAAATGTATGTGCGCGTTAATCTTTTAAACTACGCAACGGATTTTCAAACGGTTTTCACCAACAGATAGAGTAATTGAAGAGAAATGTTTATTTGTATAATACATGTAAATTATATTAGAGAAAAGCTGAGAAATTTAAAGAAAACATATTTTTGTGCGATTTAAAACAGCTGGCGGGCCGTACTATAGTCACTTTTGAAATTCGTTCTACGGAAGAAATTGGAAAATAGATGTCCCAGAGTAAATAGGTATTTGATTTTCCCTTTTCAAATATCCAGTTTTGCATTGCAAGCATTGTATTGGCGATCGCTAACTTTATTATTATATAAATAAATAAATAATAATAATATATAGTTGATTCAAGAGGAAGGTTTATATCTATAATACATGCTTATTATAGTAGAGAAAAGCCGAGAAATTCAAATATTCAATTCAGGCAGCGGGCAGCGGGCAGCAGGCAGCTGGCAAGCGGGTGGTGTGGATTATAATAAAGGTTGGGTAATCGCGTTGTGTTTCGTTAGCCACAGCAACGTGTGGCCGGGTCTGCTAGTATTTTAATAAAACACTTCCGGCTAAATATTTTGGGAAGGCTTACTTGGTTTCATATTATAGAATATTCAAAGCACAACAATGTAAACTAATTTTGTCTGATGAAGGGATATTAACAATAAAAAATACATATTTACAAGTATAATGTTAAAAAACCGAGATGAAATTACTCAACCCTCAAATTTTTTATAAATATTCATTTTTATCGTCTCTAAAGTTATAGTTTTAGTAAAGTTTTAATTTTGTTGCTTGAAGGGCTTTCCTACATTATATTTACTATATTTATTATTGGGACTCCAGAGCTAACGGCAGCAGGAATCATATTTTTCCATTACGCTATTTAGTCCTTATCTATAATAAACTTACAAATACTGCGTGTCTTCTTCGCTAACAACCAATTAATGTATTTACAAAGGCATGCGAAAGGTTGCACGTGCAAACGTTCGAAGTATGATGGAATCGGTATCTCCTACACTGAATAAAGGACGCTGTTTATAGAATTCTACCATGTTTTCCAATAAATCATCACTCGTAATTAATTACCCTTCATTCTGCAATCAAACTTTCATTCAAACTTTTTTCTTGCCTTCAAAGCACTGACGGAATAATTAGAAGTTTTATGAAACATGACAAAATGTTTAATGATAAGACACTTTGGTGAACTTGATAAACGTGATGCAGGAGGATGATGCAATAAAACTATTGTGAATAATTACTTCATTTCATAATTCCGGGACCAACTACCACATACATGCACTTATTCCTCACCTATACACACACACGGAAACAAATTCACCTCATTTTAATTTTTATTTCTTTTATACATTCAATAATATTCTAATACTGTCCAATCTGCTTACAATCAGCGCTCCCGAAAATCTTTGAATCCCTTGTTCTCGATTTAATCTATCCGTCAATATTAAAAGTTATAGATAAAAACCAACACGGATTCGTTTCTGGTAGGTCAACTGCTACTAACCTGTTACTTTACCATAACTATATTACAGAATCGTTACACAGATTTTTCAAAAGCTTTCGACAAAGTATCACATAAATTATTACTTAATAAACTGTACGGAATAGGACTGAGAGGCAAGTTGTTGGGTTGGTTGTCAAGTTACTTGTCTAACAGAATCTTATTTGTTAAAATTAAACATTCCAAATCTAAGTTATTATATGCAACTAGTGGTCTACGGCAAGGGAGTCATCTCGGACCCATCCTTTTTCTTATATTCATAAATGATACCATAAGTTATTTCGACGATGTAAAAGTTCTGCTTTTTGCCGATGGCATCAAATTATGTAAAGAAATATACAATATAAGTGACTGCCTAATCCTACAGTCAAACATCTACAAATTACACAAATGGTGTGTTGCAAACAACTTATTCCCGCTAACGAACAAAGACCCCGCTATCTTTCAAATATACAATAAATAACAAAATCTTAAAAAAAGTCAAAGAAATCAGGGATCTTGGAGTTATATTTGACTCTCAATTAAATTTTATAAATCACATACAACAAATAACCAACAAAGGCATGAAGACACTAGGATTTATAATCGGAACCATGAAAGACTTCGATTCGTTAGAAGTTATAAAAATTGTATATTTGTCACTAGTATGCAGCTTGCTGGAATACATTTCCATAGTTTGGTCACCATATAATCAAATTCTTATAAAAAATTTTGAACGAGTGCAGCACAAATTTTTTACGATTTATTAACTTTCAGTTACATATACCTATTCAACACATTAACTATACATTCTTACTAAATACAATTAAATTGCATTCCCTAGAAAACAGAAGAAACATAATTGACATAACTTTTTTGTTTAAAATTATTCACTCCGAATTAGACTGTTGTGAACTCCTGCATCACATTGACTTTAAGGTACCAACTCGAGCGACAAGGCAAAACATAGTATTCGGCAACAATAATTCTGGAACCAACTACCTCATACATGCACCTATTCCTCGATTTCATACACTTGCAAACAAATTCACCTCAAGTATCAATGTATTTAATACAAAGTTACCATTATTTAAGAAACACTTGAATGACATTTTTATCCAGTATATTTTGATATGTAGGGAGAATCACATATCACATTGCATATATTTGTGTATTTTTATATTTATCTACGATTTAAAAACCTGTTGCCGTTTTATTTTGGATGGTCCGATGCTCTGCGCTTGCACAGCGCGGGTATAAACTTTGCGCCCTAAAGTTAAAGCTAAGACTTACGGATTTTCAATACTTAGTTTGCATGGAAACACTATGATATGAAACAAAACACTATGATATTTTTTACGTACATTTGATTTGAGTTGTCAAGAATTGTTTTTATGTAAATTTTGTAAACATACAATGTGTACTATTTTATGCCATCTGCAACTTTAAAAACTTTCTCTTTTATTGTAATGCATTATTTTTACTAAAATGTATCTTTATACCTTCCATTTATGTGATGTTTACTTTTTCAAGTTCATATTTTTTATTCAAAACTTTGTCTCTGTATTATATACTTATATGTAAAAGCCCATCGGGCCTTAAAATATTTATAAATAAAATAAATAATATTAATTTAAATTTATTTAAACAATTTATTTGTATTGTAAACAGGTTCTGCTATGTAATTATTATTAAGCGTGACAGCTGTTTTGCCTTCTGACGGCATTATCAATCTGTCTGACAATGCCTTCAGTTTGATAATGCATTCAGAAGGCAAAACAGCTGTCGCGTGTAATAATAATAAACTGTTTGTTCATAAATAAACTGTTCTTAAAAATTGAATAATAGTAATATCTTAATTAATATATAAAACAAAGTCGGGTTAGTTACAATACTTATAACTCAAGAACGGCGGGACTGATTTTTATCATCTAAGATTTGTTGGATTTGTCTCCGCCCCTAATTGCAAAAAAGCTATTAAAACATCGGAAAAATTCACGAAAAAAAATATGGAAAAAAATTCTTTTCCTCGTGCATTTTGTAAGGAACGATTTTTTATATTTTGAAAGAACTGCAGCAATATTGTGATACATATATATATGAATATTATAATGTTTATCACAATTTATGGGTAACTTTGTACGGTAATTTGTGGATATTTATGAGTTTTATGGAAGACCATAAATATTTATGGGTTATTGTATGGTAATTTGTGGACATTTATGAGTTTTATGGAAGTGCATGGAATTATATGGATACCTTTACGCGGTAATTTGTGGATTTTTATGAGTTTTCTAAAAAGTGCATGGATATTTATGGATACCTTTGTACGGTAATTTGTTGATATTTATGAATTTGTGGAAGTGCACGGATATTTATGGATACCTTTGTACGGTAATTTATTTATTAATTTATTTATTATTAGTTTCAATAGCAAGATTTGAACATGTATGCATAATGTATAGTATAAGTATAGATATTATTTTTTTTTACAGACCTCCTCACTAGGATTTCCTGTTCTGAGGTGGCATGTAGTTTTTTAAAATATTTGTATTTGGTTATGGATTGTCTTTATATCATCTTCATGATGTTTGTAATTTTATTATCACTTTGATCTCTCAGCCATGTTTTTACTTTTGTTTTTAATATATACATTTCCTTTATATTTTTGATTTGATCTGGTAGAGCATTGTATAATTTCATAGCATTGAATTTATTATTTCTCTGTCCAAAAGATGTGTTCAAACTGGGAGTAACCAGGATGTTATTGCTTACTGCCCTGGTTGAGTATTTATGTTGGGCAGTGGAGTATACATATTTTTTTTTTTTAGTTTAAATAAAATATTTTTTGAATAAAGTTTCTGTACATTGAAGACTTTAAAGTTATTAAATATTTCTTCCGTCGGAGTTCTAAGCGGAACTTTCAGTATTGTCTTTAGTACTCCTTTTTGGGCTATATTTAGTCGCTCTGTGTGAGTGCTCAAGGCAGACCCCCCCCCCATCCAGTTATACCGTACTCTATTTGTGATTGATACAAAGCATAGTATACTTTTTTAATATCGTTTATGTTGAGGATATTACGAATGTTTCTAACGAAGTATATGTACCTGGTTAGTTTTTTTGTAATTACGTCAATTTGTGAGTTCCATCGGAGATTATCATCAATTTCAATTCCAAGATATTTGATGCTTTTGGTGTGTGCTATAGTGAGACAGAGGCATGATAAGCCTTGATTTTGTTGATAAATTCCTTGGCATGTGTGTAATTTGAGATTTAAGTCCTCCGACGGCTGCCCTCTGGCTGTTATAGAAAATGTGAGATATTTTGTTTTTTTAACATTAAGCGTGAGGGAATTTCTTTTAAGCCAGGTTTGCAGGAGACAAGCCCGTGATCCGCTTCTTTGTAAGTATTTATCCAATCTTTTTCGTTAAATAAAATTACTGTGTCATCAGCAAAACAATAATTTTTCCTCTTGTTTCTAGGTTACAGATATCATTGATGTATATCAAAAACAATATTGGTCCTAGTACGCTTCCTTGTGATACGCCATGGTTGATTAGGAGAGGTTTGCTTTTTCTATTATTAATTTGTTGATATGTATGAGTTTATGGAAGTGCATGGATATTTATGGATACATTTGTACGGTAATTTGTGGATATTTATGAATTTTATGGAAGTGCATGGATATTTATAGACACCTTTGTACGGTTATTTGTGAATATTTAAGAGTTTTCAAAAGGTGCATGGATATTTATGGATACCTTTGTTTGGTAAATTGTGGTCATTTATGAGTTTTATGGAAGTACATGAATCGTTATGGATGTGTACTTTAATTTTTGGATATTTATGAGTCTTATGGAAGTGCATGGATATTTATGGACACCTTTGTATGGTAATTTGTGGATATTTATGAGTTTTCTAAAAAGAACATGGATATTATGAATATAATGTTTATCACAATTTATGGGTATCTATGTACGGTAATTTTTGGAAATTTATGAGTTTTATGGAAGTGCGAGGATATTTTTGGACACCGTTGTACGCAATTTGTGGATATTATTATTGTATGGTAATATTTAAGGATTATTGTATGGTAATTTGTGGACATTTATGAGTTTTATGAATGTGCATGAATATTAATGGACACCTTCGTACGGTAGTTTGTGGATATTTATGAGTTTTATGAAAGTGCATGGATATTTATGGATACCTTTACGCGGTAATTTGTGGATTTTTATGAGGTTTCGAAAAAGTGCATGGATATTTATGGATACCTTTGTACGGTAATTTATGGATATTTATGAGTTTTATGGAAATGCATGGATAATTATGGATACTTTAGTACTGCAATTTGTAATTTGATATTTTTGAGTTTTATGAATGCGCATGAATATTTATGGACACCTTTGTACGGTTATTTGTGGATATTTAAGAGTTTTCAAAAGGTGCAGGGATATTTATGTATACCTTTGTATGGTAAATTGTGGTCATTTAGGAGTTTTATGGAAGTACGTGAATCGTTATGGATGTGTACGTTAATTTTATGAGGATTTTTATTAGATTTCTAAAAAGTCCATGGATACTTATGGATACCTTTGTACGGAATTTGTTGATATTTATGAGTTATGGATATTTTTGGATACATTTGTACGGTAATTTGTGGATATTTATGAGTTTTATGGAAGTGCATGGATAATTATGGACACCTTTGTACTTGTAAGTTGATATTTTTGAGTTTTATGAATGCGCATGAATATTTATGGACACTTTTGTACGGTTATTTGTGGATATTTAAGAGTTTTTAAAAAGTGCATGGATATTGTATGGTAAATTGTGGTCATTTGTGAGTTTTATGGAAGTACATGAATCGATATGGATGTGTACGTTAACTTTATAAGTTTTATGGAAGTACATTGATATAACTTTGTACCGTACGGCCAAAAGTATTTTCGTTATTTGTTTTGGGGGTGTTATGCCGTGTTGCTCTACCTCCTTATTCCATCATCACGGCAGATCCGGTAGACATTGTCACATCTACCGGATCTGCCCTGATGATGGACACTGCAACACTGTCCAAAACGTTGGCAAAAGAATGAGGTAGCGCAACACGGCATAACAACCCAAAAACAAATAACGAAAATATCTAAAGAAGATTATATACACGTTAATGCAACTATATATCTATCATGTAAATTTTTTTTTTAAATTTGGTACAAGTTTTTTTTAGTTATCCACACATTATATACTCTTACAATCTCTGAATCACGCAGTAAATTATCTAAATATAATATAATACTGTAAAAGCCCATCAGGAGTTCAAAATTAATAAACAAAAGGAGCTCATAAAAACATTTTTCCAGATAAGTAATTTAAGTTCGTACTTTCACGTCCCATCGCAAATGTCTTCGTGTTCAGCTTCAGCGGTATTAGAGGGCAACCTGTTGCTAGTGGAAAATTTTCATTTCATAAAGGTTTTGTAGCTTTTGTAAAGTCAACTTTTTCTCAGAATGGCGCAAGCAGGAAATATGTTAAATTCTTACCCAGCAGCGTTCACATTTTATTCCAAGTTTTAATTTTATTTTCATTTTATATAAATTTTTTCAAAACCTGACAATAACTAAGTTTTTTTTCACCCTACAGTGGATCCAAAATAATACAATTCAATTAAATAGATTTGACTTGATACGCCAGGATTTTTACCCGCAATTTTCGGATTGCTTAGGCTTAGAGAGTTTTACCCCTCAACCACGGAGGCAATCGATTCGGCTGAGTAAGGCGGCACTTGTACCTTGTTTCAAATATCTTTTTTTATAACTTGTTTTCAGAATAAAATGATAATATCCATTCATGTACCTATGAAACTGCTTGCGAATTCTACTTATTTTTTTATTATTTCAATGATTGAATGTTTAAGAATAGAAACAGTGGAAAAGTCAAAGAAATACTCTTGTTTGAATGTCACGGCATTGACCTGTAATATAGTTTTTTTTTTTGCGAGTTTATATTTAGATACACAGGTAGAACTTGTACTTCAAACTCAGCGTAAACTTTGAATTACTTTGTCTTTAACGCTTGAATGATTGAATATTTCCAAAAGCGGAACAGATGGCAGAGTAGTGAGTGAATAGTTTATCCTACCTTGACCCTTGATAAATTAACGAGAATAATTAAACGTAATACGGCGAGGTCGTACGGTATTTACAATTTTCAAAGGAATCAAACTAAAACAACTACCCAAACTTTTTGGTTTTGAAATGAGTATAATATGCTTAGTTTCTACCGGGGTGGCGTTTATCCAGTTCCTACACATCCCTAACTACAAACAAACCACCTGTTATTGGAAAGAAGTTTTGGATGGAACAACAATCATTGAACATAATTGCAAAGTTTATTAATACGTACATTCATGTTGAAAGGGATTGTATGGTCTGCAAGGGGGTTGACAACAGAATAATTTGAAACGCAAATTAATGCGTTATATTTGTTAAGGGGGTATGGGGAGGGGGAGGGGGGGAGTGTGAATAGGGAAGGTGGAGGAGGCGGATTGGATACTTAGCGAGCGAAGCCGGGGCAAAGCTAGTATTATATATTTCCTTCGCAGTTTTCTGCATTTAGTCAAATAGTCACATTATATATAGACGAGGGTGTTAAATTAAGCCCCACACTTCCCGGAAATAAGTTATTTTCCAGTATTGCCTGAAGCTATCGGGAGAACGTTATTTTAAATTGCAATTGAAATCAATAAATTTCTATCTATAACTAGCTGGTCCCGGCGTGCGTTGCTATGCTATTTAATAAAGAAATTGTTTCTCCCTGAGTGTCCTTTCCCATTCGTCCCGTTCCTCTTCCGCCTCTCCTTCTTCTCCTGCGTCCTCTTCCCCTCTCGCGTTCCCACTCCGTCACCTCCACCTTCCCTCTCCCCACTCCACCCCCCCCCCCCCCCCTTTCCCCGTTCCGCGAACTTCCCTCCCGAGTTCCCCTCCCCCCTCACACGTCCCCTTACCCTCCCACGTTCCCCTTCCACCTACCTAGCCTTCCATCTTCCCTTTCCCGCTCCCTCGTCCCGCCAACCCTCCTCCCGCGTTCCATATATTCAATCCCAGTACATTCAGTTTTTAAACAGCCCTCGTGCCACCTTTTACAATTTTTAATCAAATTTACATTTTTCATGTATATTAAATTTGGTACCTAACATAGGTACCTATTTAAAATATCTATAATTCTTGATTCGATTCAAACTATTAGGGGAGTACCTACATTAAATAAATTTATCAACTTAAAGATTTTCAAAAATAGAATTGTTTAGCAAAATGTCATTCTCAAACACGCGAACTGTTAAACGTGCGATACTCGTAAGGTTTTCTGAAATTATCCAATTTTCTTAATTTTTCTCTCCGTAAGAACCATCCTCGTACTTCAAGGAATATTCTAAAAAAATAATTAACGAAATCGGTTCAGCTGCTCTAGAAATGTGCGCTTAGCAACAAATTCAACGATTCGTTTTTAAATATAAGATAATCAACAATTTTCTTTGTTGTGTCATTTTAATGAAATAAAATGAAAGTTAGTAAATAATATAAGTATATTTGTTCTTGTTCTTAAATTTGGTTCCTTTGAGAGACCGGTAAACAGAATTGAAACATAATTTGAATTAGCTATGTTCAATTTAGTTTTGTTTACCAAATTGAAAGCATCTCAAACTTTATGGTCTTCGCTTCCCTCCGTCAATTCAACTTCTAACAACATTTCCCAGGAAGAGGGAGTGCAAGCGTCTCATTTAGCTTCAGCTACTGCAATTTGAATTTAAATTAATTAATTCCGTTTAGAACAAAACAGCTTCTAAACAATTAATAAAATAACCTACCGCGAAAGTACCTAAAAAAATAAATAAAACATTTTGCAAGTTTCTTTGGAAATTGCTCGGTACGAAGCAAACCGTCGAACTTTATCGTGTTTCTTGTTCTTTAAGAAAATGGGAAAAAAATTAATAAGTGATGACTTATTTTCGATAGTCGATATCACAAAACTACGACCTCTCGCGCTCATATTAAATTACATAGACAATGTTTTGGGAAAACACTTCAGACCACATTTTTTGGGAAAGTGAACTGAAAACGAAATGATTTTCTTTTATGACGTTTTCAGGGCAGAACATGCAGAACTAAATTTGACTGATTAAGGTATTTTAATTCTAAATAATAAGGAATTTTAATGCTCATTTTAATCCTATATGAGGAATTAGAATGCTTACCTTAATTCTAAATAAAGTGTTTTGATGCTTTTTATAATCCTTAATAAGATATTTCAATTATTGTTGTTTATTTTTGGGGTGTTATGCCGTGTTGCGCTACCTCCTCCTTTAGCCAACGTTTCGGACATCGTTACAGTGTGTCAGCACACCTGCCCTGATGATGGACACTGAAACGATGTCCGAAACATTGGCTAGAGGAGGAGGTAGCGCAACACGGCATAACACCCCAAAAATAAACAACAAAAATACTTTTGGCCGAGAAAATCTAAAATCATATCCAAGGTATTTTAATGCTGATTTTAATCTTAAATAAGGCTTTTTAATGTTTATTTTAAAACTAAATAAGGCATTTTAATGCTTATTTTAAAACTAAATAAGGCATTTTAATGCTTATTTTAAAAGTAAATAAGGCATTTTAATGCTTATTTTAAAACTAAATAAGGCATTTTAATGCTTATTTTAAAACTAAATAAGGCATTTTAATGTTTATTTTAAAACTAAATAAGGCATTTTAATGCTTATTTTAAAACTAAATAAGGCATTTTTATGCTTATTTTAAAACTAAATAAGGCATTTTAATGGTTATTTTAAAACTAAATAAGGCATTTTAATGGTTATTTTAAAACTAAATAAGGCATTTTAATGGTTATTTTAAAACTAAATAAGGCATTTTAATGGTTATTTTAAAACTAAATAAGGCATTTTAATGCTTATTTTAAAACTAAATAAGGCATTTTAATGCTTATTTTAAAACTAAATAAGGTATTTTAATCTTAAAAAACTTCAACGTTTTCAATTATTTCATGAAATTTTATAATCCATATAATCAATGATAAACTACTCAATTCTCAAATATCTGAAATTTATAAATAGAATTGTAATATTTTACATTAAAATCTTGAAAAACAAATAACCATTTTCATATAAACTTCATTCATCATTTGCAATTAGTTTTATAAATCCTACTAATTGTAAATGATGAATGAAGTTTATATGAAAATGGTTATTTGTTTTTCAAGATTTTTGTAAAATATTACAATTCCTTAATTAAACATTCCTTTTATCGTCTAAAAGTCCTGAAGTGTTTGTTAGTTTAAGTTTTGATTTTGTTGCTGGAAAGACTTTCCCACATCGTATTTATAATATTTATTTAAAAATACGCAACTTTCCATTACGCTACCATTATCATTATTCAAGGTGAAATATGCAATACTTGCGCAATTGAGAATAAAAGGCAACGACCTTATGACCTTTAACCAATCTACGCAACTTGCATGAGCACCGTTTGCGTTTTCGGGCATGAATATAAAATGATCAATTATCTACACTCCCTAAGTGTTGATGTAACACATTCCAATAGTCCAAAGGTATACTTTCCAAGTGGTCACATTAGTGACGTCCTCCGTGGTCCCGAGATAATACTCTCGACTCACAATCCGAATGTTGCGGGTTCGAATCTGGCGTTCGCAAATAAATTTTATTTGATTAATTTGTGGTATTTCACAATTAATTAACTTAAAAAATATATATTGTATATTTGCGACGTTCCACAGTGGAACATACTCTCAGTATCGCCCTGGTGTAAAACCACCATTCAGAATTGACACGTTGCTTTAAATGGCTTTAGCCGTGTTTGGTGAACAGATCTGAATAGCCAGATACATCCCCACCTTCCTCCTCCCCATCTCCTTCCCTTCCACACTACCTTCAGCCTCACAACATACCCCAATTGTGGATGTCTTAGTCTCACTGGCTCCAGAAGGGAGCAGTTGGTGACTCTTGTTCGGGATTCATGTAAAAAAAATAGCTCTGCCTCTTACCATACTCACATAAATTACTAAAGAAGGTTATTTTTTTAGTCCATTTAAAATTAACTAACCTTGCATTATTATAATTTCCTTTGTCTTATTGATTTTTCAATTGCCAAATTCGATAGCAGTCAGGTAATATTCATTTCACACTTTTCTATACTATATAGCAAATAATATTGAATTTGCAAATTTGTCAAAAATACAAAGTTAACTTCATGAAATATTCACATGGTTAAACATAAATAAAATGAAATTAAATGTAACCAAAAGTACATTATTAGGGAAGGTGTGACATAAAGGTTCCTTGGTATCTTTTTTATATATAGAGCATAAGAAACTCCCTCAGTATTGTGGGAAGGAAAAATACAGTTTTCCCTCCGGTAAGGTTAGTTAGGCTAGGTAAATAAAAGAGATTATCTCACAGTAACAAATACTACTACATTTATACATTCTTAAATACAAGGGTGCCCTTCAAAGGACCGGGATTCATATTCCCAAATAAAACAAAAAACATACTGATAATTAAGCTGGAAGAAAGTTAAATACAAAGAAAAGAGCATACCTGCGGACCATCTATCTATTTAAATTCTATTTATTCTAACTTGACGCGAACGCATATTAACCGGCGACCACGTAGCGTGTGGAGGAAACGAGGTCCATAAGCATGCGGGATCTCCAGGTCAGCAACCGGGAAAGTCCCCGAGGAAGGCTCCAGAGGTTGGGGACTTCTCCCCAGGGAGCAGGATCCAGCATCAGGTCCAGTGTACCGGTTGAGCGCATTTGTTCATCCCAAGTATCGCACCTTTCATCCGGAGATGAGCGCTGGGCGTCATCCGCCACAAATGGGTACCGCCACGACCGTCACAAAGTCTTGCCCATGCAAATCTCTCGAACGCGCCACCCGCGATTCCGTAGATAATTCACAATCAAATTTGAACGTGGCGGTGTGTTAGCCTCGAAAACATGGCGATCTCTCTGTTGCTCCAGAACAATTCAAAATAAAATCTGTTTCACACACGGAACTACTTTCAGCTCGTGGTTAGAATTAATGACATAATTCTTATAAAGGGTATTAACCAATAATAGTGATATTATCACGTAATGAACACAAACTTATATTTTAGGTGACCATTCGAATTAACGTCGGGCTCCCGGAACGGCGGTAATTCAAAAAGTGACGCCGGAAATTCATGAATAGAGTTGCTAATCGAAAAAATCTAAAATACGGCGATTCAACAATTAAAGTAAGCGGCCAGGAGAAGGTTTATTAAGTCAGAAAAATAATTATTACTACGTAATAATTATTATCGTGACAAAGGGTATTACAGAAGAAACTAAACAAAATTACTTTCCTAAATATAGACAATCAAAATATTGAAGAAGTTGAAGAAATCAAATACCTGGGAATCATAATCAACAACAAGTTAAAACATAACACTTAGAAATTTTAAAAAAGTGATTTAAACATAGCTTTTAGAACCAATCATAATATAGGAACAAGCCTTATAAGCTAAAAAAGTTGAAATTCTAAACTTAATATCCAATCCAATCTAAGTACATTAAACTTAATAACGGTGGCGTACATGAATTAAAATGTGACTCAAAACTGGTAACTCAACTAGATTCATAGATCATAATATACGATGTTATAATAATAAAAGCTCTTCTTCAAAATTCGCAGAACATCTTACCACTTAAAAACAACAAGCCGAAACCGTTTTAAAAAGGGTCTTAGGTTAAATTTGCTTGAACAATTTTATAATCTTATAAATAAAGCAAGGTAAGTTATTTATTCCCCAATCCTTAGTATGTTTATAAAATTTAAACAATATACAGCACTTAAACGAGTCATAGCAATAAAGTCATTATGAAACAATAATTAAGGAAACCTTAATACTTGGTGGGGGAAAACAGATCCCACACAATGGAGTGTCAAGACACTTAAGACACAATAGACTTGAGTCTCTACTAAATTTCTCAGAAAATTGGTTTTACCTGTAATAAATCAATTTAGACACTTTCAAAATTGACATTTAGATTCATATAAATATGTGGTCTCAATTGGTTCAACAACAGTTTGAAAATGGTATCGTAAACCGAAACATCTGGACTTAAATACCTGCAGAGCTTGATAAATTATCAAATTTAATTTTATATGTTTTAAAAAATTAAATGCAGTTCAACATTGCACTTTGCATTGTAAATATCTCAACACTCGTTTTGCATAGTTCCAATGTATATGACCATAACAATTATTAAATTGGCTAAGATAGCTGACAGAAGAAGCAATGTCTGGTATCGTTAATAATAATCTAAGTACATTAAGCTTCCAATTAATTTTTGGTAAGGAACATTAGGTAAACATTTTTCTGTTAACTTATCCAAATTCAATTTAGGCTCAATTGGAGTACTTTGTGTTTTACAATCAGACATCTGAAATTTAGAAACTAACTGTTCAATATATTGTTGTTGATCTACAGCAATAACATTTTTATTTTTATCTAAATTAATTCTCATGCCTAGATATTGTCTAACAGGCCCTAGGTCCTTCAACTTAAATTCTGAACCTAATACATTTTTTTAATTTAGTAGTTTCAGCCTCACTGTTAGAAAAAATTAGAAAATCGTTTACATAATGAGACCTTGTTTTAGAATGGTGGGAAATAGCCCTTGGCGGATGGTAATATTAAGTAGATGCGTTAATGGTTGAAGTATACCAGGGGCAATTTTTTTAAGAACATTGTAAGATATTTCATCAATGCCTGTTCATGAAGAGTTTTTGAGCGAGTTTATTACTAAAGAAACTTCTTTCTCTGTAATCTTTTTAAGATCAAAGCGGGTTGGGAAATCATCATTGGTCGCGTGGTCACTTGGACCAAGCGTATCGTTATTTATTTGGATTTTTTTTTTGCTAGTTACGGACCTATGTTTGTAAAGTACTGGTTTATGTAATTGACAATTGTGTTGGGGTTCGATGTAAAGTCTACAGTGATATCTTTGATATTGAGAGAGTTTAAGGTGTCAGTGGCTTTATTTGAATTGGTAGCTTCCTTGAGGACTTTCCATATTTTTTTAGGGTCATTGTTGCATTCGGCAATTTTTTTGTTGTAATATAGATTTTTGGCTTTCCTAATGACTTGTGTGCAGATATTACGGTATCTTTTGTAGAAATTATGGAGTGTGATATCATATGGGTTTGTGGCACATTTTTTGTGTATGGAATTGCGTTTCCGAATGCAGTTGATTATAGTATGGTTTATCCAAGGTTTGAGAGGTTTGATCGCTTTAGGAATGGTGTTATTATTTCTGTTAGTTTCGTCTAGTAACAACTATAAAAGGTACGTTCTTCTGTTTGTTGTTTCTTAACACTAGAAAGACCGGAGCCTTCATTTTGACGGCAACCCGAAGTAAAGTGTCGATATAATGCTTAATAATTATTTTATTGGTGTGATTTTTTTTTACATTTCATTATTTATCGTTTAACAACTATGGTGAAAAAACAGGTACTTGTTTTAATTACTTTTTGAGATATATTGACTTATACCTACAAAGACCGCCGCCTTCAACGTGACGGTTTGGGCCATAATGCTGAGTTTGTTTACAACCTTCTTTATCCAATTCAACAACATACACATTCCTTCTCGTTTATGATAGTACTATTGTCTGTCGCTTTCTTTCGGTGTCGCGTATCATTCGAACTCGATTTGTACGTTGATTGGTCACTGTCACATAATTTATAAAAATGAAAAAACATCTCTCGCCCAAATTTATTTTATGGCTTGTTGGAGAAGGACAAACCCCTACTAAGTCACTAAACGTAGCGAACCACTTGGAATGTCCTATGGCAGAGGTTTTGGTTATCCAATAAATGGTTCCCGGGGCAGCGGTACCCATATCCGCCACCCAATTTGATAAAGCCATCAAAATGACGGTCGTGGTCTTTATAGGTATGGAGCAGTACCCGGTCTTTCTAGTGTTAAATATCAATATACATTCTTATGTATGTAAAAATCTATGTACGTTATTGTGTGTGTTTTTAATTATGTATCTAAGTACATTCGAACATATTATTACACTGTCTGTCCTCACACACAATTTCATTGTTTGAATGATGATTGACGATGTGATTTACGTTCTGTTTCAGCATGTGTCACATTGCTCCAGAAATGGAGTACCATAGACATCCAAGTCTATGATAGATTACACACTAAAGAAAGCCGTTATCTTAATTATTTAACTTCAGATTTATGGCCATGGATGTCGAATCGTGTGATCGATTACCTTGACCCAAACAAATGTCTATCATTTACGTTTTATTTTCAAATAAAATGCTGAGAAATTAAAATCCTGTTGGTGAATCATGTATTTGGACGGGCGGAAAGCTTTTTATATTATTTTGTTCCATTTTGTACGTTTGCCGAAAATAGTCCCTTACATAAACAAGAGCACTTTTTTCGTAAATACATCACACGTAATAGGAAGCTACAAATGTGCTGAATGATTATATGATTTGAAATGTGTGTTGTATCATACAAAATTTTGTTTAAAAATTTAACAAATCTGCCAACAACCTACGGTAAAACCTTAGTGTACTAAAAATAAACATATTTTTTCAAAATTTAAAACATGTGTTTACTAGATGAAAGAAAAGTCTTTCAAAATCAACTTATAATTTTATGTGGAAAAGTGTAAATACGTCTAAAATTTGATTTAAAAATTAAGTATTTCCGGTTTTTGTCTGGTTATTCCCTCCTTAGACATTTCTTACGAGATTTTTGCTTTATTTTAAAGAGTCGTGTTTAATTAAGCCATTTCACATTTTTAGCATAAATATTATCGAAAAATGTAACAATATAACTTTGTAAAAACCACTTATATAGTGTGCAAATCCGACCGGTTTCGGAACAAACGTTCCTTCGTCAGGGAAAGCTTATACTAATTTGACAGTTTCGAACAATGTTTTATTATGGTAGGAGGTGGAGCCGTTGTTAGTTAATAATGTAGATTGGGTGGGTAGGTATTATAAAAAAATGTAACAATATAACTTTGTAAAAACCACTTATATAGTGTGCATTATTAATTAAATTAACCAATCTACATTATTAACTAACAACGGCTCCACCCCCTACCATAATAAAACATTGTTCGAAACTGTCAAATTAGTATAAGCTTTCCCTGACGAAGGAACGTTTGTTCCGAAACCGGTCGGATTTGCACACTATATAAGTGGTTTTTACAAAGTTATATTGTTACATTTTTCTATAATGGATAACCACAAAGTAATAGCTACATTCAAAAATATAAATATTATCGTTTTTAATATTAGCGCGCTCCCTGTAACATTAATATTTACATATATCCCCTTATTTTTCTTTTTGAGCGCTTAATACCGATCTTGTTTTGTATATAGGTATAAGCGAGTAAAGGTCCGTCTACATGCAGCGACTTGCATGCGCAATCAGTGTGTATGCTGTGCGGCATCCGTAAGACAGCGACTTGCATGCGCAAACAGTTGGTGCTAAAGTCGCAATCATTTGAAAGTGTGCAGGCCATTTGCGCATTGTACGGTTTTGCCGTCTTAAAGTACAAACTTACTTGTGCAATTTAGAAAAAAAATTAACTTCTGCAAATTAACGTTCGTGCAAGCCATTTACACGGTATACCGTTTTGCCAACTTAAAGTATGTACGTGCTTACTTGTGGAAATTAGAGTTTAGGCAAATTAAGAACAGAAATCAGAATTTGACTAACTTGATGGTAAGACGCGCCATCAATTGGAAAAAGGCAAACGGAATATTTTCAGGTACCTATGTAGGTACCGAAAAATATCATAAATGTTCAATTTCCCATGATGGTAAATTCGGTCGCCCAAATCTAATTCACAATAAACTTTTATAGGGTAAAAATACATTTTATTCGTTTTTTTCACATTAGGTATCAGCAAATAATTTTACAGAGCGCACGTTTGTATTTAGTTTGTATTAGTAAGTCTAAAGTCATGGTGTTTGAAAGGGAGAGTACGAAAACAGTATGCAACATAGTTGTGAATGATGAATACTTGGAGCAGGTGGATGAGTTTGTGTATCTGGGTAGTATGTTTACGAGAGATGGGAAGGCTGAAAGAGATATTGAAAGAAGGGTGAATGCCGGTAACTTTGGTGCCATTAATTGTGGACTGAATGCCGTTGGCGCTAATAAAAAACTGTCAAAAAAAGCGAAACTAGCAGTCCACAATGGAGTCCTGGTATCTACCCTGATGTATGGCAGTGAGGCATGGAACTGGCAGATGAAGGATGAAAGTAAACTGAATGCTGTTGAAATGAGATCCCTGAGACGTATGTGTCGTAAAACAATGTATGATCGTGTGAGAAATGTGGATATCCGCAAAGAATGTAAGGCTGATGTAAGCATAATGAGTAAGATTAAGAAAGGGACCCTCAGATGGTTTGGGCATGTAGAGCGAATGAACGAAGGAAGTAGTGTAAGAATATACGACGCCAATGTGAATGGTAGAAGAAGTCGGGGACGCCCGAGGATGACATGGCACGATCAAGTGAATCAGATACTTGAGTCGGGTCATGTCAAAAGTCAGAATAATAGAAGAGAATGTATGAGACGATGTATGAATGTGAGTGAGGCAAAGAGTGTGTGCCAAGACCGAGTTGTTTGGCGGTCCGTCCTCTCTGCCTACCCTTGCGGGGAAACGGCGTGATGGTTAGTTAGTTAGTTAGTTACGTTTGTATTTATGCGCACCGTTATTGGTTCAAATTGCTTTTTTACATTAATTCCACACAGGAGGCCTTGAGGAAAATAATTTCCCTCAGGGCCTTTGTCATCTGGGATGCTGTGTGGACGGTCTTTTTAAGGAGAAGAAGGAATGAACATTGGTCTTGAAGAGACCCATGTTGTAGTAAGGAGGAAACACAGAGTCCGGCAAATCATTCGACAGCCGAGCAGTTGAACACAAGAACGAGTCGAAGAAGCGACCCGTTCTCATATGACAAATGTCAACCATGTACAAATGTTAGGCACACACACATAGTTTGGTTAGAAATAGTTTGGAGCATTTTCCAGTAGTCCCCTCTTACCTTGCAGTAGTTCTACCGTACAGAACACCACTACACAATCAAGAATCACATTAAAATTATTCTGCTCTACCTGTATATATTTATTTGACAAAAAACTTTAATCTTATTTGGGCTGGTCGTGCATGTTTATAAAATGCTAACATCTGCAAAATCCCTTTTTCGGGGTTTCCCCAAAGGACTGCTTTGGTTCTAATATATTATTCCTAAGTTTTAAATGCGCTGTCCGGAAACTCATAGTACATGCGGAAAACTGGTTAATCTATATCACAATTGGAGTTCATTTTGTGGGAATTTTTATTTTTTTGGACTTAAGCTTTGGTTGGAGTAAATCGAGTCCGAAGTTGGAATTTTATAAGTCAATAAAAGGTTTCTAGGGTTAATATCAGCTGTGTAATAGCTTATGAAATGCGTCGAAATGTAGGCTGCCTCTAAAAGTTTTTTTAACCTTTAATTGCCGAAAAAAGTGGAAGTTTTAAAATCTACATGTGCATATCAAAAAAAAAGTTTTTTGGGTTCTGCGCTGCGAATTTCCGGATACCGTGTACATGTCGCACGCAAATCGTAAAATCAGACCGAACATGATGCACCTAAGGCTCTTCACGATCTGCCGCCAGGCACTTCATGAAGTAGCTTGGCGCATCATGATCTGCCTGATTTTTCGATCGGCCGCCAATACATATTTATTCATTAGTTATCTGAACAATTTTTTTCCTGAGTCCTGTTGGAGAGGTCGAAGGTCTCCCTTGGCCCGATCCAGCCTGACACGCAGTAAGTGGGCAGACACACCCGCCACCGAGACCTGGACAAACCTCACATCATGAACCAGGGCACCTAAGTGTCCAAACGTAGTGAACTACTTGGGGTGACTTACGGCAGAAATAGTGTTTGTTATATGGTTACCGTGGCGGCGGTACCCGTTCCCACATCTCAAATTAATGTATTATTGTAAGTAGGTATGCTTTTTACATACGTTCTCTCCTGCTTGCTTTATTAGCATCAATTTTCCTTTGCGTTATTCACCCATTTTGTATCGGCGCTGTAGTGTGCATGTGCAAGCATCCTTTAATTGTTTTTTTTTACTATTTTAATCTTTGAAAACCCACCACAGAATAAAAATTTATATTGTTTTTTTAACCTTGATTTTGATATTCCACACTATAATAATACTTATGACGATCATAAAATTTATCTCAGGTTGACCTCTTATAAGAGGATGTCAAATCCTTCAAAGAGATTTAAATGAAATATTCAAATTGTAGGAACATATTTTTCTTTCCAATTTCAATTTTCGGCAATGACAATTTTCCCAGAAAACGACTGTTAAACTTCTGGGTGTTTGTCTGGCCGCTGTCATTTTACGACGTTGAGTTTTGTAACGGAATCTTACTTGAGTGTTTTCACTTTAGACAACTTTCGACAAGAAAAGCCACTATTATGCTCTCGTTACTATAATATGTACCCCTTACTCAGTATGAATTTTTTATCTTATTATATATTTTATACTTACATTAAAATATTTAGATTAATGCTGGAAGATATTTTACGGTGGACGGAACCACAGTATGCTCTTTTAGAAACTCCTTTATCACTTACGGCAGACTAACACTTTGGCTGGGGTTAGACTCGTAATTAAAATTTACGATTTACATAAGATTTTGACAGGTCACTCACAGGAGCGTTTACATATGCATCCGACATGTGGTAATTAATGATCACGGAAGTTGTTCTGAAGTTCGACCTGTGTAAATGCTCATGCGACCGTTCACATCTGTAAATTTATTTGCGGTAAGATGGCTTCCTGTCAACAATGACCTGCCACTGTCAAATTTACGCGATTTTGTCAATAAAGACAAAAAGACCCAAATATAGTGATGAAATAGATTTTGTCAAAGGCGGCAATTAATTTCGTTTTATCCAAATGACAGCTACCTGACACCTGCTGACAACAACCGACTTAGAATTCAAAATTTCAAATACGTAAATGTTAAAAACAAAAACATTAAGATTGGAAAGGATTGGACCGATAATTGAATAGAAGGATGCTCATTTTCCAAAAAACTTAAATAAGTGGAAATAAATACTAGTTTTGTAGGAAAAAAATCCTATGAAAACAATTATCTTTTAACTTTTGACATTTCGCAACGGTGCGCGGCACATTTCGGAACTATTTCTTGCAGTAAGTCTCTTAGCTTATCAAACTGATTTTATAAGCTGTAAGAAGGCTGGAAATTCGCGCGGGTGCGATTAGACCTGTCAAAAAACTTCCGGAAGAATAACTTCTGTGACTTGCTATAAATTACGTTAAGTTGCAACGGGTTGGTTTATCATACGGACCTTCTCACCCCGGTTTCGTAGTAAATAAGTACTGGCGTATTTGAGAGGTGTAATCCCAGTTCAATTACTGTCGGTGCAGAGACTCGGCTCGCCGCTAACTTCAGTCAAGAAACCAAGCCAGAGGAGGAACGTGCTTACAGCTGTCTGGGAGATCAACCATTGGCGCTTTGGTTCGCAACATTAACATTTTAATTAATATTTTAATTGTCATTATAATTATTTCGTACTCATCATATCTTCGCATCATGGCAATCCTATTTTCAAGACCACCGAATTATCGTAACGTAACGTTATTTTATTATATTTATTTCTCAGGTTGCAAGTTTAGCTTTATTAGTTTTTGCATTCTATACTTAAAAATGCAATGGCGCCCTTATAAGTCTTTTGCACAGCACACTTGCGTTTTGCCACACATGTAACTTAATGTCTAACATCAAGCATTGTTATGAAGCGATTGTATTAATCGTAAGTTAGGTACTATTTTTTAAATGCATTTTTATTGGTTAGGTTGGCAAAGCTGGGGGAGTTTCGTTCAACGCGTCGGTAGGCGGCGTTTGTTTTTTTCCGTTTCCGGACTCTGGTTTTGACGGCGGAATGTGCGGTACGCCGTGAAAACAACGGTCACTTAATTATTAAGTTTTAAATACGATGTGATTGAAATCGAAGTTTTGGGCATCTGCATCCGGGGGAAGGAAACACGTTGTGTTTTTTTAAAAAAGAAAATATATTAATTTCGAAGATTATTCACGTAAAATGTGAGTTTTCGCGCGGGTCCCCAAAAGTGAACACGAGTTAATGGCGGTGTTCGATTGTTATGTTTAAAGTACCTCTTTATCCGAGAGATCGGTGTAAATAATTACCCGCCGCGCCTGTCATTGAATGCAGGGCAAACATTGAATTCCCACCGGGGGTTTATTTACGGAACAAACCCGAGATTACCGCAGGATTGAACGATACTCAGCCTCGATTGCTGTCGAGCCTTCCTATACAATTTGGAGGAGTGTTTGGGTACTCCTCCCTTTCTCTGAGGGTCCAGGTCCATCATCCCTTCCGGGCGACCGCCGTGAAGGTCGCAGGCACATGCTGGGCCGCAGAGGTTGGGACCTCCCTTGCCACCAGGAGGTGGTGTTGGTTCACGCGACATCGGGGGAACGGCGGCAGTAAAACTTAATTAGTGTAGCTAGGAATAGCATAGATTACGACATTGGTCCCGGGGTGAGTCCATCCAATTTGTTTTATTATATTTTATAATTTCAATACAGTGTACCGATTGTCAACTCTACTCTGTGTTTTATTATGTAGAATTCCTTGTGCAGCCTTTTCAGGAATGTTATAAAACCATGACCCACACTCTGAGAATTGAGTACCGTGATCTCCGCTAGTTGACATACCCAGACATTAGACTGGGTTTGGCGTCCAAGATTTCCTGAGAAGAAATCAAAGTTGACTGGCAGAATACACCCGAGCCCGACCAAGGCTCAACGTTACTTTTCCCTTTAAAATATAACACACGCACATAACAATATGTCATTACAAACATAAAACATAACAATATGACGCTCCATACGCTGTCTGGTCACGATTTATAGCATTCCTGAAAATGTTTTCTTCGCCCTGTAATGTAAAGAGCCCAAAAAATTATTATTCATCTGTTCAGTGGAGGTCTTAATTTCGTTTGTTATTATTAAACTTGGTCGCTGTCATAACCTATGATTGCAGTGACGGTGTTTGGAAATGACAACAAATCTCATTATTTCAATTCGCTGGCACTATTACCGGCGTGAATTCGTAAAGAGATACTATGCGTAATAATATTGTGGGTACCTTATAAATGATTAATCTCGTATTTATTGGTTTTTTTTTTCAATACCACACAGTTATGCATAGTATCTGAAATACCTACCTCCTATAACCTAAAATGGATTGTCATTTTCATTGTTATTGTTTGAATGCATAGAAATCGGTCATAGACTATGGACAATGTGCTAGATAGAGCTCTTTATATTTTTTTTCTTTTCGGAACTAATCAGTGCTAGCTGTTCTAAGAATACCTCGGATTGTCTATGACGGTTTCTCGTTACATTTTATCTATGACTTCGGCTTATGTTGTGTTTACATGTCAAAATACCTGATAGCCGAAGACAAATCAATTTATTATGTGTTTAAATAGGAATGAAGGATGATTATTAAAGAATATTCAAATATTTAAGATATTTATTGAGATTTTAATGACAATGCGGGTAATTCATTTTTGCTTCGAGTGGGAAATTTGTATAAGGTTTTGTCAAAACCTACTATAAATTATACTTGTAAATTGTTTATTTACTAATGTCTAACTGACGTTTTAAATTTTCATTTAAATGAGCTACTTACATATTAATTTAAATGGACAAAAAATTTTATATTTAAATGAGCTACTTACATATTAATTTAAATGGACAATTTTTTTTATATTTAAATGAGCTACTTACATATTGATTTAATAAACTAAAAAAATATTTATTTAAATGGGCAACATACACATTTAAAAAAAAAAAAAAAATTATATAGCAATAACAACAACAACGTACATTAACAGCAATAACGATAACAACAACATCAAGTGATATTTATTATCATTCTTTTACAAATAAAGGACAATTTACACTAAATAGTATTAAGACTTGGAGAAATAATCAGACAATGACGAAACGTCATTATTATCAAGTTCCAAAGGTAAGGGTGGGCTTGTACCCCAACCGCAACGTATCGATCCGGCGTCGATTACGTTTACCTTATATGACAGACAGAGGGCGAGAGATGCTTGCTGTCTGCTCAACAGGCCATGAGTTGCTGACTCTGGTACGGAACAGGGTGTGCAACATCGTCAGTAGGAGGGCAGTGGATCCGTTGCCTGTAGACGGAGGATACCTATAGGAGGCGGAAGGATTGCCAGCCACTGATCAATGTGCATACACAAAGTACTACGTGGTGTGGAACTTGTTTGAGTGGTTCGGGTTGTTCTTGGAGTTTTATGACCAACCCTGACACAACATTCAACAAGTATTCATTAACTCTTTTTTAAATCGAGTTTTATGTTTTTCTCACACGGTACTATTTGTAGTGATTTATGGTAAATCACAAAACTATTTTCTCAGATATAACAAGTCTAAATTAATACGTGCACACCTTTATATTGTCGTAAATTATGCTCTACGTTGTTATGAGCCAATAAAATTCTAGCCCATTCAAAATTAGTCACACATGACTCGAAAAAATGATTTCTCATATCAAGTATCGAGCATCATTGAAAAAGGTCTAAATTAAAGTCTAATACAAAACAAAATACATTAAACAAGTATGTCTCGAAACTATTCAAAACACTCGCAAACAAACACAAAATATGTAACTAGTAAATAAAATGTCATACATTTAACTTTAAAATTTTTTTTTTTGCCATAAATATGAGTTTTTTTATCCAATTTCAATTTCGATCCGGTATGATCAACCGAGATGGAGATTCCATGCGTTCAGACAGTCATTAGTCCTGTCATAGGCTCATTTCTACGGATATGGGGTAATTACTTCACGGGGGGTGTTTTGTAAGTTTGACATTGGTAATGATGATGCTGGTTTGTTTCTTACAATAAAATCCTCAACTCTGGTGCTAATGCTCGAGTTGAGAATGTATTTAAAACTATATATCTGCAAGTGTATGTATAAATTGTCATAGTATTAACGCTAAAACAGACGCAAATTCGGATATCGGCTGAACAGATGATTAAGTTAGGATTATTAGTTGTAAGTCTTGTATCCTGAAATACGCGGGCATATCCGCACACTATCTCTGCGAGTTACAGGCATACCTTTTTTTTTGAGTTATGTTCATGCTTTTGATAATGTCATTATTGGTTGTTCCAGATTACATAGAAAACACAGAGACGCAGGGATTGTATCTCTTTGTTTTCTAAGTGTTTTTAAATGAAGAATTATTGTTATTCACCGTCAGTGCATTGACACTATTAGACCTTATTTTGTCAAGTTACGCAAGTAATTGCTAAAATTCAAAGTATTTTTTTTTTCTCGCTCTTCTTCTGTTTTATTGGTAAATAGTCAAAATATTGTTTTACTCTATAAACATAGGCTGCGTCAGCTAAGCCTCAGCTTTTGGAAAAGCGTTTTAATTTTGTTTTTATTAGTTACAGAAAATGTTTTGTAATGTCCACCTTGTTTATAAGATTTTTTTTTGAGATCTTATAATGTGGGACGATATGGTATCACATATCCTTCCACATTTTAAGCCAACATAGGAAGTAGAATCAAGTATATTTGAATAAGATTTTGGATGTATTCTGTTAGTATTGTCCTGAGAGACTTATAACATTGTTATTATGTACTATATGGTTGAACAACGGTTTACAGTGAAAACCATAAAATTTGTTCTTTACTTACCGATTACGCCTTCTATAGAGTTGGACGTATACTTGCACTAAATTATAGCTGCACATCTTATTAACAAATGACACCTTCTAAAACAGTTGGTTGTATACTATTAAAAATAATTTGGCACCATCTGATGCGGTGGTTGTACACTATTAAAATTACCTTTACAATGTATAATTGTTGTTGGTTAAATATTATTTACCCAAGGACCAGAATAGGAGGTTAGTTAGGAATACTCTTCCAAAAGAGGGTTAGTTTTTATCCTAAAAGATATAAATTCAGTGAAGTGTAGATGGTAAACCCATCAAATATTTTCGGCCTAAGAGAGGCTATATAAATTCAGTGATAGTGTTTGGAACAGTGATGCCTAATGCATAGAATTTAACTTGACGTATTTGGAGGAGTGATTTAATCATAAAAATGTATGTTTTTTTAATTTTAAGACTTATCTTTTAAGTTAGTTTATGTGTTCTGTTCCAGATGATACGTCAATGGTAGTGCTCGGTAAGAGTGAATATTACAACCACCCAGATTTTTTTTTCCCAGTGCTGAGGGTGCTTGTTGTCCATTCACGTATCATCTTACAAGAAGTTGTTCTTAGGTTATATTGGTTTACTAGTTTTTAAGTTCGAGAATGGTTGCATCGTAAACCTACTATCCGGCCTGCACACAGGATAGGCGCGATTGAGGTTACGATGCACTCATTCGTCAAAAGAGTATTATTTAAGGATTTTTCTTTTCTTTTTCATTTCTGATAATTGTATTTTGCATTTCACATTTACTGTTTGTTTCTTTTTATTTTATTACCAGGTACTCCTTGGGACCAACGTAGATAGTTCAGGGCATGTTTAGATTTTTGGTAGTTTTGTTTGAGGGCAAAAATTTTTGTGGGAAGGGGGGTAATGTTATGAAGCGATTGTATTAATCGTAAGTTAGGTACTATTTTTTAAATGCATTTTTATTGGTTAGGTTGGCAAAGCTGGGGGAGTTTCGTTCAACGCGTCGGTAGGCGGCGTTTGTTTTTTTCCGTTTCCGGACTCTGGTTTTGACGGCGGAATGTGCGGTACGCCGTGAAAACAACGGTCACTTAATTATTAAGTTTTAAATACGATGTGATTGAAATCGAAGTTTTGGGCATCTGCATCCGGGGGAAGGAAACACGTTGTGTTTTTTTAAAAAAGAAAATATATTAATTTCGAAGATTATTCACGTAAAATGTGAGTTTTCGCGCGGGTCCCCAAAAGTGAACACGAGTTAATGGCGGTGTTCGATTGTTATGTTTAAAGTACCTCTTTATCCGAGAGATCGGTGTAAATAATTACCCGCCGCGCCTGTCATTGAATGCAGGGCAAACATTGAATTCCCACCGGGGGTTTATTTACGGAACAAACCCGAGATTACCGCAGGATTGAACGATACTCAGCCTCGATTGCTGTCGAGCCTTCCTATACAATTTGGAGGAGTGTTTGGGTACTCCTCCCTTTCTCTGAGGGTCCAGGTCCATCATCCCTTCCGGGCGACCGCCGTGAAGGTCGCAGGCACATGCTGGGCCGCAGAGGTTGGGACCTCCCTTGCCACCAGGAGGTGGTGTTGGTTCACGCGACATCGGGGGAACGGCGGCAGTAAAACTTAATTAGTGTAGCTAGGAATAGCATAGATTACGACATTGGTCCCGGGGTGAGTCCATCCAATTTGTTTTATTATATTTTATAATTTCAATACAGTGTACCGATTGTCAACTCTACTCTGTGTTTTATTATGTAGAATTCCTTGTGCAGCCTTTTCAGGAATGTTATAAAACCATGACCCACACTCTGAGAATTGAGTACCGTGATCTCCGCTAGTTGACATACCCAGACATTAGACTGGGTTTGGCGTCCAAGATTTCCTGAGAAGAAATCAAAGTTGACTGGCAGAATACACCCGAGCCCGACCAAGGCTCAACGTTACTTTTCCCTTTAAAATATAACACACGCACATAACAATATGTCATTACAAACATAAAACATAACAGCATCTTCGATGATTGATGTACACGACCCGAGATATTATTATTCCTTTAGAGTCTTCACCTTCTATTTTAATATTACCAATTATGTCCGGTTGTAATCGCAATAAAATCCTATTATATATCTGTAACTTAAATCTTTTAATTTATTGTATTATAATTGTCATACATCTACCCTTTTCTGAGCTAGCCACATATATAATATTGAGTGATGAGCTGTATACGTAAGTATTTCCTTATCAGCATTACTTATGATGTAGACATGTATATTTGTTCCGTTACAGTAGCGAATAAATTCCGTTATAAAGTGACTTTTGGTGTCTTTAACATTGGTAATTTGGCCATAAATCGCTTACAAGAGCGATTTACAGGAAAAAAGCTTGCTATTTAACTAAAACATGCCTACGCGTCGGCATTAGTTCTCCTGGTGAGGTGTTCACACAACACTATTACTAACATATTTACATTCATGTAGTTACTTGTTTCTATTGCTGAAACTTATTATTATCCTTTTGTATTAATATTATTACCTGTCATCGTAATATCAACTTGGCTATGTATGTTCTGCAAAACACCCACCATAGAGGTCGTAATAAAGGTTGGTAATTATAAGAAAACTTTACAACAATCTGTTCATGTTTTTTTTATAATAATACCTAATAACAAAATTATTTTAACGATCAATACTTCCTACTTATATTTTCAATTCAATTCAATTTATTTTCAAAAACATTACAAAATTTAAAATTTTAATGCGTTTTAAAATATATTTGTAACAGTATTACATTAAACATAAATATACATGGTAGGCAAAAAAACTATATAAGCATCAATTGGGCTTGCCTTTTAAAGGCAGCTTCACTGATGCTAAATATGTCGATATCCGATATATTTTGATACTCTCGTTACTATAACGCTGTGAATTTAGCAAGGTTTTTGTTAAACACAACGATATTTAGGCATAATCTGTTAAATGGGCTATAGCTTCTTCTTATAAATACATTTTCAATATAATTTGTATTGCTCTTAAATAAATAAAATAAAATAACAACAAAATAATTTTTTATTTATTTTAAGTATGGGCTATGAGTGAAGTTATGAATAATGTTATAGACATAGTTTTCATCATCAGCACGCGATAAGAGACATATTTCATATAATTTTTCTGAACTCTTTCTATTTTTGTTTTATATTTAGAACAATGAAGGTTCCACACTGTAAAGGCATACTTCAGGTGGCTTCTAACATAGGATATGTAGAGAGTCTTAAATGTTTGTGGATTTTTGAAAACTGAACTTACTCTAAGAATAAATCCCAAATCCCAATTTTCAAAGAAATACGACGTGATATGCTCGACGTGAGATTGAAAGAGAAGCTTACTATCAAAAGTATCCTAGAAGTCCAAGATCTCTTATTACATTTACTCTGTGTAAAATATTGTTCTTAATAATGTAGTGATTTAATATGGTGTGTTTCTTTCGAGAATAAATGACACTACATTTAACTACATTCAAAAGAAGGGGATTTTCTAGACAATATTTATTTATTTATTTACACATATACGGCACAACACGTGCCATTAACATAATTGACATACTTATAATAGTACAACAACATGAAGAATAACAGTATAAATGTTAGTAAAATTTAATTTAAGAAAAAAGGTGAAAAGTAAGGTAATAAGTAGTGTATAAAAACTATAATGTATAAAAGTAAATTATAAAGTGAATAGTATAAAATATAAAGTATTAAGTACAAACTATAAATTATTAGGTAAAAGTAAAAATAAAAATTTAAAGAGAGAAATAAAACAATAAAATGTAAAATATACAAATAAAAGATACCCATCTAAAAATATAAAAAGTAACAAATCCTGGATTATGTTAACGGATATGATAAATTTTACAAGTACCTATGATTTCTAGTGCATTAATAGTTTTAGAGTGAAGTATTGGTAGGCATATTATGTTTATATGATGTATTATATTTACGTGGTACTAGCAAACAAGTTAAGTCTAACGCATCTTTTGTATGAAGCCAGATTACCGGCGGCGTGATCAATATTAGCATATTCATTGCATAAAATATGCAAGCGATTTATGGTTGAGTTTTGTTCTGCGTTCGTCATAGTATTGTCACAATGGAAAGGTGTTTTGAGTCGAGTTGGTCTACAAGGTACATGGTAATTTATTAATGAGACCAATTCAGGGGAGTCAAACCAGTTATTGTTTATTTTAAATAGAAAAATAATATCGGTACATTAACCAGAGAGTCAAGATCATTCTGGAGCTCTAGACAATCCATCGCAGGCTTAATGATTTTGACAATCTCTTTGTCATCCGCACAGTACATCCGGTACAGTTGAGAAACTACTAAACTTTTTAAACTACGCAACGGATTTTCATGCGGTTTTCACCAATAGATAGAGTGAGTCATGGGGAAGGTATTTAGGTAGAAAATTTCTCAATGTTTTATGTAAATTGGTGGAAATGTATAATATATTTGGCCAAGCGGCAACGGGCAGCGGGCAGCGGGCTAGCAAACGGGCGGTGTGGATTTGATTTAACAAATGGCATTGGTTATAAAAGTTGGGTAATGGCGTGGCTATGTGTTTCGTAAGCCACAGAAACGTGTAACCGGATCTGCTATTTATTAATATAAATCTGTAATGTTGCATGGTAAAAGTACGTATAAAGCATTTTATTTTCTGGATATGAATTCTCCAAACAGAAGTTCCGAAGAAAATGTGATTGGTTTAAGTAAAATTGTTTTGAATATTTTTAGTGCTGTGCAAAACGTTAGTATTTGTTTTTATTTTTAAATATATTCCGTTAGGTACGTATGTAGTACGTTACAATTTAGAGAGATATTTAGAGACATGAATACATATTACTATTTTGTGTTATATTTGAAGACATTTGCAATCCAAAAGCTGTTTTTTTTGTCTCTTTTGTTATGAACCTCTGTACCTCACGTTTGCACCTATACTAAAACCCATTTATGTTTTATTTGTTATCTAAACCTTAGAACTGCCATTTATCCATAAAATCGTCAAAATACTAAAAAGGTGCCATTTTTAGACGAAAACGTCCAGAACGGTTTCAAACTGCCAATTAGTCCTAAAATTGTCAAAAAGCCTCGAAATGCTGAAAAATTGCCATTTCCAGCCAAAAACGTCTAAAATGGTTTTAAACTGCAATCTTCCGCTAAAATCGTAAAAACCCCACAAAATGCTGAAAAATTGCCATTTAGAGCCTAAAACGTTTAAAATGGTCTGTAACTGCAATCTAGCGCTAAAGTCGTCAAAAATCCACAAAATGCTGAAAAATTTCTATTACCCCTAAAATCGTCTAAAAATCTCAAAATGCTGAAAAATTGCCATTTAGGGCCAAAACGTTCAAAATGGTTTTTAACAGCCATCTAGCGCTGAAACCGTCAAAAATCCTCAAAATGCGGAATAATTGCCTTTTAGAACCAAAAACGTCCAAAATGTTTAAACTGCCATTTAACTTTATAATCGTCAAAAATCCTCGAAATGCTGAAAAGTTGCCATTTAGAGTCAAAAACATCCATAAAGGTTTTAGTATGCCGTCTGGTTCTTAAATCGTCAAAAAATCTCAAAATCCCAAAAAAGAGCCAAAAATGTCCAAAATTGTTTTAAGCTACCATTTAGCCCTAAAATCATCAAAAACCTCAAATTGCTGGAATATTGCCATTTAGAGCCAAAAACGTCCAAAATGGTTTAAATTGCCATTTAGCCCTAAAATTATCAAAATCCTCAAATGATGAAAAATTGCCATTTAAAACCAAAAACCGTCAAAATAGTCTTAAACTGCGATCTGGTGCTAAAATCGGCAAAAAACCTCAAAATGCTGACAAAATTGCCATTTAGATCCGAAAACATTCAAAATGGTTTTAAACTGCCGTCTAGGGCTAAAATTGTCAAAAAAACCCCAAAATGCTAAAATACTGCCATTTTGAGCCAAAAACATAAAAATGGTCTTTAACCCACCGCTAAAATCGTTAAAAATCCACAAAATGCTGAAAAATTGCCATTTAGTGCCGAAAACATCCTAAATGGTTTTAAACTCCCGTCTAGGGCTAAAATCGTCAAAAAACCTCAAAATGCTTAAAAACTGTCCTTTATAGCCAAAAACGTTCAAAACTTAATCGATTATTTGGGCCATTTAGCCCTAAAATCGCCAAAAATTCACAAAATGCTGAAATATTGCCATTTAGATCCAAAAACGACCAAAATGGTCTTAACACTGTTTTTTACACCTGTATGCACTAAATCATAGAAAATTTAAAAATATCTTAAAGCGATGATGATTAATAAATAAATTAACTAGAGACGGAAATAAATAAATTTTTAGATCCCAAAAACACTTTCCATTTTTTTTCCATAAAATTTACAGCTATTCATACAAATCCTGTGGCAGGAGAAAGGTTCGGATAATTTACTACTGTGGTCACTGGTCACTGGTCACGCGGCCGTCCGCTGTCAAGGTGACAAATCCCGTAAAAATAAATTATGTTCCGTACACTTTCTATCTTCCCTATGCTAGGGTAGAGGGAGAGAGATGGATCTAGAACATATTCAAATTTTTATATGCTACACACAACTTGTGTAAGACTAGCATAAAACATTAAAGTATATTAAGTTATTGGTTGTAATCAAATTAAAGGGGTTTAAAAAAAATTCTTCTTTACTTTATGGATTTACCAGCTGAAGTCCCCAGCGTTGCGCGGGCTTTCCTCAGAGTTTTTCGAAATTTAAAGTTTACAGAGACCACTTTATGTTTTGAAGGACAAATGTGCAAAATTTCATGAATATCGTAATAAAACTCTACGTTTGTATAAAATTTAAGCCACGCCACTCGCCGGTCCTCCGCAGAAACTTTTTTTTATGCAAATAGAAAAATAGATATATTATACTAAAAAAAATATTATAATCTGAACCTTATAAGAGTGTACTACGCAATTGTTCAATCTATATTTTAATCAGGTATTTCAGGATGCGGAGGAACATATGATGTTATTTTAAATCCTCTCAAAATAGTTCAAAGATTAATAATTAAGGTTATCCTGAACAAACCATTCACATTTTTTACTGAAAGAATCTTTTCAATATTCAAAGTGTCTTCAATAGACAATATGATAAAAAAATATTCAATACTACAGACTTTCAAAAAAATACAGCTAAGAAATTACATTTCAATGTATCAACAAGATATCAAAACAATAAAAATCCCAAAATTTAATAACAAGCGCATACAAAATACCTCTCTGTAATCTAGGTATAAACTATTTCAACAAACTCCCATTAAAACTAAAACTTTACGAAATTAGACGTAAATTCCAAATTAAATTAAAAAATTACCTGAAACAACCGTAAGAGTTCGTTACTATTATTTAAATGTTGAAATATGTTTATTGATATATCTACGAGAGGGAGTTGGAGACTCCTCATTAAGAATCCCGAATCATCGCATCAAGTGTAGATAGGCTCTATCTAGTTAGTTCCCGAGTAGGTTGGTCCGCAGGTATGCATTTTACATGTTATAGTTTCAATATGTCCTTTGTTATCAAGCAATCCACTCTTTTATTTAACTTTTCAATAATTCACAATAACGCATAAAAAGAACAATGCCCACGCCCTGATGGAAGCGACTCTTGCCTACTGCACAGCTCAGCATACTTTGTCTCAGACAAGTCTTCGTCTCAGGTTTGGCGTCCAAGTTTCCAATTCGGAAATAAAGCTGATCACTGTGATAATTAATTTAACTATGTACCTTTAGCGCATATATATGTAAATAACTATTGTTATTAATAAACGCCCGGGTTACCGGCACCTTTTTATATCATTATGGACCCACTTAACAAGCGGCGTTTAAGTCATGAATAACATGGCACACAAAGTAGGTAAAACACAAAATACATCCAGTGCTATTGCATCATACCCTTTAACATTAAACGCCCCCACCATTTACATTTAAATAGCAAAGCAGCTAAACATTTACTCTCCTAGCACTTACTCAAATGACAACATACATATACTTGAGCATTAATTCCCTCACCAAACACAAAAGCCTTGTCTCTGGTAAGGAAAGGCTTTTATTATATTCATAATATTACAACTCTGTTTAACAAGGTAAAAAAATATATATTATTATTGTGAAAACATACAAATATTAAATTTAAAAAATTAAATTAAAAATCGTTCGTAGGACTTTTACAAAACATGTATATTTGTCAAATGTCAATGTATGTTACATATTTATGTTAATAAATTATTAGCTCTCATGATAATATGGACTAACTCAAGATTAATAAACAAATAAACAAGTAATGCAATATCTGAGTGGAGGCTAGGAATTGTGTGTCCACTACATTAGAAGGGTGACCAACTAAACTAGAGTGTTGTAATTACAGGGGAAAAACGCTATTTAACACCGGCTATAAAATTATGTCCAACATCTTGTACAAAAGATTGCTTCCAATGTCAGAAGAAATCATTGGCAACTACCAATGTGGCTTCAGGCCAGGCAAATCATGTATTGATCAAATTTTCTCCTTAAGGCAGATCTTGGAAAAGACGCTAGAACACAATGTCGAAACGCATCATCTCTTTGTAGACTTCAAGGCCGCGTACGATAGCATAAATAGGAATGTGAGTTTGGAATACCGCGTAAGCTGATCAATGTGGTGTAATTAACAATGTCCCCAGTAACGTGTAGAGTCAGGGTTGGCAGTGACCTGTCCGAGCCCTTTGAAGCGCTCCACGGGGTGAGACAAGGAGATGGATTGGCCTGCCTCTTATTCAACATAGCTTTAGAAAAAGTTATTCGTGACTCAGGCATCGAGATAAGAGCAACGATATTTGACAACTCAGTGCAACTATTGGCTTACGCTGAAGATATCGACATAATCGCGAAAACTCCAGATGCTTTACGTAACGCCTTCATAAATCTTGAAAGTTCTGGCAAAAATATGGGTCTCGTAGTAAACCAGCAAAAGACCAAATACATGGCCGTAGGATGCACCCAACAAATGTGCATCTCTCATGTGGAAACCAAATACTCTCTCATGTGGAAACCAAAATTTCGAAACGGTACCAAGATTCACATACCTAGGCCCCCTGATAACAAACGACAATAATACCACAGAGGAGATCCAAAAGCGCATAGTGAATGCAAATCACTTATCAGATCAGTACTTACGTACGCAGCTGAGACTTGGGTACTAACTAAGAGGAATGAGCGAGCACTGGACGTTTTTGAAAGAAAAATTTTTAGACGCATCTTCGGACTGGTTCTAGAAAATGGATTTTGGCGCAGACGTTATAACAATGAGCTCTATACTTTGTTTAAGGAGCTAAACGTCGCGAAATTTATAAAACTGTGAAGACTTCGGTGGCTGGGTCATGTGGAGAGAATGACCGAGCACCAAGCACCAAAGTCCCTGCTGAACTCAAGGCCAAAAGGGCGAAGGAGCCTGGGAAGACTAAGACTAAGATGGAGCGACAACGTCCTCAAAGACATGTCTATCTTGGAGCTTCTAAACTGGAGAGAGCTGGCACAAAACCGAGATGAGTGGAGGAAGATTCTTGAGGAGGCCAAGACCCACCAGGGGTTGTAGAGCCAATAGTGATGATTATGATGAATGCAATATCTTAAATAGATCAAAATAAAAGTACGTACTTAAATAATAGTTAAAAATTAAAATTAAACATTTCAACTTATTTATAACAGATATATTCATAACTAATTATATTATTAAAACCAACCTGTCTCTTTAATGAAATCTTTCAAATGCTATTTTCAAATTGTGAGTTTCCCAAAAATGCATATTTAGAGTTTTTCGCATCAGTTTTAATGGAAATGGAAATTAAATTATATAGATATACTAGCTGACCCGGTGAACTTCATACCGCCTCAGAATCAATAACTGTTATGTCAACTTATAAGCTGAATTAAATTCAGTTTTTTATGAAGTTAAAAATTACACGATGAAGAAATTATCGATGCGCAGCTGCCCGTGTTTTTATTTTGTCTGTATCTCAGAGATGGCGTTGTGTATGGATTTATATTTTTTGTGATGTTTCTACTTTTTAAGTAACTTATGGGGATTGCGTTTCATTTTCTTTATACGTGTGAGGGAAATTTATTATATCTAATATTTGTATTTTTCCTTTGGAGAGTTGCAGCATAGGTTCACCGTTCGTTTCATTTTCAACTGTTGACATTTAGTGTGTAAGAAAGAGGGGCGGCATTATATGTTTAAGAAAAAAGCAAAACAATCAGCGCATTGACATTTGACGTTTTTGAATATTTGGAAGTCACTCACTATTCAATATTATACCTATCACAATATTGCTGCAGCTCTTTCAAAAGATGAAAATTGATTCCATACAAATTGTATGAAGAAAAGAATTTTCTTCATAATTTTTTATTTCTGAATGTTTTAATAGCTATTCTGCTAATCGGGGCGGAGACAAATCCAACTCATCAGAGACCGTAAAAATCGGTACAGCCGTTCTTGAGTTATAAATGGTGTAACTAACCCGACTTTGCTTTATACATTAAATATTATATATATTTACTTTTTTTTATTCGTTTATTCCAGATCTCGGGGAGGGTGGTGCAGTCCCATGAGTTCCGTATTCTCTCTCTGGTTTCAATCCTGGGATTGGTTTGCAGCAATTTCATCTATTCGTTTATTCCACTCTTCCCTGTCTTGTGCGGCTCTTTTGAAGTCTGCATATGATAAGCAGCGCACGTCAACCAGCAGATCCTCTAGGTATTCTCGACGTGGGCGTCCCCTAGCGTTTGTCCCCTCGGTCATACCCTCCATTATGGCATGCAAGAGGCCTTCTTGTCTTATTGCATGGCCGATCCATCTTGCGCGCCTTTCGGACAAGGTCCTGAGCAGATGCCTTCCTCCTTCGATTCTTTGGAGAACCTCCTCATTTGTGATGTGGTCTCTCCAGGAAATTCCTAGTAGTGTTCTATAGGACCACATCTCAAAAGCCTCTAGTCTCCGTTTATCTATTTCGGATAGGCACCATGTTTCGCAGCCGTACATCAAGATACTCCATACATAGGTCTTGATGAGGAATATTCTCAGTTTCAGATCTATATTATTCGATTCTATTATTTTCAACCTTTTATTGAATGCCTAGCCTGGTGTATACGGCTGTCGACCTCGCTCTTAGACCGACCGTCCGAGGTAGACAAACTCCTTGGTGTTCTTTAGTGGAACTCCTGACATCTCTACTCTCATCTGATGCTGCGTTCCGCCTACAGTCAGCAGCTTTGATTTGTTTTTATTTATCTTCATGTTGTAATTTTTTTGAAGAATGCTTTGCATGGTTGTTAAGGCCTCTTGCAGTTCCTCTTCGCTTTCAGCAACCAAAGCAATATCGTCAGCGAACCTTATCATATCCACCTTTTGCCCGTGTATCTTTCCGTATTATACGTTTATAATATATTATATAAAAATATTGCAAGATGAAAGAAAAAAAAATTACATAATGAAAGGAAATAAATAAAAGAAAATAATAATAATTCAAAAAAAAAATATTAAATTTGAAAAAAGTTAACTTTTTGTTATCCAAGTCATCAGGAAGTGGCTCCATCGTTTATAAATAAGACCCTGCCTGAACTGTAATGCTGCCATTACAAAAATGTTTTCGCTCGAGGTCAATCGCGTTCTGTAGCTGGTGATCTGTTTTTTTTTTTTATATGCGGTATAACACAACCATTACGTACCCTAATAAGAGTGAGATGAGTCAAATATTAATCGACTACTTGGGTAATAAGATCTCGGGGAAATAATTCAAGGGATTTATTAATTCAATTACTTTTATTCGAGGAATTGATTACTTTTGGATTTCTTATTTCAGTGGAAGCAACTAATCGGGATTTAATAAGGTACAGATGATGAAGTCTATCCTTCAGGTCGAAGTCTAATTAGAGATATTTAGAAATGAAACGTCAAATGTAATTATGTGAGCCCACATATATAAGATAACGGTGACCGGATAACTCAGATGAATTCAACTCAACCTCTGCTTTGAAAAGTCATTAACCCGTTTAACACAGGAGACTATATTTGTCCCAATGCTGTAACGCTGTAATTCTCTTACTACCACAGTTAGAAATATATTTTTATTTATTATTATATTTTTTTTATTGGTTTTCGGGAAATCGACAGTTTACATTTATTTCAGTTTGTACACAGTATTAAATAGCCAAAATAAAACCAATTACGGATTTCCTCCTTGTGACTTTACTTCTACTGAGACAGCATAATGAGAATAAGTAAATTAATTTTATTAAAAAAATCATATGAATCCAAAAATGATATAAAAAAAAAACAAAAAATATAAAACAATATATTTTTTTAACTTAAATGAAAAAATTTAAAAACAAAAAATCTATCAATACATTGGTAGCCATGGAGAGAGGTTGTGCATGTAGATCAAATCATAACAGAATGTAAACAATAAAAACATAACATTATTCACGAACTATCAGAGAAATATTCTTTTATGGACCTCTTATATTTGGTAAGTTCGCAATTGAAAATGTCTACATTGGATAATACGCTATTATAACTATTGCATAGTGTGTCCAGGCAAGAATTCTGCTTACAGTTTGTCTTGCATTGATCCACCCTTAACAGTACAGAAGAGCGTGTTGAACGTGCAGGTACATTGAGTTGAATTTTATTTAGCAACTCTGGTCATTGAATATTATTGTTGACTACTTTATACAGGAATAGTGCATCCATATGATGCCTTCGTACACTCAATGAATCAATTTTAAAATATGAAGCTGCCTCTGCATAATTATTAAATCTTACAATTGACTTAGGTATAACAAAGATATTTTAGGAATTTGTTTTGAATTGCCTCGATTTTGTTTATGTGGATTTTGTAAAATGGAGACCAAACAACTGATGCAAACTCCAGATGACTTAGTACAAATGCAAAATAGAGTTGCTTTGATATTGATGCTATTAAAAAGTTTTGTGGTTTCCTATGATGAAACCTAACATTTTTGCAGCTTTATTTGTGATTTGTTATATTATGAAGGTTATATTGTAGTTTACTATCAAGGGTTATTCCAAAATTTCGAATATCTGAGACTGTTGCAATGTTGTTGTTATTTATCGAATAATTAAATAATGTTTTATTTTTATTTCTTGAAAGGGTAATATGATGACATTTTGAGACATTTAGATATAATTGATTTTGTTGGCAATAGGTAAATATATTGTTTAAATCATGTTGTAAATTGTCACTGTTAGAAAGGAAAAGCATATAGTTTATTTGGGTACAAAATATATTTTGAAGTGAAACTTCTTTAGCACCGTTGTGATTTGAAACTTATTATAACGGAAATGACAATAAAAAAAGACAAACACAGGATTTAGCCTGCGATAGAATGAGATAAAATGATACCTTACCAAAGTCAAGCTGCGCTCATTGGCCGCTTTGATTATGAGCTCACTTTTTAAGGCTCCTATTGGTTGAGATTGTGTGGGTGAAGTTTCACTTTTATCGCGTGTGAGCTGCAGTCAATATTTTTTTTCCATATGGTAAGCGAATAAATCAGACGGAATCGACGCGTGAGCAGACCACATACAACTGTCCGTGTTAAAAACGAGGATTTACAAATTTACCAATTTTCCAAATGAGCTCAGGCCTAGCGCTAGCACTTGGTCCATTGGCTACCATGAATTATGCAATGTTCCACCGGAGAAATGATTAATATAATTATGAAATTACCCCAATGCATTTTCAGCTCTTTCATTCTATTAACTAACTTGTTATGAAAATATTAGAATTCGTTATACAAATTCGAAAACGTACGGTGATTTATTATTGTCTATGGGTTGCAGAGTGAGCATATTACGGGCGACAAAGTAGGTAGAAGTTTCGTTTTTTGGTACCACACTTCCTGCGCAAGCCTCGTCTGGGGAAAACGGGACTGGTGCAGTACGTCAGATTGTACCGTGATTTAAAATCGTAAATAATGTTTAACCGGCGTAATAATAATGAACTGAAGTTCTTTTTAAAATTAGTTGTAAAGTAAAGTGGATACGCTAATGACGTCGATGTCGATGTGCCGCGAGTGGAACTCTTCCCACATTACCGGAAATATACCTACCGAGAAACTGAATCGGATTTATTTCAGACGACCCGCGCTCGCCCTTTTAGTCGGCAAGGAACGGTAATCCGTTAAACCAACGTCTTATATTTCAATAATTAAGATTCCACCGTTGACCACGAGTGGAAATCGGCTTCCCCCTGGGCTGGACTTGCTGGATCCCCTCCAGCCACAGTAGCATCTCATCCTGACTCCTTAAGGAAGGACTGAAGGCAGCATCCTGTCGGGCTGGCCGCCCAAGGTGCGGATCTGTCTAGAGGACGAGCTGGACCCCTTGAGCTGCGGAATCGGTCACGGCGGAAAGAAGATAGCTAGACAGGTTTAGATTAATCATATGGTCTGATTAGGGGGAGGTAGGGAATGCAATCCCGATCTCGTGGGATCTCGATCTCGCGAGATCTCGTGACATTTTTCGGGATCCATCCCGAAGCATAATATGACGAGGTTACGTTCGAGATCGACGGGATTGGGCGGCAGTAGTCAGCGAAACAACTCGTAAAAAACCTGACTCAACTTCTGGTACCGTGATTAATACCACAGTAGCAAACACAGAAAACGAAGATGAGTTGCCTCTTTCTATGACTCATACGTCACAAACTAATACGTCACTTCAAGAGGAATTAGAAGAGACTCTGAGAGTATCTAAAAGTCCTTTTTCGCGTGTATCCACGAGTTTAGATAAATTAGAGTCAGTCATAAAAAAAAAGAAATGGATCTATTTGAGTGTGGAGGAACAAGGGGGAGATTTTTGCAGTTTGCATGTAATTGCTTAGTCAAGCTGCTGCCAACCAGTGTTGAGTCGGAGATGGCATTTTCAGCAGGTGAGTACATTGCAACGGACATTAGATGCCGTTTAGCAGATAGCACCCGTAATACACTTTTTTTATTTTTTTTTATTGTACGACAGACAGGTGAGTCCAATTACGGTACAATTTTAATTTTCTTATAACTAACAATACATGTATATAGTTTTTTTAAAACATGGTACGGTGATATCAAACACATTGTCATGCTGTGTTGAGCCATGACATCTGTCCGACCCTGCGGTATGTGGAATAGGGCGTGGCTACGAGTTCGACAGTATTTGTCAGGAGCGAATAAGCCACAGCATGACAGGAGATATGGAGAATCAATAAGGTTTTTTATTTACTTTAATTCGAATACCATGAGTCCCGCATTACGCCTGGTCTCTAGGCTTTGATAATTTGTCTCCTTTAGCAATTCCACGTGATGCATGAATTTCGGATATATTCCGTAAGATCGCATGTAAACATACCTTAGGTTTTTTTTTTGAATTTGTTCAATCATATTTACGTATTTAAGTTGATATGGTATCCAGACAGTACTAGCGTACTCCAGCTTGCTTCTGACCACTCCGTTGAACATGGCGGTCATTGCTTCTATGTTACTGAATTGTTTTTTTTTTTTACAGTGAATACCGCACAAGAATCTCAACTGCTCCCGTCTGGAGCCAGTGAGACTATGGCATCCCCAATTGGGGTATGTTGTGTGGCTGAAGATAGTGGGGAGGGGAAGGAGGTGGGTAAGAGGAAGGTTGGGAAGTACCTGGCTATTCAGATCTGGTCACTAAACACGGCTAAAGCCATTTTCAAGCAACGTTTCAATTCTGAATGGTGGTCTTACACCAGGGCGATACTGATAGTATCTTCCACTCTGGAACATGCCGCAAATATACTATATATTATTTTAAAAGAATTAATTGTGAAATAACACAAATTAATCAAAAAAAATTTACTTGCGCATGCCGGGTTCGAACCCGCGACCTCCGGTTTGTGAGTCAAGAGTCTTACCCACTGGACTACGGAGGTCGTTTGCACTTACTTTGAAAATCACCCGTAATTACTTTCTAATCTCCTTTTCTTTTGATTATTTTAATTTAAAAAAACTGTTAATTATTTGGTAACTAATATTAAAGAAAAAAGGTTTTGGTTTTCTTTCAAATAATATTTCCTTTTAATTAACGAGATCCCGAAAATTCCGCGATCTCGCGAGATTGTAATTTCTAATCCTGCGAGATCTCGAATTTGCGATCTCGAGTCGAAATTGCATTCCCTAGGAGGGGGTCAGTTCTATTATAATTTACATTATGTTGTTCAAGTATAAGTACAATGATCACTAATCTATATGTTTAATTGATATAACCTCAATTCTCCCTTGGATTTTGTGTATGGTACATGCCCACGCCCTGTGGGAGTCTAATGCTCTGAAGGAAGGTTCCTCCAAGATACTGGCATTACCTTATTCGATGGTATTGGCGCGTGGGCCCCCCACAAAGCTGGTAATCTTGAAGGAATCTTTTACTACCACACCCTCACTACCCTCAGCTCATATTTAATTTATGACCTCTGTGTCTAGCCGTGGCACTGCATCAGACGTGATAATGTCTAAATGTAAGTCTGAGAGGGAGCGTTCCATTCATGAATATATTTTCTTCCCAATCACTTGACATGGTCCATAACGTGAAAGTCTATCTTTCATGAAACAAATGACGCAAGTCATTCTTACATACATAGCCCGCTACCCAACAATTCTACCCACCGGGAGAACTACGGGCACAAGTTTCTTTCGAAACCTGCCTGGAATACATATATAATATATACAATATACCATTAGCCAATTTTACAATATTTTAATACATATTTTAATCATATAACGCCCAACGCAAATACCCTTTTAACAAACTAACTAACTAAACATCACGCCGTTTCCCCGCAGGGGTAGGCAGAGGTCTTGGCACACACTCTTTGCCTCACTCATATCCATACATCGTCTCATACATACTCTTCTATTATTACGACTTTTGGCACGGCCCCACTCAAGTATCTGATTCACTTGATCGTGCCATGTCTTTCTCGGGCGTCCCCGACTTTTTCTACCATTCATATTTGCGTCATATATTCTTCTTACACTACTTCCTTCATTCTTTCGCTCTACACGTCCAAACCATCTGAGGGTCCCTTTCTTAATCTTACTCATTATGCTTACATTAGCCTTTATTTTCAGCCTTTATTACCTTTTCGAAAAATTATCTAGAAAAGCACCAAATGGTTTTAACTGTTAAAAAAACTTGCTCCGTATTAAAGGATGTTATGAAGTAGTTTCTTGAATCTTTACTTTCAACCCCTGTACAATAATTTGCGCTAGGTACTAAATTCAATAGTATTTTTTGTAAGGTTTGCCACACCGAGGTGCCCATTGATTGGCCCAGATTTCGGTGGGAGGGGCCAAAGGGACGAAGCCGGAAGGCTTGGGGTTTTTGGCAGGCTCTTCTCGTCCCAGCTTCGCTAAGAATCGGTCACGCCACCTGCGTGGTTGGCATAGATCCTTTATATCATAACAGTTTTTTAAAAACACGTGCTTAGAAATTGAAATAAATTCAGTGACGTCTTTTTGACGAGGAGCGGCCCTGCCCAGATGTAAACCGTGCGAGATAATGTACGTAAGCCTTATTTAATTATGTTATTAATTCATTCCTTTGATTGGGTTCTAAAATCATTAACTAATCCGTTCACAAAGAGGTACACGCTTTTTCCTAGTAGCGTAAAATCACCAATAAATTCTTCATAATTTAAAGCAACAAGGAATCTTTTTATTTATTATATTATAACCCTTACCTGCAATAAATGAAGCGATGATGTCCTGAATCAAGTAATCCAGCGAACCTAAAACACGAGAATCTACCAAACGAGCTAGCGGTGACCTTTGTAAGTATTTGGAAATTGAACATTATTAATTTGTCTGTAATCAAGCGGTACCAAACCGTCATCAATACGTAACACTGGCGCCTTTCAACGTGGAGCTAGATTTGGTTCATTATGATATGTCGCTTTCCTTGATTTTTTTCATAAACTCCATGCTGTTTTTCGTGATGTATGTATAAATATGTAAATAATAATAATTTTTTCCCCTTTAAATGTATAGCTAAATAAGTGATTGTGAATAGTTTTAAAAAGTTCAAGCGTGTTTTCAAACGCCGCCATTTTGATCCACGTGTTTTTTCAACCGCCGGTATATCAAGTGTTCGAGAAGTATTTAAAAAAGTTCACGCGTGTTTTAAGGATCCGCCATCTTGTCGGCCGCATCTCCGAATTTAAAAAACCACCACGTGTTTTTGACCGTTAGACCAAGTTTTTTTGTCGTTAACAGCCACCATTTTGGAAGCATCTCAAATCACCACGTGTTTTCGACCGTTAAATATTTAGTCATGCCGTATTTTGAAAAGATTCGTTTTGTTTTACGCGATTCTTGAAACAAAATGGTTACCGGAAATCTCAGAATTAGATACCTCAGATTAAAATCTGCTAGCGTAGGTAAATGCATTGAAGGTACGGTATACCCGCTCAAAAAGGGAGATAGTGAAATTCGAGTAAAACCACAATTCGGAATTTAAGCCTTGCTTGAAATGGATTTAGCCATATTTGTTGACTGCATATTGTGATCTTCTGCTAAAAAACGGCGTTGTGGTTATTTGTTAGTTAGTTCTTTAACCCGTCTGCTTGGTTCAATATATTTGCACCTCACAAATCGGAAGCCTGGATTTTGCGCGTAAATTCTAAAACCGTCATTTTGGATTGAGATTGTAAAATATCTATGCAAGATAACTTTCATATCTCAAAGACAATAAGAAGCATTATTTCGTTCTCTTTCTGGTTAAAAGAAAAATACATATGTTTGCATGAGAAGAAGAGAGATATATAGCTTTTAAAATGTAAGGTCGCTCGGGACGTTTTTGGTCTTATGAAAGTATAACGCGATTACGTGTTTTGGGATGTATTTATTCCTAAACAAGCAAATGGGTTAACAAATTTTCCTTTAGTAAGTGCCGCTCGCATAGCACGCCAATTTAAATTGTGTGACCTCAAGTTTAGTTTGCTTGACATAGGTTTTAAATATATTTGAATAATTTTAAATCGACGTAATTTACTTGCCATGTTCGAGTTTAAATTTTACAAAAGTTAGACGGTCGGGGTGCAGGCACCTAAAAGCAGGTAGAATTCTTCAAAATATTTTTTGGAGACCTTCATAAAATTTAAGGTTTTGTTTTATTACCGGGTAAGCAATTATCACCGGGTAGCGGGAGAAACGATTGTATGTTGGGTTCCTTTGGAGACAATAACTATTGTCTTTTTTCATAGGCAAAGAATTTATTTCAAATATCTGAAAGTACCTACCTAGTAGATGCGATTATTTTTAGAATAACGGCCATTAGTTTGAAACAGAAATTGACCAGTCTCAGAGTGTGTTGAGACCATATTTGAGACATATATTTTAGCGTTATTTTTCGTTGAAACGAGCTGATGATTTAGAGTGGTAAAATAGTATTTACCTATTTAAACATAGATTTTTAACAGTTAAAAAAAAACGAACGCAAAAAAAAATTTAATCGAGTTCAATTCTCGTGATTTACCAGTGAGATATAATTTTTAGTGTTCAATGATACCGCCTTCCTTATGGGATATAAATACCTACCAGTTCGAATCTGGAATGATAATAATGCAACGCACTCCGACGTAATTACCTTACTTCAAAATTCAGTCGCGGGTTCGATTCCTTGCGAAATTATATATCTCCGTAACCATGCCGATCTCTCTCTCGAAGAGTAGAAACCTATTAACGATTAGATAAATATGTTTGTGCCTATGATATTTTAGGGGATACTGTGTGGAGGGCCCTTTAAGGAAAGGAAGGAGAGGAAGGAAAGAGGGATGAGGGGCGGATATAAATTTAGTGGTCAGTGTCCAGGAGTGACAGACATAGGAATTCCTTTCTCCAAATTACGGTTCGACGGCAGGTAGTCTAGACACCCAGTCCGATTTTACCCCATATGGACTCAGGTACTCGTAGCGAATACAGCAACCTCCAAATGTAGCGAATCCCTTAAGAGGATTACCTATAACTGAGGCGCTGGTTATACAATAGATAGTTCCGGGGCAGCGGTACCCATGCCCGCAACAACAAATTGATACGACAACGAAGTCTATGTAACGGAAGTACGATAGCTATTTTTTTAAATAGATGGATATAATCGGTATCTGTTAATATTAATGTATAGGTATTACTATTAATTAATTATTTTACGGAAAAGTGATAGTGGGTTCGATTATTACTTTTGATTTTCGAGATTTTGCTCAGGATAGAACAAGTGTCTAGATTTATTCAACTAACGGTGTAGATTGATTGCATAGAAATCAATAGATGTTAATTGAAATTAAAGTTATTATTTGAAATAATAAAGATAAGAAACGAACTTATTTACAGATATTTAATAAGTTGATAGAAGAAGATCAAGACGGAACGCAACTATAATGTTTGCCTATACCAATTAGAAAATAGTTATTCAAAGAAAATCAAGATGGAATCCATCTTAGCCAAGTGGAAAATTATTTCTTCAAATAATTTTGAAATTTATTTGTTTGAGTAGAGTTTCGCGCTAAGCGACGGACGTGAATCGTATTTTGACTGATTTATCACTCAAATGGTTTTGTAGGAACCGGAGAAATCAACGTATTGTGAAAATAAGATATGAAATTGACACCACACCCTTCCACACATACCTACACTCATCGTGCTGTTTTCGAAAGGACGCTTTTGGGATAGTGCATACACGTACATTACAATCGCTTCGGAGTAATTAACCGAATGTGATAACCACTAACATTCGCCACGCACACATACACTAACCTTGACACTGTTTTCGAAGGGGCCCATTCGAAGACAGTGTGTACACACCTTACATACACGCTACACTTGTATTTTATAACTATTCATGTACATCATTCGACATTCGTATTGTATTTCATATATAACTAGCCTCTGCTTGCTATTATTTTCACCTCTCTTTCAAGCTCGAGAATGAATGTCGTTGGTGATTAATAATTGCGATTTGATGGTTTGCTCGTTCCGGGAAAAAACTAGCTGGCGCCCCGCGGCACAGCCCGCGTAAATGAAGTGGAAAAGTCCCTGACTTCTGAATTATTATTTCATTATTATTATTTTTGTCATCATTAAAAAAATACTCTAATGCGCTGACTAAAATAATAACTTTAAATTATTGTTGTCATCATTAAAAATAATATAATGCGCTGACTAATAACTTCAAATATTGCCTTAAAACGCGATATATCGACGACAATTATATTACAGTGAATGTGATAAAACCTGAGGTATTATTAAGGTGTTTTCTTGAAATGTTTGAATGGTCCTGAATTATAGGACGGTGTTTGAATGGTCCTGAATTATAGGACGGTGTTTGAATGGTCCTGAATTATAGGACGTTGGTTGAATGGTCCTGAATTATAGGATGTTGTATGAGTGATCCTGAATTGAATTGATGCAGGACGCTGTTTGGGTCTTTAAAGGACTCTGATTTTTGTTGTCTGTTTTATCATCTATTTTGTTTTAATATGTCGTTAACCAGTAATCCGTACTGTTAAAAAGTGGATACTGACTTAACTGAGCCATTACCTGTTCTTTAAAAGGGGGTTAAATGTGCTTTTTGTTCTACGATATGTCAATACATACATCACGACATCTAATGTGGAGTTACCTTACGCTTTGATCTCTTGTTGCTTATACATTACCATTCCGATAGTTTTGTTTACTCTTGGTGTTCGTACTTTTCTAATTATGTCATTTTTTTTGCTTTCATGTTGACGTTACTCATTGAGTCGTTCCCTGCTGCTGAGAATCATTACTGTTGCTGTAGACGCCCTGATGGACATCACTGCCTCGAAAGCTGAGTTTAACGGTGTTCCTGTCAGCCGCTTGGACGTGTTGATTTTGCTGTTTTTTGATATTTTGTCTAAACTTAATAACTTATCATGTGTCTGTAAACTGTACAACTTTTTGCCTAGGTTTTTTAATGCAGAATCTCTTTGTGAATGATGTTTTTTTGTAAAGTTTATTGTGGGAATTCTTTGAAGGGTTAAAGTCAAAAAACCTTCGTTACAACGGCGGTTTTTTGCTGGTGTTTTCGGGGATGTGTTATGAAGTAGTTTCTTGAATCTTTACTTTCAACCCCTGTACAATAATTTGCGCTAGGTACTAAATTCAATAGTATTTTTTGTAAGGTTTGCCACACCGAGGTGCCCATTGATTGGCCCAGATTTCGGTGGGAGGGGCCAAAGGGACGAAGCCGGAAGGCTTGGGGTTTTTGGCAGGCTCTTCTCGTCCCAGCTTCGCTAAGAATCGGTCACGCCACCTGCGTGGTTGGCATAGATCCTTACCACTAATAAGTAATATACATAAAGCTTAACAACTATACAACGGCTGTTTATAAATTCCCACAACAACGTTAGTAACAGCTCGGTTATTCGTCGTTTGCAGTGGTAATTGGTGCTTATGGATATTTGACTACAACTAGACTACTAGTAGTACCGACAATTTACTCGTACATCCCGTTAGCTATTTGAAACTGTTTGAACCAAGTTCGGACTAGGGATGTTACGAATGTGATATTTTCACATTCGCGAATGCGAATGTTCAGAGTGCAAATGTGCGAATGCGAATGCGAATATTAAGGAATCACGTAAAAAAAACTTTAGTCAACAGTGTGTTCGCAACGCCGAAGTAATGCGCCCAACTGAAGAATAAGCTTTCTCACAAACATTGCACTTCGCGCGGTCTCGATCTATAGGCGTGAAAAATTGCCATAGTTCAATTTTCTTTCCCGGTGTCATACTTAACTTAAAGCTGTCAAAATAGCCCAAAACAATTACAAACTCATAAACTATTTGTTTATTTACGTAGTTAACGACTGATTAATTAATACAATAGAACATGTACAACCGACTGAGGCGACTGACAAGTGACATGACAAATGACAACTAAAACGATAAACCAATCAAGGAATCACAAACAATTTAGATAGAGCGTTAGACACGTGGACAGTGGGCGAGTCACAACATGATCTGCACACATTCGCATTCGCTAAACATTCGTATCGATTGTTGCGAATGCGAATGTCGATGCGAATGTTTAAAATTATGCGAATTATTCGCATGTGTGAATGTGAATTTTCGTAACATCCCTAGTTAGGACCACGACAAAAAGGGACAGCGCTATGTTCGATCTGCACGTACATCTTTCTTTTTTATTTAGTGAGGCGAAACGATTTGGGAGGCGGCTAATGGTACCGCCGCCCCGGGAACTATTTATTGAATTACCAACACCTCTGCCATATGTTACTCCAAGTGGTTCGCTATGTTCATGTTTGTGCCGGGGTTCATGGTTCATGTCCAAATCTTGGCAGATCCTGCCCACCTGCCGTGTGATGGGCAGGATCGAGAGAGACTGATTCAGGGAGGTCTTTTATCCACTCCAGCCAGCATCGCCTTGCACCGCAGTTGGAGGAATGGATTCATACATCCGGCGTCCGACACTCCTGGACGGACAAGCCCCCAGATTCCTACCCACCCTCATACCTTTTTGCCTCTCCTTTATTTCGTTTAAAAAAAACCTCCACACGACATCCCCTAAGATGACATAGGACCTGAGCAAAATTATTTTTCTCAGGGCCTCCTATGTGGAGCTAATGTAAAAAAAACAAGATAGACTCTAATAACTAGACTGATTTATTTTTGAAGTGTTGCCCTACCTCCATCGTTATCCAATGTTTCGAACAGCGTCGATCATCAGGGCAGATGTTTTTTTTTTTTTTTACATGAGCTCCACACAGGAGGCCCTGAGGAAAATAATTTCCCTCAGGGCCTATGTCATCTTTGAGGATGCTGTGTGGAGGGTTTTTTTTAAGGAAAGGGGAAGGAGAGGAGAGTTCTGGGAAGGAAAAGGGTTTAAGGGGTGGGTAGGAATCTGGGGATCAGTATGTCCCGGTCATCCGCCTCCAAGACCTAGACAAACCTCACCCCATGAACCCGGGCACCCCTGCTAAATCACCAAACGTAGCGAACCACTTGGGGTGACCTATGGCATAGGTGTTGGTTATCCAATAAAGGTTCCCGGGGCGGCGGTACCCATTCCCGCCTCCCAGATGTGTGATGATACTCTAATGACGGACATTGTAACGCTGTCCAAAACGTTGGTTAAAGCAACGCTTAGATAGCGCAACATGACATACCTACTAGAAAAATAAATCACCATTATACGTTCATTAGAAGGCCCGACTTTACAACTATTTAATGAGCAATTTACTAAAAGAATTAAGCCACCTCACCGCGTACAAAACACCACAGTTATTATTATTACCAATATGTTCTCTCCAATTTTTTTTATTCAGACAGCTCCCTTTTATTATAAATTTCGAAGGTTATTCTCATAATTGAAAAAGAATATAATACTAATAAATCTAAACGAAATAATATAAAAATAAAAAATTGTTCGCTACATTTGGTGACTCAGCAGGGGTGCCTAAATTTATGGGGAAAGGTTTGTCCAGGTCTTGGCGGCAGATTCATTTGCCCACCTGCTGGGTGACAGGCCGGATCGAGAGAGCCTGGCAGAGGGAGGCCTTTTGACCTTTCCAGCTGGACTCTCTCGACCCATCGCCTTGCACTGGAGTTGGAGGGATGGATTCATACATCTATCACTCCTGAACCTACTGACCTGATACCATTTTCCTTCCTTTCCTTCACTCTCTTAAAAAGACTCTCCACATAGCATCCTCTAGGACAGGGATGGCGAACCTTTACGTATCAACGTGCCATTTTTCTAAAGAAATGTTTAATGAGGTTATAGACGTGCCATCAAATAATTTTTACTTTGGGGGGTGGGTTAAGCGAGTTATTAGCGATGAAAACAAATCGTTGTCGTGGAAACGATGTTGACCCTTGAAAAGGTTTACTGTGCCGAGCAATGACATTTGCAGCCGCGTAACTTGCCGCGCTCGTATGACAATTTTTGCCAACATATCATATAGTCATAGATGTTGAATGTTTATTTCTTTTTACGCTTTTTGTTTTTTTTTACTGAACTAGCCATATTGAATAACATTTAAATCACAGATAAAACTCAACTAAACTTTAAAATTCAATTATATCAACGGAATTCACTATTTTGTTATGCATAAAAAACTATGCGTCATTCATTATTAGCATTAGAAACTCGCGATGTAGATTGTAGGTACGAAAACAAACGATTGAGCGCTGCGCTTCCCTCCGCCACCCCGCGCACCGCACCGTACCCCGCGTATCGCAGCCCGCGCACCGCACCCGAACGCGTAGGGATCACTCGGGTTCGCCTACTCGGGTTCACCTACTATACACTTCACACTTTTTTTCGTAGTGCATAATAAATTTTGTGATCAGTGACGTGCCCAAAATATTGTTTCGCCATTCCTGCTCTAGGATGACATAGGCCCTGAGGGAAATTATTTTCCTGAGGGCCTCTTGCGTGGAGGTAATGTGAGAAAAAAACTAACGGTCGTCTTAGCCGAATTGGTTAGATGGGTTTCGGTGGTTAGAAAAAAGCATATTTTCGATTTTATGATTCAAGTAAATATAATAAATAGAATATTATTTTAAATTTTAGGGATATAAAAGTGTAACCGGTCTTGAAGAGACCCATATTGTAGGAAGGAGGAAACACACAGACCGGCAAACCATTCTACAGCCGAGCTGTTAAACTGAAGAACGGGTCGTAGAAGCGTCCCAATCTCAAGTAACAATTAACAGTCGTGTATATGAACGCGCATCCGTCTATGCTAAGGTGCCAATCGGTGCCGATGCTACTTCTTCGGAGCGAGAATAGGCATACCTACGTGACAACTGAGATCTAAATAAAAAAGATATGAGAATCTATCAAACGAAGCGCCCAATGTTTTTTTTTTCAGGAATTTTTGGGTTCCAGATCAGAGGTGGCTGCCATATGGGCGTACCTGGAATTTGAAAAGGGTCAGCAGTTGTATACTATTAAAGTTTCTGCGGGCCCTGTAAAGTACGCCCAGTTTCTGAAAGGTTAGCTCAGGTTGTCTAGTCACTTAGAGTTACGGCAAGCATGACAATTGAACGATTGTTTAGAAGATAGCTTTGGAAGATTTACATGTTGCTCATCTATCGACTTAGGGAAGATAGTAACCCAGCCGTAGCGATGCACCGTAAATTGGCAATAAATTAGTAAATTAGCTACGAACGATTGGAATATGGCATGTACCACCCCCTTAAAGATCTCACCCCCCCCCCCCCCCCCCCCCCACCCCCCTCCCTGCCATCGCAAATTACGCAGCCGGAGTCCTCGAGAGGTTGGGGTAAAAGGAGGCGTTACCACCAACTAGAGGTAGCGCTGCATACCACAGAATTAATAAACTTCAAATAGCGAATACCGGCTCCCAAATTCGCAGGTTTCGCTTGATACAGGAGGGTCTTTTTTTTTCTTTTTGGCCTGTTGAACTGAACTAAAACGAACTGAAGCGACGTTTTGTTAAAAGCGACTCTTGGTTTACGTGATTGAAACTTTGGTTAAATTTATCAGTTTAGATTGAATTTCAGTCCATCGAAATAAAAAAAATAATAACCTCAAATGTTACTCTAAACTCTAAACCATCATTCCCAGAGAGGTCTATATCGACCTCAATGGGTCGATTTCGACCTGCGGAGGGTTCATGTAAATGAAAAAGGAAATTGGCGGTGCATACGATGTAAATGGAAATGTAAATTTATGCAGGCCTTCAACAAAATGTTGGTTTGTCATGAATACATTTATCCACCGAACACACATAGTTCCCATTTAGTAATAGTTCCTTTGTAATACTTTAGTAGATACGTACATTTTCTAATTATTGTGTAAGCAGGCTATTCACTTTGCTTTGCAGAATGTGTGACATGTGAAAACTTTCACACATGATACACCTACCAGTAGCAACGCGATGCATCTATAAGCTAAAAAGCAACGATTGTACAAACTTCTTCGCGTGAGCTTTGCAATGATTATGCAGTCTTGAACCTATTCCGTAAACGACTATCCGTGACGCTGTTGAAGAAAATTGTTAAGCAAATATTTCCAAAAATAAAAATAATTAAATTGTGTTTTGAACCCATATGTATGCCATGATGGTCAGCGCCGGATCTGCCATACGTTCAAAAACGTCCAAAAAACCTGGCGCCAACTCTGAAGGGGCGCCGTGAGAAAATAAATATTGTATTAAAATTTAGTTATAATATTCCCGGAATCGTTTAAAAATTACCCATAGTACGAAATAATTATTACGCTCTAGCAACACTTTCCAAAGAAACAGAATGCGCACGCATCAGGTTGGTATCAACGGCTTACGAATTTATAGTCAGTTACAGAATTTTTTTACAAATTCCATATATTTAGTTTAAACGTAAGATCTATTTTTCCATACCTCTTTTACCGTCTTTTACGATGAATGTGTGCGATCCAAATTCAATAACCAATCACAGCGCGGTGTTTTTGTTCTTGAGAATCAAACAAACCGACTTACTACGCCTTTCAAAGTGCTGACATTTTTAGCTAGCGTAGGCTCGCTATTGTTTTATTTTGTACGATTTAAGTCTCTAGGAGAAGGTCGTTAAAGACCATTTTCTTATTAAATCTTCAGTAAATTCCATTAACAAAAACATCGCACGGTTTGCAGTATTTGCAGGTTGCAACGTGTTACGTGTTGACAGTAGTTTCATGTTTCATCATTGATTTGACATATTGCTATGCCGTTCTTGGGCATGATGGGTGGGTTATAACCGATGAGTGTTTCTCCTACTATGTGTAGTTTACACCGCTTATGAAGTGGGTATATTAAATATGTAATCATTACAGTGATCAGCTTCGTTTCCTGTCGGAAACTGGGACGCCAAACCTTGTCACTGACAAGGTATGCTGTGACTGCGGTAGGCATGAAAATTCTTTCCCAAGGATGGGCATATGGTGTTACCACCGCAATTACGTGAGGATGAGGAGATATGAGAAATTAAACATTGTTTGCAAATACAATTGAGATTTTATTTCAATACAAGAAGTATACAAAGTGGTAATTTGGATTCGACTTACCCCCCCCAGACCGTTTGATAATTAAGCTAACCTATCTAATGCGAAGTTGAGCTGTTGATGAACGGAGATGCCTTCTCCCCGGGATCCACGGCTGCATCCGGCGAAGGCGTGCTGGCCCTCGATCCGGCAAAGTCGTGCCGCCCTTCGACGTTCTACGATCGGTCTCGTGGACTCCGCTGCTGTCGTCTTATTGTCATCCACTCGATCCCAGGCGCGGTTATACTGGCGCGAGGCGGAAAATTTGACAAAAATGGGTCCATTACCCAAATACGGTAACCGACCGGCTAGGGCTTTATAGTTACTCTTTTCTATCGGCCAACACGTCCGAGACGAGCAAGGATGGCTTTAATAACACCCGATTACCAAATCGACCCTCTCATTGTACCGAGAGCTTCCATCCGCGTATTTACGGTACCGGCAAAGATTCTGCGTCACGCACATTCCCGTAAACTCAATCCAAACTCACGAATACGATCTCTTAAGATCCAGTCTCGGATACTTTATTTAATCAAAAGTAACATTAGTGACGCTCGACAATGTTCACATGTTAAACAAAATGGCACCGACGTCTCGTTTTGGTCCGTGCCCAATCGGGCCACAACGAAAAGTGGTTCGTAAAACGGAGAATATTTGGCTGTCAAAACAAACCATAGACAAGTAAAATTTAGGTAAGCACGTAGACATGGGCAGATTTATTCCCAGAAGTGAATCGATTCAGTCTGATTCTCCTGGCCTTTTGAAATGATTCCTTCTATTCATTCCTTATTCAATTAATTCCAAAAAAAAAAAAAATAAAATAAATAAAAAAATAAAAAATTAAAAAATTAAAAAATTAAAAAAAATAAAAAAAATAAAAATTATGTACTCTCCAATTCAGAAAACAAAGAAGACATGGAGAGGTTACGAAGCACCGCACAAAGAGGAGACCGATTAGACTAAATCCTATAAATGTAGGTGTTTGCCTTTTTTTACATGAGCTCCACACAGGAGGCTCTACGGAAAATAAATTCCCTCAGGACCTATGTCATCTTTGGGGGTGCTGTGTGGAGGCTTTTTTTAAGGAAAGGAAGGAGAGGAGAGTTATGGGAAGGAAAAGGGTTAAAGGGGTGGGTAGGTATCTGGGGTTTAGTGTGTCCTGGTTATCCACCTCCAAGACCTAGACAAACCACACCCCATGAACCCGGGCACCCCTGCTAAATCACCAAACGTGGCGAACCACTTGGAGTGACCTATGGCAGAGGTGTTGGTTATCCAATAAAGGTTCCCGGGGCGGCGGTACCCATTCCCGCCTCCCGAATTGCCTCTTTTAATGTCGTTATTTTTCGTTTCATCGAGTTTCAAAACACAACGGTGCTAAAGAAGTTTTCACTACGCAAAGCACTGTTCCTAGGGTGAATATGCCTATTTCAGATACGTTGGCTAAATAAGGAGGTAGCGCAACACGGCATGACACCCTAAAAACAAATAACGAAAATTGCCTATTTCACTTCAAATTAATATTACGAATTATGTCGTTCTGAAAAATTGTGCTACGGGGTTAATGCAATATTAAAATACTACATTTGTTAAAACAAAAAAAAATTGACAAGAAAAATGTATTTACATTAGAATATCAATAAAATCTTAAAATTAAACAGTGTTTTGTTTCACCCCTAAAGTTTTACCAATTTTATTTTATTTATTAAATTAAAATTATTCCATTTCACGTGATCTAATATAAACAAACATTTTATCATTATTATTAAGCATTATTTTATGACAGCTGACCACAGCCGATTGCTGAAGTTCGGCGTCTCAAAGTAGGTAGGTATTTGTATTCCAATAGCTTTGTCGGAAGTTTTCAATCAACTATGTAATGAAATTGACGGCTTGGCCAACGGAGAGGAATGAGTGAACCCGCACGGTCAGTTTCGCGGCGAGCATTGAGGAATGAATTAGTTACTTTTGACTAGTGTCTTGCCTCTTGCCTGGCAGTGAGTTGATTACTCGCGAGCTGCGGACCTAGCAGGACCTGGGTTTGGTCCTGTTGGGTGTTGGGATCTGAGATTGACGCGATCACAGAGACGATGACGTCACAACTGAATTGAGATTTAATTCCTGAACTAGTGAAAAAGACTTCGCGCCCCGGACAAACTTGTTAGCGACAGACTATAAACCAGAGACTATTTACGCGGGACGGGTTCGATCGGCGCGGCGGGACTATGACTGGATCATATACTGAATAGAAGCAATGTACCTATTAATTCCTGCGTTGTGAAAGAGACAGATTCGAAACTAGTGACTCGGCCGATTCGCTTTCGTATTTCGCTTGCGCTGACCACGATGAAGTTGATACCTACGGGTATTTTACGAATGGCGCGCGGGAAAGGGATACTTTACGTGTTTTGCACTATTATTTAAATATTATTCTATGGGCGCGCCGCCCATAGATTAATATTTAAATATTTACGAATCATTATAATATTTAAATCGTTTACGGTAGGTACACATCATTCATTGAAATAATTTAACATTAAAATAAATGGAAAAAAATTAATGGTGCCGTTAAAAATCGTAGGATGCAAGGCCAAAGATGAGGAATGAAGACTCAATTCCTTTTGAAATTGAGAATCAGATCGAGTGTGTCACAAGATTAAATTTATTCATTCAATTCAGTCATTCAATTTTGCCCACGTCTAAAGCACAGTACCTGACCGCGATTGTTATAAAATATTCAATATTTTCATAACAATATTATTAGAAGTTCGTTAAATGTATAATTAATATCTATTGGATTTGTTATTTTACGGTGTCTTTCTTTCGGTGGTAAGCGTCTTTCATAAGCCGTTGATACCATACGTCAGTGTTTAGTTTTTGTATGGTTTTTGTTCGCTCAATTTGGTGTTTGTTCGCTCAATACAGGGGAAATGCAAGGTACAAATTTGAAGTTATATTCTTATTAGTCAGAAGCTGTAGATGCTATTCTTGTGTTGTACGTTGCCATGAGAACGTATTTGTATTTACTTTTTGTATTAATATTCGCGTTAGGTATATACACAAACGCAGTAAATCTCAAGAATTTCTAATGGACCTAGTTCAGCGAAACCACCCGCATTGTCTCGTAACCCATATTTTAAATCATGGTACGGGCACAAACAAATAATTCGTTGTTATTATTTTAAAGCATAACTTGCAAAAAGAGTTTTTCCTAAAATAATTAAAATAGCACCATAATTTTATGTTTACCCAATAGATTCAGAGAGTATAGGGCTCCTGGCGATTCTCTCTTTAAAAAAAACGAGTGTGAGAGCTACCGCCAGGTCACTTAGAAAAGTTACACTCTTTATATGTCTTGATTTTATTTGATAAATTAGTGTAAAAAATAAATAATTAAATAAATAAAATAAAAAATTGGGGTGAACGAATTTTTAATCAAAATAAAAATGTAGGAGGGGGACGCCATCGGTACCTACTGCACAGGGCGCCAGATTTCGTAGATCCGGCCCTGGTGATGGTTAGTTTTGAAATTCAAAATATTAAGATGTGAAACATTTTCAAACGTTATGAAATACATACATTTCTTACAGCTGTCCATGTAACAAGCACGAAGTTTACATGTTTAAACCTGCTATCCCCAACCCTACTAAATCGTCTTCGCAATTCCTTCCTCTCCCTCTCTCTCTGCCCAACCCTCGTCTCCTACTCCTCCCCTGCATGTCCTTTCCAATGCGTCCCCGTTCTCATCCCCGGCCCTTTCCCGTAACCTTTTGCCCTCCCGCGTCACCCCTTCCCGCGAACTGCCCCTTCACGCTTCATGCTTCGTAAATTTTCTAATTCAATACTAATTTTATATTATTTGTGTTTTCTTTGTTAATTCCATATAATTGTTAATCTTATGTCCATGATGCAATATAATAATGCTGTAGTGCAATATACTCGTAGTATGACGGCCGGCGTAGTGCAGCGGTAAGGCGCTTGACTAGCATTCCGAAGGTCGCGGCATCGAATGCCGGCGTGGCAAATAAATTTTATTTGATCAATTTGTGGATTTTACAATTTATTAATTAAAAATAATATTTAGTATATTTGCGGCACGTTCCAGAGTGGAAGATACTCTCAGTATCGCCCTGGTGTAAGACCACCATTCAGAATTGAAACGTTGCTTGAAATGGCTTCTGCCGTGTTTGGTGACCAGATCTGAATAGCCAGGTACTTCCCCACCTTCCTCTTCCCTATCTCCTTCCCCTCCCCACTACATTCAGTCTCACAAGATACCCCAATTGGGGATACCAAAGTCCCACTGACTCCAGACGGGAGCAGTTGGGACTCTTGTGCGGTTTTCATGTAAAAAAAACATTACAATATTTGTTCAGATTTTAAGTTTAAAAATATTAACAAGATTGTTAATGAGAACCCGTTGATAAACTGCCGTCTAGAAATGCAACGGGGTTCCGCACGTCTTCTTCCCCCTTCAAAATACCCTTCGGGCAAAACATCTCACACAAAATATCTACTTAAACCTAAACTATCCTAACAATAAATAGAATTCAGCGTAGTGGAGATATATTTTGTCCTTGGGATATTATGTCGAAGGATATTTTGTCGGGGGATATTTTGTCGGGGATATTTTGTTAGGTGAAGAAAACGTGCGGTACTGTGAAACGGGACTTAATTGTAATTATGTGACATTAAAATAATGAATGTAAAAAATACTTACACCAGCGTGATTTCACCGAACTGCCAATGCAATCTTTTTATATGGAATTATATTAAACAATAAAAACAAAATATATCAATGTTTAATACAAGGGTGCGTATAAACGCGTAGATTTTACCGCGAACTGCGCCGAGAATTGTGGGAACGGAATGAAGCTACCATAAAAAATATTTCCTTAATAAAAAATCAGTGCGAACGCGTGTGGTGAAGAGCACGCAGGGGAGGGGCGGAGGAAGAGGGAGGGGCATTAGGAGGAGGGATTGCAAAGGAGACATAGTACCGGTCGGGGATAGCAGGTGGTAAATTTGGAAAATCCATGCTTCTCACACGGACACCAGCTGTATGTGGCTTGCTCCCAGTCGGAAAACCTTCTGATTTATTAGGCACCGGACGGAAAACACAAAAAAATTACGTATCCAAAAGCACTTCAATATAAAACACTTTCTTAGAGTGTCAATTCAACGCGTGCCGGGTACTTGTTACTTATTTATAAATCTTTTCATCATTTCGTCAACAGGTGTGATTTGTTCGTAAAAGGTTCCGGCTATAATTTTATTAGTTTCTCAATGAGTCGGGGCTCACAACAAAACTTCCATATTAATGCGTCAGATAATTTAATGGCACGTTCTGGTAATAAAATACCCTCGTCAGTTAAGTTTTACCAGGCCCAGTATGACGACTTCGTATCGTTGGATTTATTAATGATGGACGTGAATAGTTTTCAACACAAGGCGTGTGTGGATTTTTGTATTAGATATCAAGAAACTTTATAATATTTTCTGATTGATAAAATGGTTAGTAATTCGACAGATATAGAAGATAATATAGGTATTTAAAATATGTTATTTCCACCGATCAGTATTCGACATTTCGATTTTCTAAGGACCAGTTGTTTCACATCAAACATTAGTATCAAATGGCCATCCATGAAAGGTCCCCCTTGAACGCCGATTTGAGGTACGTTTTAGCTTTAGTGAATGGCATACCAACATATGTCAGTCTAGAATTTTATATTTTCGTTAAAGATTTAAAAAAATATATGTTATCAATATTTTATAATCCCATTAAAGATTAAAAAATACCAAATTTAAGATTTAATATCACCAAATTAAAAAAAAAACTCTTTATAACCAAAGAACCTATCATGTTACCTGTAACCGTATTACGTACATATTTTCATGATTTACATCATAAAGTTATCTTGTGTTAAATCGTGCGCATAAATAATAAAGGTACCCACCAATTTGCACTATGTGTGTTGTGATGAACCGGCTTTGTTGGATGGTTGGCGAATATTTTTTTTTCGAAAATGATCACACTATCGACATCTATTGGTTAATTTTGAAAGAAATATTAAGGGAAACTGTAATGATTGGACATTTTTTCTGCTACGAAGGGTGTAAACAAATTTTGGAAGAAAAAACGACTAGCAAATCCTAGTATGGTTGGAAACCATTAGACGCATATCAGCCAATCAAATCTCGGGGCGTGGTGTGAGAGGGTTGTGTCCAATTGAGACACAAAAGTTATCCCACGGTCCAAACTGATAGCTATTTTAAGTGGTAAAAACACTTCTAACTTGGTCCTAAATCGCATTTTTATGGGGAGCACGAGGGAATTGACAACAGTTGACTTCGCATCGGGGGTCGGCGAGTCTTGCAAGTATTTCGTTGACGGAGGTTTTAAAAGGAACAAAAATCATGCGTTAATTAAACATGAAGTAACGAACGATTTCTATTGTATGAGAATAGAAACGGGAGTAGGCATTGACAATCAATATCGCTTTTTCCAAACAAAATTCCAGCGGGATTTGCGTGCAGGGTATTGGGAACGAGCGTAATATGGTAGTCAAAACACAAAAGCTGATAATCTCAGGGTAGTCGGGAAGGAATCGATTACGTCAACGACCAAATAAAATCTAAGGTTTCGGGTTGGATTTTATATCTGATAGATTAGAGGGGAGGAAATGTTGTCGATCTCTTACGTATTAAAGTGTTTTCAAGTGAGAAATATCTAACACGGTTTTGAGTCATTAGGATATTCATTAAGCTGAAATCACCACTCGAGTTTATACGCGAGATATAGGTAATAGGAAATTAGGAAAAGCTATAAAATTTAACGGCCTGTCAGGATTTAAAATTATTTGAATTCTCAAGTATTTTTCTTAATTGCTAGGTGCATAACAACGGAGATTTATTGGGTTTTACGCCAGAGGGAGATGGGATATGGAAGGAGGAACTAAAGATGCAGATGAAAAAACGTTCGGAGGCAGGTATGGAATTAGACTTTGGTAGAGGTTACGGCCCGTAAAAGGAAGAATCGAGATCATAAAAGTTTAGGCTATTACTAAACAAGGTTCTACGAGTGTCGCGGCCTTGTTTAGGAAGGGGTCAAATGACTAGAGATTGTACTTAGGTATTTGCGAACGCGGTAAATATTAAGAAAATGTATGCGAACACAAGGAACGCGTCATATAGCCAGAGACAAACACAGCCGCATGTCCACATAAGGGGTACGTCTGAATAAGAATATTCGGTCACTAATTGTTAGAAAATCCATAGTCAAATGCTAAAATGACAAAATACCTAGAAGGTGACGTGTTATGCGATTTATGCGATAATAAGATGCATAGTAGATGATGGTCGGAAAATGTTGTAGGTTGCCGAGTTGAAATAAGACTTGCGGTTACCGAGAAAAGTATGGAGAGTATATCAAAAAATTCAGGATACACCGTACCTGGAAGCGATTTTAAAAATGGTAGAACGGACACGATAGATTTTCGAGAAAAGTTGAATTAATTATTCACTTGGTAAATGATATCTTGTAGGCGCTAGTGTTGCAGAAGATTCGTGTGTATATCGTAGGGACGAGACCGAGTACGCCCCTGTCCGATTCTACGAGATAGTGCTTTCGCGCAATACGGATTCTGTGTTGGGAGCACCGTTCAGGACGAAATGTCATAAACCGCAGGATACGATACTAGATTTGGGAACTATGAAGGTTGTGCGTTTAAAGGTCGTAATTGTAAAATTTAAGTTTGATTAATGGGTAAGCGGAGGAGACAAAAAGGGCGGTTTTAGGCAAGAGGAGGAAGTTCAGGGTGAGATCTCGGGAAGGAAAGGCTGTCAAAAGGGGCGCGAAATCGAAGTGTTTGTGGAATTTTTTCGGAGACTTAGCAAAAATCGTTCCGGCGGAGTGTCGATCTAACTTCAGTGGATTTTGTGCAAAGTGTTAATTAATTAGATTCAGGAGAAGGGGTACAAGCCAGAGGTGAAAAGCTTTTAGGAACTTAAAAAAAAAAATTGTGAAAATTATTTAAGGACAGTGAAAATATTGAGTTATAATAACAGATATTAGTTCGGTTTAAACAGGCGTGATATAATAATAAAATCAAACTTCGGTTTTACTACAATTTAAACGGGGTCGACAAATAAATGTTAATAATAAAATTGCGGATTGTTTATCAGAAATAATAATAGAATAAAAAAAAATAAAATCTAAATTACGAGAAAAAAATCGTTCTTTTGAAATGGGAAAATGTATAAGTACCGAATAGTTTAGAAATAAAACAATAATAATAATAATTTACGAAAACGTTGAATCTAGTGGTTTCGATACCAAGATATAGCAAGTGCTAATTTAACCTTAGGGAACACACATATTTAAGGAGGGACGATATATTTGAAATAGTCTACAAACATCGGTCAACCGGAGTACATTACAATTGCGAGAAGAAGAAGGAAAGGGGGTTAAATTTAGTCATAAATCTAAGGCTACGTTAGGCCTTGTCGTATAAAATTTAGGAAATCGTAGGAAGGGCCCCTTTGTGTTTTCTCCACAGGTAAAGGTCTACAGGATACGTAATTAAGATGCAATTGGTCGTGTTTTCCCGACCGGAGAATTAAGCAATTACGTACGGGTAAGTTAAAGAATCTATATTTCAATTACAGGTACCTGGTTGTAGAGTGACGTAAATGGAACGCGAACCCTGGCAGTAAATTTCAACAGCTCCAGCGCCGATAAAAAATAATATTATTGCAGAGCTAATATGAATCTGTTTAACCGTTATTATCATTTAGGGCAGTGACGTTTTCTCCCAGACAGCCGATGCCGGGCGGTCGGGGGAACACACATACAAAAAAAATGAACGAGCAAGCGAGGTACCTACACCTCGGGGGTGTTGTACACTCAACCAAATGGAGGGCGTTCCGAGAGTACGACATATCAAATTGAAGGCGATTATCTGCAACCCGAACAGCTGAACATCTTTAGACAAGAGAGCAGAAGAGCAGAATCACAATATTAAATATGAAACAAATAAAACTAACAGGTACTCCGCTGAATTCCTACTTTTTGATTTACGCTTTTTAAATCTTTATGATTGAACAATGTGATGACGACACCGAGGCCACACATACACACAATTGGTGGTCCACCGGTAAGGGTCTTTCCGCATTGTCATGTTGGAGGATGCTCACCATAGACTGATCGGGTCACGCGAGGTCCTGGAAGCAATTCCCTTTCGCGGGACGGTGTCGAGTGATTGGGCGCGAAGGACCGTATGAAATGAGATGCCAATTTGTATGAAAGGGCATGGTTCGCTGTCGGAGGCGTCTTTGCCAAAAGCATCTCGAGTTACCGGCAAGGTAGTGTGGATGGAGGCATGAGCATGGCTTCTTGCGAAGAGATTCCTGCAGCATCATCACATTTTTTAATCCTATCGACCTGGAAGCAAACGTATCTCTTACAAGGGTGGGGATAAGTCGGTTTCCAGAGGTGGCCTGTAACGCTAGGTCGGTCACGTGGGAGAAAGGATCTGCCTGTCACAAGCTTACGCCACTTTGTACCGTGAGTAGAGTCTTGATAAGGGACGAAATAGATTACCCCTTCTAGAGCCAGTAAAGTAGTTCCGGAGGTGTTCGATACTGGAGTTGATCAGGAAAGGTTTGAAGGCATGTCGTTCTTCTTTTGTTATGGAGGGGTCCGGGTATCTGGTTTATCGTCAAGAGATTTTCCGGGTGCCATGGGTATAGCCTCATCATGCATTGGTCGAGGGGTCGTGTCCTGAGAGCTGACCACCTAGTCAATTTGGTCAAGTGGAGGAGCCAGTACTAGTTTGCAAAGAATTTCTTCCCCACCACCATCCATCCTATCCTCTATCCCGTCTTTATACTTCCATCCTAGGTATAAATTTGTTTTACTAACAACAGAACGTATTATCACGATTATGTGTAGGATCTAGCCATGGAAAGCGGTGCAGAGAATTCGCCAATTATCCGAGTGAAACATTCAAGGTATGTACATTAAAAAATCATTAGGACGTAGAGGGAGAGAGATCAATTTTATAGCCTAGCGAGAGTAATAGCAACCGTGCTGATTAGGTGAATATTGTAGCAGTGTATATCATTAGGATCATAGTGGGGACTAATTTAGGATAGTTTAGACCGGACGTGTCCTTCAGACGGTTAAGAGATACAGAGAAATTCTTCCACACCTTACCTAAAAGAACCGAAAGTTACCACGAAATACATTAAATACCTATCCTAGATGTCCTAGGTGCTCCGAAGCAAAAAATCACACAACGTGGAGAAAAGGGTTTATTGTAAGAATTTCCCGGAAAACTACCTTTTACTGTGTTCAGTCACAGGGGTGGGAAAAACGCGTTATGATTCAATCATTATTGGCGAATCATCCAGTAGGTACGAGAGAAAGATCTACCAACCGGAGATCTGAACGCGCGAGAGAGAGGAGGGGGGTATAAAACCTGAGTAAAAGGGTTGCAACATCACAAGTGGTTCTGTGACCGAGGAGAGAGCGTCACCACCGATCTTCGTTGTAAATCTTCTAATTCAAATTCGAGAAGGAAGAATATTGTAAAGTTTTCATTAGGGGGGGGGGGGTGTACCATTACAAGTGTTGCCGCGAGACCAGGAGGTAAGGTTTTAAAAGCTGGAAGAGTTTCAATGTATCTTGCAATCAGCAATCAGTGCAATTTGAAGGATAATTACGAATAATTACATAGGAAGAACAGCTTTAAAAAAAAAAAAAATATAGACTAATGAATAGAAAAAAAAAGAAAAATAAGTAGACTAGAATATTTAAACAAATCAGTAGTCAATAGTTTTAAATCTGCAAATGTAGGTCATTGCCTCTTAGACGAGAAGATAATAAATATAGATAGATAAATTTGTAAACAAAACCATTAGCAAAGATTTACGATCCCAACGGTTTAAATGTAGGTCATTGCCTTTTAAGTTAGGGTGCGGAGAAGGGAAAAAAAAGGGGATGCAACAAAAAATGGTACAGTGAACACATCATAAAAATCGAAGATTTATGACCTTGCGTTCGACTATCGTAACTAGGTCAGGAATGCAACGACCCGGGGCGAAAAAAAAAAGTACGGTTAATGACCCAGGGCGGAACCACTAGCTTAAAATAACGGTTATAATCACATGGAAGAAAATTAAATCGTTGCAATAAGAGGTTTTAGTGAGTTAGGGAGGAGATGATAACCAAATAGTTATTACATTCAATCGGGTTTAGGCTAGGAAAATTTCATGTCTAAGTAAGAAGGGATTTTAGTGAGTTAGGGAGGGGACGAGACCAATCGAATAGTTACTACATTCAACATGTTTAGTTTAGAAAAATATCATGTTAAAGGATAAGGAGTTTTATGGCTTAGGGAGGGGGCGGAACCAATCGGTTGGTTATTAAATTCAAGCACGGTTAGGTTAGAACAAATTCATGTTTAAAGGCGATAAAAGGATTTTTTTTTAGGCTTAGGGAGGAAACGTAATCAGCTAAAAGGCGTTTAGTGGATTTAGACATGTTCGGGTTACACCACACTGATAGGAGTGATTTTGATTCAAATGGGTTGGGAATCAGTGAGAATTGCGCCGTACGTCAATTAAAATAAGATTTTGAACATAATCAGTAGGATAGTTAGTGGTATTCACCCTTCGATAAGAAGCAGCGAGAAAGTGTGTCATGTATTAGGGGAGATAGTTCTTCTATGATGCATTTCAGTATCAATTCACCATAGCGAGTATAATTGTGGTTAGTCGACCTACAGTAAGGTTTGAATTTCTTTAAACTGGGGTGACCGGACGACAAGCCAGTAGAAACAATAACGCAATCGGACCAACATTGAGTAGTTCTGTTTGTACACTAATCGTTATATTGAATGGAGACGGTCTAGCGCACAACAAAAACAAAAATTTATATTGTTAGGTAATAATGTCCTTTCTTAGTTTATCAATGGAAAAAAAGGTTCGTTTTATTTTGAAGGTAGACCGTAGGGATAGCCTAACGAAGGATAAAAACATCGAAAAAAAGGGTCGGTCATAGAGTTGCGTACTAGACATTATGAAAAAAAATACGGACCGATAGAGTGCAGGGTACAAATGTAAACCGAGACGATATTAAGAGGAGACACGTTTAGTTGGTAAACGGATGAGTTCGTCGTTATCAAGATTTGGTATTTTATCTTACTTAAACTGAGACGGGCCGATGGAAAATTTAAAATACATTGCGAGAAGACGTTTATATTAAATACGGTCCGGGTTTGAAAGATATTACCTGCAATAGGGTCAGGGTAAATTGTAAGTGAAATGTGACCCGGTCGCCTCTTAAAGACAGATGACAGATAACAGAGAATAGCGAAGAATGCAGAAAAAAATGGTTACAGCGACGGTCGGCGAGCAGAAGCAAACAGATGTAGGGGCGAGGCATTAGCAGACCGATGGAGGCAGGGCCGAATTGGAAAGATGCTCAAGAGTTCTTTATAAAGAAAATAAATAAATTAATTAAATACAGTACACGTCGGGATGGGGGACAGTAGAACGTTTGTGTAAGGTTAAATTGTTGGAAAAAAATCAGAGGGGGAGGAGGGAGTAGAACGGACAGTTAACCTGCGGAGAGAAGAGATACACAGCATTTAGGTACGACACATTTTGGGAAAGAGAAAACACGGGGGGGAAGGAGGAGACTAACTAAAGTCTGCATTTAGAAATGACTCCACTGACCAACCACTAATAGCGTGCTTTGACACTGGAGATAATTTCTATAGGGAGGCTGTGATGAACCGGCTTTGTTGGATGGTTGGCGAATATTTTTTTTTACGAAAATGATCACACTATCGACATCTATTGGTTAATTTTGAAAGAAATATTAAGGGAAACTGTAATGATTGGACATTTTTTCTGCTACGAAGGGTGTAAACAAATTTTGGAAGAAAAAACGACTAGCAAATCCTAGTATGGTTGGAAACCATTAGACGCATATCAGCCAATCAAATCTCGGGGCGTGGTGTGAGAGGGTTGTGTCCAATTGAGACACAAAAGTTATCCCACGGTCCAAACTGATAGCTATTTTAAGTGGTAAAAACACTTCTAACTTGGTCCTAAATCGCATTTTTATGGGGAGCACGAGGGAATTGACAACAGTTGACTTCGCATCGGGGGTCGGCGAGTCTTGCAAGTATTTCGTTGACGGAGGTTTTAAAAGGAACAAAAATCATGCGTTAATTAAACATGAAGTAACGAACGATTTCTATTGTATGAGAATAGAAACGGGAGTAGGCATTGACAATCAATATCGCTTTTTCCAAACAAAATTCCAGCGGGATTTGCGTGCAGGGTATTGGGAACGAGCGTAATATGGTAGTCAAAACACAAAAGCTGATAATCTCAGGGTAGTCGGGAAGGAATCGATTACGTCAACGACCAAATAAAATCTAAGGTTTCGGGTTGGATTTTATATCTGATAGATTAGAGGTGAGGAAATGTTGTCGATCTCTTACGTATTAAAGTGTTTTCAAGTGAGAAATATCTAACACGGTTTTGAGTCATTAGGATATTCATTAAGCTGAAATCACCACTCGAGTTTATACGCGAGATATAGGTAATAGGAAATTAGGAAAAGCTATAAAATTTAACGGCCTGTCAGGATTTAAAATTATTTGAATTCTCAAGTATTTTTCTTAATTGCTAGGTGCATAACAACGGAGATTTATTGGGTTTTACGCCAGAGGGAGATGGGATATGGAAGGAGGAACTAAAGATGCAGATGAAAAAACGTTCGGAGGCAGGTATGGAATTAGACTTTGGTAGAGGTTACGGCCCGTAAAAGGAAGAATCGAGATCATAAAAGTTTAGGCTATTACTAAACAAGGTTCTACGAGTGTCGCGGCCTTGTTTAGGAAGGGGTCAAATGACTAGAGATTGTACTTAGGTATTTGCGAACGCGGTAAATATTAAGAAAATGTATGCGAACACAAGGAACGCGTCATATAGCCAGAGACAAACACAGCCGCATGTCCACATAAGGGGTACGTCTGAATAAGAATATTCGGTCACTAATTGTTAGAAAATCCATAGTCAAATGCTAAAATGACAAAATACCTAGAAGGTGACGTGTTATGCGATTTATGCGATAATAAGATGCATAGTAGATGATGGTCGGAAAATGTTGTAGGTTGCCGAGTTGAAATAAGACTTGCGGTTACCGAGAAAAGTATGGAGAGTATATCAAAAAATTCAGGATACACCGTACCTGGAAGCGATTTTAAAAATGGTAGAACGGACACGATAGATTTTCGAGAAAAGTTGAATTAATTATTCACTTGGTAAATGATATCTTGTAGGCGCTAGTGTTGCAGAAGATTCGTGTGTATATCGTAGGGACGAGACCGAGTACGCCCCTGTCCGATTCTACGAGATAGTGCTTTCGCGCAATACGGATTCTGTGTTGGGAGCACCGTTCAGGACGAAATGTCATAAACCGCAGGATACGATACTAGATTTGGGAACTATGAAGGTTGTGCGTTTAAAGGTCGTAATTGTAAAATTTAAGTTTGATTAATGGGTAAGCGGAGGAGACAAAAAGGGCGGTTTTAGGCAAGAGGAGGAAGTTCAGGGTGAGATCTCGGGAAGGAAAGGCTGTCAAAAGGGGCGCGAAATCGAAGTGTTTGTGGAATTTTTTCGGAGACTTAGCAAAAATCGTTCCGGCGGAGTGTCGATCTAACTTCAGTGGATTTTGTGCAAAGTGTTAATTAATTAGATTCAGGAGAAGGGGTACAAGCCAGAGGTGAAAAGCTTTTAGGAACTTAAAAAAAAAAATTGTGAAAATTATTTAAGGACAGTGAAAATATTGAGTTATAATAACAGATATTAGTTCGGTTTAAACAGGCGTGATATAATAATAAAATAAAACTTCGGTTTTACTACAATTTAAACGGGGTCGACAAATAAATGTTAATAATAAAATTGCGGATTGTTTATCAGAAATAATAATAGAATAAAAAAAAATAAAATCTAAATTACGAGAAAAAAATCGTTCTTTTGAAATGGGAAAATGTATAAGTACCGAATAGTTTAGAAATAAAACAATAATAATAATAATTTACGAAAACGTTGAATCTAGTGGTTTCGATACCAAGATATAGCAAGTGCTAATTTAACCTTAGGGAACACACATATTTAAGGAGGGACGATATATTTGAAATAGTCTACAAACATCGGTCAACCGGAGTACATTACAATTGCGAGAAGAAGAAGGAAAGGGGGTTAAATTTAGTCATAAATCTAAGGCTACGTTAGGCCTTGTCGTATAAAATTTAGGAAATCGTAGGAAGGGCCCCTTTGTGTTTTCTCCACAGGTAAAGGTCTACAGGATACGTAATTAAGATGCAATTGGTCGTGTTTTCCCGACCGGAGAATTAAGCAATTACGTACGGGTAAGTTAAAGAATCTATATTTCAATTACAGGTACCTGGTTGTAGAGTGACGTAAATGGAACGCGAACCCTGGCAGTAAATTTCAACAGCTCCAGCGCCGATAAAAAATAATATTATTGCAGAGCTAATATGAATATGTTTAACCGTTATTATCATTTAGGGCAGTGACGTTTTCTCCCAGACAGCCGATGCCGGGCGGTCGGGGGAACACACATACAAAAAAAATGAACGAGCAAGCGAGGTACCTACACCTCGGGGGTGTTGTACACTCAACCAAATGGAGGGCGTTCCGAGAGTACGACATATCAAATTGAAGGCGATTATCTGCAACCCGAACAGCTGAACATCTTTAGACAAGAGAGCAGAAGAGCAGAATCACAATATTAAATATGAAACAAATAAAACTAACAGGTACTCCGCTGAATTCCTACTTTTTGATTTACGCTTTTTAAATCTTTATGATTGAACAATGTGATGACGACACCGAGGCCACACATACACACAATTGGTGGTCCACCGGTAAGGGTCTTTCCGCATTGTCATGTTGGAGGATGCTCACCATAGACTGATCGGGTCACGCGAGGTCCTGGAAGCAATTCCCTTTCGCGGGACGGTGTCGAGTGATTGGGCGCGAAGGACCGTATGAAATGAGATGCCAATTTGTATGAAAGGGCATGGTTCGCTGTCGGAGGCGTCTTTGCCAAAAGCATCTCGAGTTACCGGCAAGGTAGTGTGGATGGAGGCATGAGCATGGCTTCTTGCGAAGAGATTCCTGCAGCATCATCACATTTTTTAATCCTATCGACCTGGAAGCAAACGTATCTCTTACAAGGGTGGGGATAAGTCGGTTTCCAGAGGTGGTCTGTAACGCTAGGTCGGTCACGTGGGAGAAAGGATCTGCCTGTCACAAGCTTACGCCACTTTGTACCGTGAGTAGAGTCTTGATAAGGGACGAAATAGATTACCCCTTCTAGAGCCAGTAAAGTAGTTCCGGAGGTGTTCGATACTGGAGTTGATCAGGAAAGGTTTGAAGGCATGTCGTTCTTCTTTTGTTATGGAGGGGTCCGGGTATCTGGTTTATCGTCAAGAGATTTTCCGGGTGCCATGGGTATAGCCTCATCATGCATTGGTCGAGGGGTCGTGTCCTGAGAGCTGACCACCTAGTCAATTTGGTCAAGTGGAGGAGCCAGTACTAGTTTGCAAAGAATTTCTTCCCCACCACCATCCATCCTATCCTCTATCCCGTCTTTATACTTCCATCCTAGGTATAAATTTGTTTTACTAACAACAGAACGTATTATCACGATTATGTGTAGGATCTAGCCATGGAAAGCGGTGCAGAGAATTCGCCAATTATCCGAGTGAAACATTCAAGGTATGTACATTAAAAAATCATTAGGACGTAGAGGGAGAGAGATCAATTTTATAGCCTAGCGAGAGTAATAGCAACCGTGCTGATTAGGTGAATATTGTAGCAGTGTATATCATTAGGATCATAGTGGGGACTAATTTAGGATAGTTTAGACCGGACGTGTCCTTCAGACGGTTAAGAGATACAGAGAAATTCTTCCACACCTTACCTAAAAGAACCGAAAGTTACCACGAAATACATTAAATACCTATCCTAGATGTCCTAGGTGCTCCGAAGCAAAAAATCACACAACGTGGAGAAAAGGGTTTATTGTAAGAATTTCCCGGAAAACTACCTTTTACTGTGTTCAGTCACAGGGGTGGGAAAAACGCGTTATGATTCAATCATTATTGGCGAATCATCCAGTAGGTACGAGAGAAAGATCTACCAACCGGAGATCTGAACGCGCGAGAGAGAGGAGGGGGGTATAAAACCTGAGTAAAAGGGTTGCAACATCACAAGTGGTTCTGTGACCGAGGAGAGAGCGTCACCACCGATCTTCGTTGTAAATCTTCTAATTCAAATTCGAGAAGGAAGAATATTGTAAAGTTTTCATTAAGGGGGGGGGGGGGTGTACCATTACAGTGTGGTACCTATATTGCATATAGGTACCCACCCCTTTGAATAGTGTAGTATTCCCCAAAACTTGGAAGACACATGTAATAACTTTCATCCTAAAAATTGATAACCAAAAAGAATTGCAGTATTTCTAGACTTAAAGCGGGGATTTGAAACAATCGACAGAGATAGGTTACTTTATTATTATTTTTAACTATGCTTAGCAAACTATCAAGCATTAATTGTTTATTTTATTTTACTTTATTGTTTCTGTTCTCTTTCTGCAAAATGTGTTCGTAGGACTATAATATGAAATGCAAACACCAGTTACCACCTTATATTTTAATCATTTTCTTGTAAATACATTTTTATTTATTACTATTATCATTTCAACAACTATGCTAAACAATCCACGGCAATTTTATGTTTTAATTGGTTATTTCATTTTTATTTTATTCTATCTCTTCTCTTTTTTTCTTTTGCTATGCTAAATAAATAACCGTTAGGTACTATATTTTAAACTTTTTTATTAATTTATTTTGTGTTTCTCTTCTTTTTATTTCCTCTTTTTATTTCATCTATTTTATTTCTTTTTTGTACAAATCATTCTCCACATGTTCATACCCATAATTATTTGAATGTTCTAAAACGGGATAATACTCCTAGTTGGACAGTCAAAATTTAATAAATAATATTTATAAATGCAATTTATTGTGCTAAATAAACAAATAAATACAAAAAAAAAATAAAAAAAGATTAATTAAAAAAATTAAGTAATATTCAATTTGGGAGGCGGGATTGGATACCGCCGCCCCGGGAACCTTTATTGGATAACCAACACCTCTGCCATAGGTCACCCCAAGTGGTTCGCTACGTTTGGTGATTTAGCAGGGGTGCCCGGGTTCATGGGGTGAGGTTTGTCTAGGTATTGGAGGCGGATGACCAGGACACACTGAACCCCAGATTCCTATCCACCCCTTAAACCCTTTTCCTTCTCAGAACTCTCCTCTCCTTCCTTTCCCCCAAAACCCCTCCACACAGCATCCCCAAAGATGACATAGGCCCTGAGGGAAATTATTTTTCTCAGGGCCTCCTGTGTGGAGCTCACGTAAAACAATCGAATTAATGGTACAGAAAATAAGTGGTTTGTTGATTACCTATCAAAAAGAAACACAACTAACAAAATATGGTGGCATAACATCTGAACCACATAGTACTAACAAAGGCGATCCGCAGGGTTCTATCTTAGGTCAATTGTTGTTCATTATATACATGAATGATACTATCAAAGTGTTAAAACATTGTGCAATTAAACTATTTGCTGATGATACGTTGTTATACAAAGCCAGTAAACATTTACATGACGTCATTGAAAAAATGCAAATTGATTTAAATTATATAACGCTTTGGCTAAACCAAAACAAACTCAAATTGAATTTTACGAAAACTAAGTTTTTAATTGTGGATAACTTAGGTGGAAACGAGCAGGCAATACTTAAAATTGATAATGAAAGCATAGAAAGTGTTAGCAGCATTAAATATCAGGGTGTGAAATTGGATGATAAATTAAAATTCGACAAACACTTAGAATACATAACAAAGAAAATTGCTAAAAAAGTTGGATTCCTAAAAAGGAACTGAAATAACTTGGATCTCAAGACAACACGCCTTGTTTACAATTGTATTGTAACTCCGCACATAAATTATTGTTCTAGTGATTTATTCCTATGTAACGAAGCCCAAAATAATAAACTACAGGTTATATAAAATAGGGGGATGAAGATGATTTTAAAATGCAACATTTTTACTAGAGTTAAAATTATGTTACAAAATTTTATATATGTTGACAACAAAACAACATATAATATATAATGCATTAACAATGATATACAAACTTAAAAATAATATGCTCCCAAATTATCTTCAGAATAATATTATGCTGTTATGATGTGGATGCGTCATAACAATTGTAATTTATTGCATTGGTAGTCAAGTACATTTATGGGGGTTATTTATGGTTTTTCCGGTTCCAAGGGCAGGTTGACAACACTGGGTGGCAGGGTTTTTTCCAAGCAACTCACTCTCGACGTGAAACGGAACGAGCAAACGCCGTTTCGTGCGGACAGTCAATTTAAAAATTTAGAAATGGTAAAGATAATACCGTAGACGGCTGTAACTCTTTGTTATGCAGAGTGCATCGAGATAAGTGTTTAATTTACGGGATTCGCAGAATGTACGAGTTGTTCTTACCGAATAAAACAAGTTTCGGGCGTACGATCAATGGCCGCCGGATTTCAAGTGTGACATTTAATTGCCATCTCATTTCAACACTCCGCGACGGTGGAACCGTACCGCACTCTGGTTGTCAACGGATCCTGAATTAAACCTTCCATTTGGGTATGATGGCTCCGTGGGACAGGCCTCGAACTGCTGGCCAAACTTAGGCCGTTCACCACCGCATCTCTCGCCTTCCGGATGCTCACAGGAGATTGGGCATCTCGTCATCGGACTTATTTCATCAGGCAGCCTTCTGGATGCTGGACGGGACGTCAAGGTCCACCACGTGCTGTATGCATGCTCTGCATACTCTTTAGGCAGTTAGATAGATTAAAAAGGTCAAGGTCGCATAAGGGGGTGAGTTATATATATTTTTTTCGCTTAGTAATAAGTCAATGATTTCCAATGTTCTACATTCTAAAAGATAATATATTGAATGTTGATTCTAATCACAAAATACTCTGGTTGTTATTTATAGTAAAACTCAATTTCCCATAACAATAAGTAAGGATGGAAATGACACAGTGCCCACGCATCCTGTAAAGAATTTTTTGCTCTCCTACTTTCCAGAAGGAAAACGACTTGAATGCACCTGTGGACATATTCTGTTTTCTTCAGAATTTGGCACTTTACATCAACATGTAGAATAATTCACAAGTGTATTCATCGTGTTTTTCTTTTGATAACATGCCATCGACAAAATCTAGAGACACCCTGATGTCTAGAAGCTGTTTTACTATGAAACCATTTATTGATGAAATATAACCTATGATGACCCGTAACAACGCTACATTACACGTAGCGACGTAACAATGTTTCAAGAAAATATTCACAATTATCCTATGAGAAGATGCGGAGACTTTAGGCTTCCCAAAACTAAACTTTCGTGCACACAAAATAGCGCGTTTTATAAAGGGCAAAAACTTTATAACAGCCTGCCGAATGCCGTCAAGGAAGCCTCAAGTCTTAGAACTTTTCGTAGGATATGTGCATTATACGTAAAGATGTTTTTTGATTTGTAACAATCTTACCGATATTATTTTAGTCACATAGTTATCTATTTTCATTAAAATGTTTTTTTTTTTTATATCTTTTTTTTACTCTTAAAATGTATTTGTAAAAATGTAACTGTATATCTAAATTGTATCTATATAAATAAAAATGAATCGTCGAAATGTATGTACGCGCATAACTTCCAAACGACTGCACCAAATTGGATAATTCGTTTTTTGTTGTGTTCTTTATTGTCAGGACAAGGTTTGTATGAAAGAAAATTTTTTAAAAAGTCAGACATTTTATATGAATAAAAATGAATCGTCGAAATGTATGTACGCGCATAACTTCCGAACGACTGCACCAAATTGGATAATTCTTTTTTTGTTGTGTTTATTATTGTCAGGACAAGGTTTGTATGATTTTTTTTTTTAAATCAGACAGAATTTTTTTTTAAATGTCATAATATGAAAAGTGAGTGCGTAAATGAGACAGAAGACTGTGAGAGATCTTCAATATATTGACAAAAGGTTTGTATTAAAGAAAATTAAAAAAAAAAAAAAATTAAATCTCATAAAATATGAAAAGGGAGTGAGTGAATGAGACAGAAGAGTGTGAGAGATCTTCAATATATTACAATACCCCTTTATACCCTATATTACAATACCCCTTTATACCCTCGGCTTCATTCATAGAATTACCTCTGACTTCAAACATATAAGTACACTTAAAACTCTTTACCGTTCGCTGGTTCGCCCTCATCTTGAATATGCTAGTGTCATTTGGTCTCCTTTCTACGCTGTCCACATTTGTCACATCGAATCCGTACAACATCGTTTCCTAAGAGGAATTGCTTGGAGGTTGGGTCTTGAAAGAGGCAAGTACATTTGGGAGGCGGGAATGGGTACCGCCGCACCGGGAACCTTTATTGGATAACCAACACCTCTGCCATAGGTCACCCCAAGTGGTTCGCTACGTTTGGTGATTTAGCAGGGGTGCCCGGGTTCATGGGGTGAGGTTTGTCCAGGTCTTGGATGACCAGGACACACTGAACCCCAGATTCCTACCCACCCCTTAAACCCTTTTCCTTCCCAGAACTCTCCACTCCTTCCTTTTTCCTAAAAAAACACCCTCCACACAGCATCCCCAAAGATGACATACTCCCTGAGGGAAATTATTTTCTCGGGGCCTCCTGTGTGGAGCTCATGTAAAAAAAAAAAAAAGTACTCATATGATGAAATTGAACACATTTTAACTTTAGAAAAACGTAGAAAGGACTCTGATCTAATTTGCATATTTAAAATTATCAACAGTATTACTGATACACCTACATTGTTACAACTCATCCAGTTTAACATCCCTTCCCGTGGGCTTCGAAATAATGAATTTCTGTTCCTCAATCAACATTCTAGTAATTACGGATACCATTCTCCCTTATCCAGAATGTCGAGACTTGTCAACGCAAGTCAAAGCATTGATTTTTTTGGTGTAAAACTAAATGACTTTCAGCAGTCGATACGCAATATTTAAATGCTTCTTCATGCTTTGACTTGTAGTGTCTTTATATGGACTTTTTATATTTTATATTGTCATTGCTATTAATTTTTATGTGCTCTCCCTTCACTGTCATCTCTGTTTTTTTTTTATTTTATTCGTGTTATTATTATGTTTTTAATGGACTGTTTTCCGTAAATTAATAAATAATTAAATAAATAAATATTTTGCCGAGGAGAGGATGCATATCATTTTTTGATCAAGATGATTAATCCAACGACAGGTATTTTTTTTTTTCCTTAGCTCCACAAAGGAGATCCTGAGAAAAATAATTTCCCTGTGCTTTCCTTTTCCCTGTGGAGGGTCTTTTAATGGAAAGGAAGTAGTAGGAAGGAAAAAGGTAAGAGGGGTGGGTAGGAATCTGGGGTCATTATGCCCAGGAGTTACAGACGTATGAATCCATCACTCCAACTGCGGTGCAAGGCGATGGGTTTAGAGAGTCGGGCTGGAAAGGTCAAAAGGCTTACCTCAACCAGTCTCTCTCGATCCGGCCCGCCACGAAGCAGGTGGGCAGACGCATCCGCCTCCAAGACCTGGACAAACCTCACCTCATGAACCCGGGCACCCCTACTAAGTCACTAAACGTAGCGAACCACTTGGGGTGACCTATGGCAGAGGTGTTGGTTATCCAATAAATCGTTCTCGGGGCGGCGGTACCCATACCCGCCTCCCAAATTGTGAATCATTGGTATGTCTCAATGAAAAAATTAAAAAAATATGTTTAGGTTGTGGTCACAGCTGTTTATGGAATTACAGAAAGCACAAGTGTTATTAGTGTTTATACCCAATTCTGTTGATAACATGTGTGTTAAGAAAATGAAGATAATGTTGGTAGTTCTTAAGGTACGTTAACATCGATCGAGTAGCGAGTATACTCGCTACTCGCTGAAAACCGTTCGCATTACTTTCAAGTATGTAGAGTACATTTGTGCCCGCCGCCCGTTGCTAGATGACGGCGGATGACGGGGTGCTACAAAGCAAAGTAAATACGCTAATTAAGCTTATTTTCATGCTTATTTAAATGTTTATTTTAGAAGAGGTGGAAGAATAAATTAGTAAGAAGAAAATAAATAAACTATGGATACGAAAAGAGATTAATTACAGCATAAATAAATAAATTTATATATTTTATTCTTACTCGCCCAAAAAATAGAACGAAATGGATGGAATCTACTAAAGAGCTGACTCACCCACTCTACTAAAATTACGGTGTTCGGACGCGTTTAATTACTACTATACTCTCCACTCGGTTAAAATACTTGATCAATCGGAACTGGGCTTTAGCCGAAGTATGATACAGTTAAAAGTGACCGAATTGGATATAGGTAGAGTTGTTGCAATGAAAGCAGAAGGTCCTGGGTTCCAGTCCCAGAGGTGTCAATATCTTTTTCTGATTTTTTTTCTTCAGATTTTCGATTGACTTTCGCTAATATTGTCTTCACAAATGACAGGGTTTGAATCTTGCAATCATATATAAAGATAGCAGCCAAAAATATGTGCGTTAAGAAAATGAAGATAATGTTGGTAGTTCTTAGTCGAAGTATGATACAGTTAAAAGTGACCGAATTAAATATAAGCACCGTAGCTCAGTTGATAGAGCTATTGCCATGAAAGCACAAGGTCCTGGGTTCGAGTCCCAGAGGTGTCAATATCCTTTTCTGATTTTTCTGTCTTCAGATTTTTTATTGACTTTCGCTTACATTGTCGTCATAAAATGACGAATGTTTTTACTTGCGTTTGTTATTAGCTAATTCACCATTGACCATTCGAATTTCTACGAATGGTCAATGGTGAATTGTGCGCAACATGTCGAGAAGCCTGTGTGCTACAAAAAGTGCTACAAAATTGTAAATTTAATTTGGAATGATTGTACGATGGCGCTAAAACGAGCATTAGAGTCACTCGATAGAACATTCAGAGATTTGCGTAGCAATCAGAACCTCTTCGTAGGTGCGATATTCTACTGGCTGGAGATTTTCGCCAAACGCTGCCAGTTATTCCCAAATCAACAACAGCTGCTGATGAAATAAATGTTTGCCTGAAGCCACCAAATTTATGGAGATATACGAAAAATCTTAAGTTAACAATGAATATGCGAGTGGCGTTACAAAATGACATATCGGCGGAAGTGATTGAAAATGCATTAGTAGACATTGGCAATGGAAAAATTCCTTTCGACACTTCTACTGGCTTCATTTCGTTTGAACCGATTTTTTGTCAATTCACAACGTCAAAGAAAGAATTAATATCGAAAGTGTTCCCAAATATTGGTGTGAATTATGAAAACCATGCTTGGTTGAGCGAACGAACCATTTTAGCAGCGAAAAATAAGGATGTAGAAGATGCATTCATTGTCGATCGATTCCTTTATCGATCCAAAATGAAGTAATCAATTATCCTACTGAATTCCTAAATTCATTGGATTTGCCAGGATTACCGCGACACAATTAACAACTCAAGGTTGGCTCTGTGATAGTTATGTTACGCAATCTTAATCAGCCAAAATTGTGCAATGGAACAAGACTCGCTTTTTAAAAATTATGAAAAATTTGATTGAAGCTACTATAATCATTGAAAAATTCAAAGGTGAAAATGTAGTTATTCCAAAAATACCTCTAATGCCAACTGACTTTCCTTTGAATGTAAACGTGTCCAGTTTCCAGTGCGCCTTGCATTCGCAATGACAAATAAATCCCAAGGCCAATCGTTTGAAGTGTTTGGAATAAACCTTGAATTGCTGTGTTTTTCGCATGGGCTTACGTTGCGTGCTCGAGAGTCGGCAAACCATCAACGATATTTGTTTTCTCTCCAGAAGGAAAAACAAAAAATGTTCTACATTACAAGGCATTTCAATAGTCATGGTCGAATTATTTCATTGTAATTTTATTTTATTTTATGGTCGTATTATAAACGGAAGATTTTGTCTCATTTTTTGTCATTAATTAGATAACGTGTAACATTCGATACATGGAATTATTGATAATCCAACTGATTTGAATTTACCAGAAGTATTACATTTCCTTAGTCCGCGACTGTACACCATCCGTGTGAAGCCGAGGCGGACATAAATAGTACAACAAGTCGTTCAGTAATTTCGAACATATTCACGAAAAAATATATATGGCGGTACGAAGTTCGCCGGGTCAGCTAGTTTCAATATATTTTCTTACTAGATGTATGAAAAAAATTTGCATACATCTAAATAAATATTCAAAAACAAACAAAAGAAGCAAATATATGTTTTTTTAATTCTTAAAAACCTTTATTATTCAAAGAAAATTATGGTATATTTAAAATAATACCAAATATCCTCGCTTCACTCTTTACACGGATCTGCGCCAGTATTCGTTTATTTTTATTTCACTTTGGGGTTTTTTACAGTAATAAGAAGTGTAACATTCTAGTTTTAACTAGTTTTCGCGATTGTTAAATAATCTTGAGCAAAGAAGAAACAAAAAAACACATGAGGTAAATTCCATTTCTTTCTAATTTACTTTATTCATCGGGATGGGCTTCTGTGGAGGCTCCTTCCAAGATGTTTCATTGTAGTTCTAAAGGGGCCTTAAAATTCCTTTGTGTAAGATTTAGTGGTTAAAAAATGTTTGTTTACGGACTTTCGCAAACAGTATTTTCAAGAAAGAAATAAAATATTTCGTCGAGTTATTCGCGCTGGTTCACCATCAGACTCGCAAGTTACCTTCCTTCAGGAGTTAAGACGTTAATTCTGCCTCTTAAAAAAAAACAAAGGTTTTGTTTTAAATAATGACCACCTCGATGCAGGTGACGACAAGCTTCTCAGTGTGGGACTAAAGAGAATTTTTTTTTATCTGTACAAGCAATACAGTATGACTAACTACTTGCGCGTTACGAATTGATGAGATATGCGTGGAAACCATAGTGCCATTTTTTTTACTTTTTATTGTCTTCATTTTACTTTTAACTTTATGCATTCTTCACCGGAAATATGTCATTTTGAGTCTTTTCGACAAAAAATAATAAATTGATTTTGAAAGATTGTTATTTTATTCAGTAAACGCATGTTTTAAATTTTGAGAAAAATATGTAAATTTTTAGTATAATATGTACCATAGGTCGTTGACAGATTTGTTAAATTTTCAAACGAAAAATCTTATTTTACAAGACATATTTCATACTATGTAATCTTACATTATTGTAAATCAATACGTTATCTAGTAAACGCATGTTTCAAAATTTTAATTTTAGTTCAAATAAAATCATTAAAAAAAATATACGAACATTTATTTATGACGAAAATTTCTCTATTTTGATCTTTTACGGTCTTACAAATTAATACATTTAAGATTTTTTTTACATTCTTGTTTTCCTTAGACATTATTGAATAATGATAAATACTAAAAAAAAATTACAAAAAGTACATCATTTTAATAGTTTTATCATCACGCCTTTCAACATTTTTGGATGTAGGTATAAATTAAAGCAAATTTTGATATAAATAAAATCGATATTGAGTTATAATTTTAAAAAGCAGGCATGGAGAATAATTAATCTTTCTCATTGGAACCGCCGGGTACGATCGTAAGAACATCTTTCGACGAAATGTGGATTTTCGGCCGCTGGCTGGTTAAAGGCCCTTAATAATTTTAACTTAACCTTTTTTTTTATTTTTTGAGTATTTACTTTTCACTTAGGTATTACTTTTTAAATTTACTTGCTACTTCTCACTTTCAAACTATTTACTTTTTTCTTTTCCCTTTTCGCTTTTCCCTTTTCAACATAAACATTTTTTTTTTTCATCTCTGGTTAACGCAATCGAAGAAAAAAATCTTGTTTTATTTCATATATCGAAATCCGTAAGCCTTTTGGGTGCACAGTTTACACCCGCGCTGTGCAACTGCTTTCGAGTCGCGTTGAAGGAATGAAAGCTTGCCACGTCAAACTGGACATTGAAAGCAAGTAATACCCCAGTTCTGGAAGGAGAGGGAGACGGTTCCCGGAATCAATACTCATTAACTGACCAAACCATAGACGAACCAGGCAACTATTGATCATGGGCAGAAACTCACCGAGGGAACTGGTAGCACTATTAACGGAACATTGCCACCTCAGACACATTGTGGAAAGAGGAGACTTAAAGCAATGAAGTAAAATGGGAAATAGCACAATGGGCCCGTGGTCCAAGTGCTCATTAAAATCAATTACCCAATCAATAACCCCATAACCTGTTCGTGTGACGTTTTTTCCCCGCAGATATAATATGGTAACCACTTTTAAAAGTGGTGTTTTTCTTTTTTCATTAGCTCCACTCAGGAGGCTCTGAGGAAAATAATTTCCCTAAGGGCCTATGTCATCCTTGGGGATGCTGAGTGGAGGGTCATTTAAGGAAAAGAAGGAGAAGAATTTCTGGGAAGGTAAAGGGGATGGTAGGAATCTGTGGGTCAGTGTGTCCAGGAGTGACGGACTTATGAATCCATCCCTCCCACTGCTGCGATATTCCGAAAGAGTACGGGTGGAGAAGTCAAAGGAACTCCCTCAACCATTCTCTCTCGATCCGGCCTTCCACGCAGTTGGTGAGCAGACGCATCTGACACCAAGACCCGGACCCACCTCACCCCATGAATCTGGGCACCCCTGCTAAGTTACCAAAAGTAGCGAACCACTTAGGGTGACCTGTGGCAAAGATGTTGGTTAACCCACGGACATATGAATATATATTGACCTGCCCTAAGTGATAAAAACGTATTATTTCCCCCTCTACATGGCTGGAGCTCCTCCTTGGAACCGGCTCTGGATGTCTATGGGTTAACCAATAAATTATTCCCGGGGCGGAGGTACCCATTCCCGCCTCCCAAATTGAAAGTTTCAAACCTTTTGTTTACGAAGTTATTGTTTTATTTAAATAATTCGTGGCTGCAAACAAGTAACGGTTACATTTCATTAATAAATAATTATAATATAGAGAAAATTGCAATGGTGATAGTAGCATACAAGCTGCTAAGGCACATTAGCAATCCTGATGTTCTGGAAAGGATTTCACTTTATGTCCCCGATAACTTCACCAGAGCAAGGCAACACAGACTTTTTACTTTTCCTAGAGGCAGGACCAACCTACCAATGGTCATGCCTCTGGGGAGAATGACCTCACTATTAAACCTTTCTTCTGAAATTGACATTTTTCAATCGAACAACAATCAGTTCAAGAACGAAATAAAGGTATTCTTTAGCACCTGTCATTATGAATGTACCTATATAATTAATGTATTACACTATTAACTAAAAATTGTGAAATGTAATTGGATATATATGTTAACTGTTATTCACAATAAAAAATAAATAAATAAATAATAAAAATAATTGTTGACAACGAATGTTCGATTCCCTTCAAATAAATTGATCGACCATTTCGTAGTAGAAAATACATAAAGAATTCAAGAAAATATTGTATCATTTTTGTCAACAATTTCTCACGGCATTGTAATAATTACATGTAGTGTTTCTTCCTATACATGTTATGTACCTATTCCTACAGTGTTATACGTTTTCCTTTCCCTTTCTTAGCTTCCTTGTTTATGATAATATTATTTATTTTTCATTTCGTGTAAGTCTATTCAATGTTGTATTTTTATGTTAATACACTTCAAGTAACATACCACATATTCTATAAAATCCCACTGAGTAGCTTCATGCTATCTGTTTGTTTCGGGATTTATTAAAACCCAATCGGTGAGCTCTAGAGTCGATAAATTGTATCGAAAATATCTAAGGAAATGCAAACAATTCCTATAACAAACAATGAAAAAAAATAGAGAATACGTCCAGTAAAAGCTCGGACCAAGCCGGGTAGTAAATTTATTTAATTATGAAGATGGATTTGATGCAGAAAACCACTGTCCATTTTGGTATATATCAATGAAATTAGTGTCTGCCCACCAACTGCGTGGCGGGCCGGATCGCGAAAAGCCGGTTGAGGGAGACTTTCACCTTTTTCGACCGAACTTCTAACACCGCAGTGGGAGGGATAGATTCATATGTAACTGCTGACAGATTCCTATCCATCTCTCAGCCCTTTTTCTTACCAGAACTTTTTCTCCTTCATTCAATCACAAATACCCTCCTCACAGCATGCCTATAGATGATAGAGGCACAGAGGGAAATCGTTTTTCTCAGTGCCTCCTACGTGGCGGTAGTGTTTAAAAAAATAAGCTTTTTAATGTCAACACCTTAAGTACAAGAATGACCTCCGTGGTTGAGAAGTAAGTTCTAGGACGGCCTTCGTGGTCGAGGGCGGTAAGGGTAAGGCTCACGACAAGCCAGCATTCCGGAGATCGTGAATTCAAAGGCCCGCCGTGGATTATTATGTATTATTTGACAATTTATAAATTTCATATAATATAAAGTAGGTGTATTTGCGGCACATTTTAGAGTGGAAAATACTGTCAGTATCGCCCGGGTGTGAGACCACCATTCTGAAAGGAAAAAGTGCTTGAAATAGATTTAGCCGTGTTTGGAAACCAGATCTGTATAGCAAGATACTTCTCCACGTTCCTCTTTCCCATCAAATTCCTTTCCCTACTACCATTAGCCTCACAACCACCTAACTGGCTCCATAAGGTCGGGACTATCGTACAGTATTCAGATGAAAAGTGGCTTTAATTTTCAGTTACCGCTCCATATTCCCAAATAAAATAAATAAATTTTATTTTTTAACGAAAATGAACATTATGTTAAGCACCACTATTTAATAAAAATGATTTATTAAGTTTTGAAAAATGTTGATAATTTTATTTAAATAGTGGTGTTTTACAAAGTTATTTCATTTCATTTAAATGAAAATGACTCCACAGTGAATTTGCGAGGATTGAAGAAAAAAATAAACACGTTGAATTTCTAAGAGAAATGTTTCGACTTATTTAATTAAATTATTAAATAAATCCACAGTTTTCTAATCTGTTTACGAGATACATTTTTATAATATTAAATACGAAACTTTAATACGGGGAGGAACGAAACACAGCGGCCCAAAAATCGTTTCACAAGCTGGAATTCAAGAATGAGTCGAAAAAACGAAAAAAAATGTCAACCGTATTATTGCGCGCGCGTTTGGGTGTTTCGTGAAGTTTGGTGCCGAAGGGATCAATAATTTTAGTTCCATGCAGCATCTTACATTGAAATACCGGTAGAAATAGGACAAAGTTCTCCCCTGACGCCCGTGCTCCAAAGATTGCATTCCGTTTTTTAAGATAGGAGAAGCTATCAAACGGATGGTGATGACGACAGAGTCTAGGTTTTTTTAATTTTTGGAGGCTTCAGCTACCTGAGGTGGCTGCCAAATTCAACAGTGGGGCAAACTTGCGTTTTGTACAGGGACAGCAGATGTAAACTATTTATAATGTATATTTTTGAATGTAGCTATTACTTTGTGGTTATCCATTATAGATAAATGAAACAATATAACTTTGTATAAACCACTTATATGATGTGCAAATCCGACCGGTTTTGGAACAAACGTTCCTTCGTGAGGGAAAGCTTATACTAATTTGACAGTTTAGAACAATGTTTTATTGTGGTAGGGGTGGAGCCGTTGTTAGTTAATAATGTAGATTGGGTGGGTAGGTATTAGTGTAGAGTGGGTGGGTAGGGGAACAAATCCATGATTGGGCTATATGACGAAGGAACGTTTGTTCCGAAACCGGTCGGATTTGCACATCATATAAGTGGTTTATACAAAGTTATATTGTTTCATTTATCTATTTATAATGTAATATCTGCGGGCTGTGTGCAGTAGGCCCAGCTTATGAAGGCTGTATGTGTACCTACAACTGTTAGATATTGGATTAATAATTAGGCAGTTTGATTGGCGTTGCCATTCATCGGTTGAAGGGGGTAAATAGATTGGCACTGCCTTCCTTGGAGCTGCAGAAATACTTAAGGCAGGCTACAAATTTCAGGTGGTGGCTTAATTGAACCTCGTAGTATATGTGATTTGTACTAAATTGTGGTGGCTAACCGGATTCGTAATGTCATGATTCATTTTGAAAGTTTAAAAAAGTGATAATTAACGTGGAGCCTAGAAAGTATTTTTTATAATTTAGCAGAAGTCACATTCATATTAACATTTAAATTTTATATTACAGCAGAACTACCGAATAACATTATTTGATAAAAAATCTGAGTAGGTACATTACTTATTTAATCAAAATTATCACATTATTTTAATGTTCTTTGGCAGTTCTGCAAGTTTTTATTATTGTGATAACTGTTTCGGCGTCCAAAGCCATCATCAAGTTATGGTTTGGCCACACTGAGATGACTAATTTGTACGAGACTGTAACAACAATAAAAAACTAACAACATTATTAATTAAATAAAATTATTTGGATCTCTACGAACAAAATAACAAAAAAATTCATAGACACCGTCTTACTAATTAGATTCTCTTTTTTTTATGTTAACTCCACACAGGTGGCCCTGAAGAAAATAATTTCTCACGTGGCCTACGTCATTTGGGATGTATGTCATTAGAGGATGCTGTGTGGAGAGTCTTTCTGTGAAAGATAGAGAGAGAGCAAGTTCTGGAAAGGAAAAAGGTATGGTATAAAAAAATGTGAGGTGTGAGTAGGATCCTGGAGTGACGCATGTATGAATCCATCCCCCCAACTGCGGTGCAAGGAGAAGGGTCGGGAGAGTCCAGCTGGAGAGGTCAAAAGGTCTCCCTCAACCAGTCTCTCGATCTGGCCCGCAACCCAGAAAGTGGGCAGACGCATTCGCCACTATAATCTTGACAAACGCCGCACCAATAAACTAAGCTAAGTCAATAAACATAGCAAACCATCTGGGGTAACCTACGGCAGAGGCGTTAGTTATCCAATACTTAGTTAGTTATCCAATTACAGACTCGAACTTAATCTTCAATATTTTGAATGTGTTCAACGTTCGGCAGATATATGCAAAAACAATCCTCACTCATCTATACACAAATACTATAAAAAAAGATTAAATACTCGCTGTACTCGAAACAATAACAAAGATTTACTACAAATTCCCATAACTCATACTACTTTTGGTCAACGAAGCTTCAGATACCTTGCAACAAGACTTTACAACATTCATAAATGGAACTTCACTGGTTTATACTATATTCAATATAAAATGTAAAATGAATGTATTTACAACTGTATGTTTCCTAAATAATGATAGAGCATTTACCGGTGCACTCACCCAAATTCGAAATTAGTATTGAACCAATGCTGTTATTATTGTACCAATGTTATTGTTATTATTAATGCAACCATTCTATTGTGTGATTTTATTCTAATATAAGTGTAGGTATGTTCACAGTATTATAAATTGACATAAAATTACTGCCTCAACACAGGCTAGCCTAGTGAGGCAGGTTACGAGAAACCTTAATTTATAATCATAAATCTCTATTCTTTAAGTAGCTACTGTAAATATGTATTTTGTTTTCTGATATTAACTTTCGTACTTATGCAACTTTTAAACTGTACTTTTACTGTACTTATGATGTACTTTTTGTTTTTGTAGTTATAAATCTTAATTTTTTTTTGTTCAATAAAGATATATTATTATTATTATTAATAAATGGTTTTGGGGGCGGTGGCACCCATATCCGCCTCCCAGAGGCTCTTGCAACCATACAAACGCCGCGGTAATAAGCCAAATTTTAAAGTGTTCAGACCTTACATATGTGCCTCATTATGTTTACACCGCCTATTAGTAAAGGGGAAAATTTTAATCAAATAAAACAATATCTTCTTTTATTACCATTGCAATGCTTCCGACGCGTCGTTCATGTTTTCAAAATTAATTTGATTTTTAATTTTTAGAAAATTCCACATCGGAAGATTCCAGCCAAACAGGTAGTTTAGGGTTAAACCGGTAACTACAACATTTCATACCTCCTCATGTAGGCACTGTATCCCTACATCCGCCCCAGGTGAGATAGTTGGATTTTATTAATGTTATTGTGTTTGCCGTTTCTAGACTATTACGTACGTAGGTCGTATTCTCGTGTGGGCGTAATATTCCTTTGCCTTTGCATTTTTTCTAGGAAATAAAGGAGAGCTTTTTTAGAGCCTTACGCATCCCACGTTCAACATATTTCTATGTTTTAATATTCGAATTGGTTCGATTTTCAATATAAAAGCATATTTCCAACAGAAAAATCTATTTAATCCACTTTTTTACAAAGAAAAATGTGTATTCGAACAATTTTATAAGAGTGCTCGGTTTTAAGGGGGGTTACGTTTTCTAATAATTAGGTTCTCTGAAATAGCTGACGCTAAAAAATCGGAAACCAACACAATTCAACAATATTTTTTTATCACAGAATGTTAGTGTTTTTAAAAATAATCAATTTGTTAAGAAAACATATTATACGAGTGTATTCAAAACCAATTTAACTCATTATTAATTTTAACTCAAATTTTACTCATTATTTTATCAATGATGAACATTTTTATTCATCCAAATGTCCTCGAACCGGTTGTTCAAATAATTTTTAATATGATTGACTGAAAAGGAAAGAACAGATATTCGAAATATCCCAAATAACTAACACGAGTACACATTATAGACACATTTTACATAATTTTCTCATGAAATTATATAACATCAAAATATGCAAGGTACTGCTTGTTTATAGTATCTATTAATTGCCATGTCCCACTGTATTTACACTTTCTTATTAATTAAGTATCGTGTAGGTACTACTGTATTTTTTTTTTTTTTTTACAGTGAATACCGCACAAGAATCTCAACTGCTCCCGTCTGGAGCCAGTGAGACTATGGCATCCCCAATTGGGGTATGTTGTGAGGCTGAAAGTAGTGGGGAGGGGAAGGAGGTGGGGAAGAGGAAGGTTGGGAAGTGCCTGGCTATTCAGATCTGGTCACCAAACACGGCTAAAGCCATTTTCAAGCAACGTTTCAATTCTGAATGGTGGTCTTACACCAGGGCAATACTGATAGTATCTTCCACTCTGGAACATGCCGCAAATATACCATACATTATTTTAAATGAATTAATTGTGAAATAACACAAATTAATCAAATAAAATTTATTTGCGCATGCCGGGTTCGAACCAGCGACCTCCGTATTGTGAGTCAAGAGTCTTACCCACTGGACTACGGAGGTCGTTTAATGAAAATATATCAAATAACATAATATAAATCTAGAGATTTAATATATCAACATTATGTATGTATGCATGTTTGTATATGCAATATGCATATGTTTTTATATCTATATTTTTATCTATTATTTTGTCTTTTTATCTTATTTTTATCTTCTTATACCCATGTCTACTTTGAAACGTATCTTTTTCACTAAATAAAAAAAAATTATTTACTCGCCTCGGAACAGACTATGTCTAGGAACTGAACATATTATTACAATTAGGATTATAACAACGCAATTCTCAGGAAATATAACCTACCTCAAGAACGTTAACAAGGTAAAAAGTAGTAATAAAAATGGTGGTATTAATTACTTTCAGCCCTTTATTGCCAAAAAGGAAAACATGTTTCATGAGTTTTATTATTTTTTTCCGGACGAATAGCTCCCTACTCAAGTTTTTATTTTAGTCGTGGACCAACAGCATATTTTAATCCCATTGAAATTTTGGGTAATAAGTATCAATGCTCTATGTATGTATGTTAAATTGTTTTCCCTTTATTCGTTAATAAAACAAAGTTTCAGTATCTAATAGTACATAATGCATTTGCAAAATTATTCATCGATTTTCCAGATTCCTGGATGTTATCTTCTTGATCTATGATCTATAAACTATCTATTGAGCTATGAAGTTTTAATATACTTTTATCCATTCCAGAACATACTTCAATATTATACAATGGTTACCTTAATAAGTATATTCTATAGGACGGTGCCACAGAGGATGGGTCGAAACGACCCGCCATATTTTAAATTGCTTATTGTTTTATAAGTACGCGTGCGATGTTGCCGCTCCTCTCATTAGATGAAGATGTTGATTTTCTTTAAACGTTTTTATATTAAATGAGAAATCAGCGAGTTACACGTGCCGAAAGCTGAAAAAGGTAAATATGACCCTTCCCCGTAATGAACGTAGATATTCTGCGCCATTTTGCCGTGTTTCGTTTTCTCACTTATTGTAGCTTTTAATCGTATGTTTATGTATATGTGAATCTGTTACTATGTTTAGTAACCAAGGACGATTTCCTTTTTATTTGTGGGAAAATTCTCACATCTTTTTTGATCTATCTATATCTACAATAAAGTATAATATATAATTATACATATATAAATATATAGTTTTTTGCACAAAAAAGTATATTATTTACTTAAATTTTTTTTCCGAAGAGTAGTTTAAATTACAAAAAGTGCCATTTAAATCAAAAGAATGATAAAAAAATAAGTGTTTAGCATGATGAATCGAGAGGAAGCTATTGTTGTTAACTTTTATTAGTCGTATCTAGCTCTTGTTTATGTCAGGGATACCAACATAACAAACAGTGAAGGAATGGCCGCCGGAATGTCGCAGTATCGGTTCGCGAAGAGAAATTTAATTTTACGCAATTGAAAATTAAAATGCATCATTTTCCGCCGGCCGTGATGCAAAAAGTTTCCTTTTATAGTGATTAAGGCGAATCTAAAGTTTTTTTCTAAAAATTATTCGTAATAACCGTGGACACTTATCCCGAAAATTTACCAAATTTTCTTATATAGGTTTTTTTTTCTTCATTGTATAGTTAAAATGATTCACGTATTTGAGATAACCAATACGACCCATCTAAAAAAATGCTATTTGTTAGATTCGAAATCAATAAAATAATATAATAATTATTAAATTTGTTTCCGAAAGCAAAAACTTTGGATTTATATTACATTATAATAAATTTAATTATTCATATTATTATAGCGCCCTTCGGGGATTTTAAAAACGCCTGATACGTATAGAACAGTAATCTGCTTATATATAAAAATGAATCGCTGAATGTGTTGCTAAGCGCAAATCTCGAGAGAAGCTGAAGCGATTTCACTAATTCTTTTTTTAGAATATTCCTTGAAGTACGAGGATGGTTCTTACGGAGAGAAAAATTAAGAAAGTTGCGCAGAAAATTGGATAATTTCAGAAAACGACTATCGCACGTTTGATAGTTCGCGTGTTTGAGAATTTTGAATAAAAATTTTAAAAGGTGGTATATTTCAGCAATTTTATTCCGAGATTAATAATATTGTATTTACTTGACCTTTAAAACAAGATCAAATTACTAAATTCCATCCCACCCCCTTATACCACCCCTTAAAGCAGAATTTTGATAATTCTTGATGAAAAATTACCGTTAAATTCAATTCAATGTTGAATTAAAATTCCTCTAAATATGCATTGGCAGTCCGCATTTATTTGTTGACACTAACGGGAGTTGATTAGTTGATGAGGTCTTTATTAACATTTCAACCATTTTCGTTTCTCAAAGTTGGAACGGAATAAGTCGATTGTGTCTTGTATGCTTTATTCATGTCTATGGATCGCGTATACGACTTTTTTCATTTCTTAAAGCTTCGGTAGTTAAGTATGTTCATTAAATGAGCCAGTAATTTTGCATAACAAACGACAGAATTCAAATAAATGCGTATATTGACAGTTAACCGAAACGTATCAGATACTTCGAGTCCGGGGTATTTATTAAACGTGCGTCGGCGTTGGTCGGAATATCTTCTACCAATGGCTGACCGTTAGCGCAAATATTGATAACTGACAATAGATGACGGTAGTCATCTTGGTAAATATGGTCGATTTGGTCAATATCGTATTGACATAGGGTTATATCGATCGACCATGCTAGGTAACCTGGGCTGGTAACTATATCAAGTAATTATAATTACATAATAATAATAATAATTTATAAAGCGCCGTTTTTGTGAAAAATCACCTCAAGGGCGCTGACAGATACAGACACACATATGTTATATATATATATATATATTTTTTTTTATTATTTATTTATTTCAAGAATTTTTTGCATTACAAATGATTACATATGCAAGGTTATACAATAATTCATTTTTTTATTCTTCTACTCCATAAGTTGAGCTCTAGGAGCTCGTGTTTATGGGAGGAGTAATTACATGCAAAAATAGTGTGAACAATGATAAAAACAATGATCAAAGAACTTATGAAATAAATACAAACATATTTGACATAGGTTCACAATTAAGATTAAAATGGTTATAGAAGGACAATAGCAATATATATTTTTTATATCAAATATTTCAGTTTAAGTAAGGGTAAATTAAATTAAGGGTACAATCAGACACAAAATAAATAAAAAATGGATTAAAAAACAAAAAGGACAATTTTACCAAAATTTTATAACAAAAGAATAAAACATATACACGCAACACACAAAACCAATATAAAAAACGTAACACTCACAAACACATAAAACATTATATATGCCGATTTTCATTTAATTATGATTTTTTTTTTTTAGTTTGTTAATTTAATTTAATTTTAATTTTTGATCTCTAGTTTTAGTTTAAATTTATCTTTATTTTAAATGTTTTTTTTTTCTTTTGGCACCAACATTGTATAAATTATTATATTATAAAATGGGGGCCCTAGCACGGGTAAACAACCCAGTGAAGCCAACATTACTGGATTGTACTACGAAATTTTGTAAAATAATGTATCAACAATAAAAAAATATATATATATACATATATATCATTATCCAATTTCAGGGACTTAATTTGTTTTTGAATTGTTCATATTTCAATGTTTCGATTATACTAATTTTGTTTTTGGACAATAATATATTGTACCATATTACAACTAAATACAAATAGTAGTACAATGTCAGAGAGATAAACTAGTATAATAGAGGAAGACAACACATTAGGGGGTAAGTAAGGGAAAAAGAATGTTTCGTTGGTGGTTAAATACTCATTTTGAAACCTTTTCCAGAAAACTGTTTATTTTTTTCTGAATCCGCTTAACTCCGATATCAGTACGTTCTCTTAGCTTTTACTGTCTTCATTTCAAAGTCAATTAAATTACTTTCAGCTAACAATGAAATAAAATCTTTTGAATATTTATTTAAAGGTTGAAAATTAAGACAGGTTTTCATAATGTTTTCTCGGTATCCTCCAATGGTTTAATTTTATTATTTTATATTCGTTTCTAAAAGTCAATTATGTTCATCAGAAACATTAATTCTTTAAAATGCAATAATATTATTTATGTTCACTCTGATAAGGGTGACCCTAAAGCGTTATGTATGCCTCACCGTGCAAAGCCTTGTATTATTTTTTATCAGGTTTTCTTTAGGCCGTCCTAAGACCCAACCTTTTCAGAACATTTGTCACACTCAACCCTTTCACATGTATATTTTATGTAAGTGTGTAAGTACTTCCATTTATATACGACGAAGTTTTTCTACAGACAAATAAATAATACGATCGTTTCCAAGGGAAGGCTCTTCGTTCAGATGTATCTTTAACATATAAATAGTATATAATAAATATGTCAGTGCTGTAAGTTACCTTTTTTGCTACGAAAAGTTACAAAACGATGATGAAACTTGCATGAAAAATGCTCGAAACGGGTATCACTTGCCATATTTGTATATATTATCTTATGACACAAAACAGACACGAACGATACGGTCAGTAATGTCCTGGTGAAAGACCACAATTCAAAATCGAAATATTGCTCAAATTGGATATAGCCGTGCTTTGTGACCTAATCAGAATAACCAGGTACTTCCCTGCCTCCCTCTTCTCCACCCCCTTTCCCTCCCCACTAACTTCAGACGCACAACATACATTGGGATGCCTAAGTCTCTCTGGCTCCAGACTGTTAGGAGCAATTTAATCATTTTTTTTATTTGTTCAGGAAACATACAGTTATACAAATGAAAATAAATTTTATTTTTAATTTTAGTTTTTTTTTACATTAGCTTCACACAGGAAAACAATTCTTCTCAGAGCATGCGTCATCCTTGGGAATGCTGTGTGGATGTTATTTTTAGGGAAAGGAAGGAGAAAAAGTTTTGGAAAGGAAAAAAGGTGTGAGGGTTAGGTAGGAATCTGGGGGCAGTGTGACCAGGGGTGACGGACATACGAATCTATCCCCACCAATGCGGTGCGAGGCAATATTCCGAGAGAGTCCTGCCGTAGAAGTCAAAAGATCTCTCTCGACAGTTTCTCCTGATCCGGCCTGCCACGCAGTTGGTAGGCAGACACATTCGCCGCCAAGATCCGGACAAATCTCATCCCATGAACCGGGCATCCCTGCTAAGTCACCAGACGTAGCGAACCACTTGGGGCGACCTATGGCAGAGGTGTAGGTTATTCAATAAATGGATCCCCGGGCAGCGGTACCTGTACCGGCCTCCCAAATTGAATTGATTAGTCTTTATTGTATAATAATATTTATTTATGCGTACTCATTCATCAGAGCTGTTTTATACGAAAAAGTTATCCTGAAAAGGTGTTTAGTGAAACAAAAGTATTAATACTTCTTACAGGCGAAAAAAAAATAAAGTTAAAAAAATCATGGTTACAATGAAATACAAAATTGGTGGCAAATTCGAAAATTGTGGTACATATTCGTTTGAACTGATGCTGGCTGACGAAAATTGACAAAAGCTTTTCGGAACTTCTACGGTTAAAGTGCTTCTTGAAAGTTGTGAAAGGCGAAAGACTGCAATGAATATTGTATTGTCTCTAGAAAATTTATAGAAAAGTCTTACTGTTTTCATTGTGTAAAGCGATACACAAAAGCGGCGGAGCAATGTATGGAATAAGGTCAACATTCATTGCACGTTGCATGAGTCACGTACGAGTATATCGTAACTACGATTGTAAATAAGTAATCTCTCGAAAATTGTTGGTTGGTTTTTGTTGTTTTTTACATAAACTCTGCATAGGAGGCACTGAGGAAAATAATTTCCGTCATGACCAATGTCTTCCTTGAGGATGCTGTGTGGAGGGTCTTCTTATGGAAAGGAAGGAGTGAACCTGGATCTTTAAGAGACGCATTTTGTAAGAGGGAGAAAAAACAGATATCGGCAAATCGTTTCACAGCCGAGCTGTTTAACTCATGGACGAGTCTTAAAAATGACCTGTTCAATGACCTGAGAAATGTCAACTGTCTACTTGGCACTGTGCTTTTCGAAGGTATACCTGTGCCGAAAGAATCCATGACGCTAGTTCATTCCGACAAAGAGGTTGTGAAATCTTTATGACCCACGGTATGCGATTTTAAACTTACACAATAGATGTGTCTATTTATTTTGTCAAGTTTAATTTGTCATACTCCATTTTAATTTAACGTTTTTTTTAAATAGATACAAGTATTATTATTTAATTTATTAAAAAAGATTTATACAAAAGTACTGCATAATTATTATTTCGCGTGAAGGAATGGTCAAACTGTCAAAATAATTAGACAGCGGAATTTGTTTATAAATAAGCATTCTTTATAAAAAATAAAAATTTAAATAAATGAAAAAAACACACAAAGTTACTTTGCTTTATTAAGGTGTGGATATAATATAATATATTATGTTTGGGGTTTTCTGCGGAGAAAATAAAATATTTAAATCATTTGAAGGCTAAAACGACATCAATGCTTTTGGGACACCTCGGTAGAACGTACCTATTATTCCCATTCGTGACATTTATTTATTTTATTCATGTTCTCCATAAAACAGTTATATACACCAAATTATTATAGAGAAGAATACAAAATTTAAAATAAGAAAAAAAGTCCGTGGGGGCAGTTTCACTATATTGTGACGTATGTCAAAAGATTATTAGTTTTTTATATACATATACATGTAATATAATCACGAGTAATTACATTTTCAGGTTACAATCGGATTAAACTCAAATCATTAAATACTAACATGCAGCATTGAAACAGTATAAACATATATATATATATATATGTAGGTAGGTATATAATATATAACCTTTACAAGAGTAACTACTCGTCTGCAAAGGGGAGAGAAAATATATATATATTTTTTTTTATTATTATTATTATTAAAAAATTATAACGCAAGCATTTTATATACGTACTTACATAAATCAAATGTAATAAAAAATAAAATAATATATAAAAAAAACAATAATATGAAATAAATTATTGAGTAAGTATTGTTAGTTAAAGATTAATGCGGTTCTAAGTGACTAAATTATTCAAGGTATTATTGTTTAATTTATTTTTTTATTTATTGTAGTCAGATTCTAATCTCAGCTCTATTGCTAGTTGATTAAACCACACCACTCCATTGTACGTGTAGTAGTGTTGTGCAAAACTGGTATGCATTAATGGCGTACATAAGCGACCCACTGTGTTTTACCTATTGCTCTCAACGCGTACCATGGCGTGGTGCGACTTCTTAGAATAGTCTTTGTGTATTTGAAGCAGCGTATTTTTTATATTTGTATTTTTTAGAGGTGGGACTTAAAAGTCTTGAAAAAGTTGAGAGGTTGAATAATCTGATGGTTTCTTAGTAATAATTTTGATTATCAATCTTTGAGTAATTTCCAACGGCAAAATTGAGGTTTTGTAAGCTCCTCCCCATGCAACGATACCGTATTGTATTATCGAATGGGCTAGAGCATATTTTTAAGAATTTTTAAGTTTAGTTTATTTCTTAAATTAATAAATATGTATATAAGTTTTCTTAATCTATTTATAGTATTGGTAATTTGAGTTTTCCACTTAAGGTTACTATCTATTATTACACCCAAATATTTTATTTCTTTTTTATTTGCTATGCATAGACAGTCATTATTTTGGCACGTTAATATTTTAGTGGAGCATTTTTTTAATGAATTTTAATATTTAATGCGATAGGAGGTATTTTTTTGTTATTTATATTAAAAGATATATAATAGGTTTTTTCAATATTTAATGTTAATAAATTTTCGTCAAACCATTTTTTTGAGATATTTATATCATTATTAGCAGTTGTTTCAAGTTCATTCCATGAATTTGCTTGAAATATAATTGCAGTATCATCTGAATATGAAACAAGTTTTCCTGTTATTGGTAATTCAAAGATATTATTAACATACAAGATGAATAGAAGAGGGCCCAAAATCGTGCCTTGTGGTATTCCAAAGTCGCTTGTACTCGGTTCACTAAGAATGTTTTTTTTTTTATTTTTACACATTGATTTCTAGAGTTCAGGAAACTTTCTATCCATGTGTTAGCGTTATCTATAATTCCGATTTCGTTAAGAGCGTTTAACCAGCCAGCGGACGAAAATCTACATTTCGTCGAAAGTTGTTCTTCCGATCGTGCAGGACGGTTACAATGAGAAAGATTAATTATTCTCCGTACCAGCTTTTTTAAATTATAACTCAATATCGAATTTATTTCAATCCAAATTAGCTTTAATTTATTCCTTCATCCAAAAATGCTGAAAGGCGTGATGATAAAACTATTAAACTAGTGTACTTTTTGTAGTTATTTTTTGATTATAAGTATTTATCATTTTTCAATAATGTCTAAATTTAATAAGAATGTTAAAAAAATCTGAAATATATTAGTTTGTAAGTGCGCAAATAAATACACAAATGGACCAATTTTCGTCAAGAAACACATGTACGTACATATTTTTTAATGATTTTATTGACTAAAATTAAAATTCTAATACATAACTTTGCTAGATAATGTATTGATTTATTTTACTGCATGATTACATTATTTGAAATGGGTGTGGTATAATACAAAAACTTTTTTGAAAATTTAACAAATCTGCCAACGACCTATGGAATAACCTTATTATACTAAAAATTAAAAAAAAATTCTAAAAATTTATTACATACGAATGCTAGATAAAAGAACAATCTTTCGAAATCCATTTATAATTTTGTGTGGAAAAGAGTCAATACGTCTTAAAACTTTTTTGAAAATGACGTATTTCAGGCTTTCTCTGGTAATGCCCTCTTAAGCTTGTATAGTATTTTTTTGTGACTTATGCTGTCAAAGGCTTTCCTTAGATCTATGAAAATTGCAAGAGATTTTTTGCCTTTGTCTAGTGCTTGATGTATTTTTGTTGTTAAATCTATGATTGCGTCCTGTGTGGTTATTTTTGCGCGAAAACCAAATTGTTGGTCACTCAATATATTATAAATTCCAATAAAATTTTGTATTTGCTTTTTAGCTACCTTTTCAAAAAATTTTGAGATATTTGATAATACTGATATAGGTCGGTAGTTATTAATTTCTTTAAAGTCACCTGATGTATAAATCGGTGTAATAATAGTTTTTTTGTATATTGGTGGAAAGATTCCCTTATTAAGACTATTGTTTATAATAATATGTAATAGGCTTTTTCAAAAAGTTAAGATGTGTCTTTAGATTTTCAACAGTGATTCCATCGGAACCTGGTGCTGATTCAGTTTTTAGGTTTTTTATTATATCAACAATTTCTTGTTCAGTTTCCGTTTCGAATTTTCCTATGGTTTTTTTTATGATGTTACATCATTTTCTGCGGTAGATGTGGTATTATCTACGAAAGTAGTTATTTTGCTTGCGAGATTTTTTCCAACATTAGATAAAAATTTATTGAAAGCATTTGCACATTGTTTAGGGTTATCCAAAACTTGTACCATACTATTATTAATACGTAGCTTTAAAATGTCACTTGTTTTCCATTTTTTATCAATTATTTCATTTATTGTCTTCCAAATTTGTTTGTTGTTGTTTCCTGAATTCAATACCTTTTGTTTGTAAAATTCCTCTTTGGTAGTTTTAATTAGTGCCGTTAGTTTGTTTCTGTATTTTTTAAAGTATGAGATGATTGGATTAATTATTGCATATTTTTTAGTTAGTTTAAATAATTTTTCTTTTTCTTGTATAGAAACCACGAGGCCATGAGTGATCCATGGTTTAAGTTTATGAAATTATTTTTTATATGTTTTGTTGGGTATTTCATAGCTTGAATCTTTTATATGTTTTTGAAAGGTGTCATGAAATTGTGATGCACTTATATTCACATCTTCTGTGGTAAGTACAGATTCCCACAATTCGTGAGACAGTTTTTCATATAGTTCATGTTGATTTATTTTTATTTTAGGAATGGCAGAGTCATTACTATTATTATTTAAATTTTGTTTTTCTATATTAAGGTTCAGTATACATGTATGATGGTCCGTTACGTTGTTTCTCCATATTATTGTTTGGAGATTTTCAGTGTAGTTGGAATTACACCATATATGATCAATACACGATGGCATTTGATCGTTAAATTCTCTAGTATACTTATTTATACAGGGTTTAAAGTTTAAAGCGGTCATCATGTTGATATAATTGTCTTTTTCAATAGTATGGTTGTTTTCAGCAATGTTTATATAAATATCACCAATTAGAAAATTGTTTGCACATTTATTGTTTAGGATAATATTATTCAGTTCGGTTATAAAAGTTGGTATTACAGCTGAGTTTGTCCTGTAGACTGTAATTATTTGTACATGTAATTTATTATAAATATTCAATTTAATAATAATACAGTTTTCATTGGTCATATTTATTTCAGCAAAGCATACGTCCTTATATATTTTAGTGTAAATTACAATACCACTATTCTTATTAACATAATGTGAACTTTGAAAGTTGATGTAATTGGAGAGAGTTGGAATGATGGAGTTAATGTTTAAATGGGCTTCAGTCAGTATGATTATGTCTGGTTTTTTTTTAATAAATTTAGATTTACTAGAAAATGGTAAAAATATTTCTTTATGGATCGTATGTTTAAATGTATTACGGTAAAGGAGTTTGGAGTCATTTCAAGTATTTTGTTACAGTCATTTGTGTTGTCACAATTTAAATTTTGAACGTTATTTTTTTTTTTCTAGTTGTTGAATAATGTAATCATTCATTTCTATTTTTATGTGCATTTTCTAAATTATAACACAGTTTAAAATTGAGTCGCCTTGTCTTGATGTGTGGCTTGGCTGAGGACCTTCTGCATCTACTCGGTTGTATCTTATTACCGGAGGCTCGCGGTCCATCTTCTTCAAGTTTGCCTTCTTTGATAGTTACTGAAATTTTGGTAGTTACTGAACTTTGATAGTTACTGAAGAACTTTGATATTTACTGAAGATAGTTACTGAACTCCTCTCTATAGGTAACATTGAAGATGTCGATGCTCAATGCAGATAAATAAATGAATGACTCTTCTTGTGGAGATGTTGAAAATAGGTCATCCAAATATAAATATTATTATGATAATTATAAAAAGATTTTTTTTTTAAATTTGAATGTAAAAAAATAAATAATAATGATAAAGCAAATTAACTTAATTTGTTAACTTCAGGCATTATTTGAAATAGTTCCTCCTCTTTGTGTGTTATGTATGTATTACGTAGAGTAGAGAAAGTTTGTTATATATGTATTACGTAGAGTCGAGAAATGGGTCGATCTACGACTCGTTCTTGAATTCAATAGGTCAGCTGTGGAAAGATTTGCCGGTCTCTATGTTTCCTCCTTCCTTCAATACGGATCTCTTCAAGACCCATGTTCACTCCTTCTTCTCCTCAAAAAGCCTCTCCACACGATGACATAGGCCCTGAGGGAAATTATTTTCATCTGGGCCTTTTGTGTGGAGTTAATGTTAAAAAAGTCAAGTTAATAATAATAATACTTGGATAATTTATATAGCGCTGTTTTTGTGAAAAATCACCTCAAGGGCGCTGTATAAACTTATAATACATTTCTAAAAACTAAAAAAACTACAAGCTAGACAAACAATTAAAAACAACTTATGACTAAAAATTGCATACACCGGTTCATTGATCACCGATACGAAAATATTTACAATATTTTGACCAATGAACGCGATGCTGCCTAAAATTAATAAAAACAGGACCGTACTCACCTGGGAGGTCGCTTGAAATTAGCACTGTTTATTGTCCATTTAAATAAATTTAGATAGAGTTCGCACGCAGAGGACATTATTGTGAACACATGTTATTTAATCCTGAAAAATATTTTAATATTAATATGTAATATATTCTTTGATGAGTGTATTTTGGAAAGTAAAAGCAACATTTAATGGTGGGTGGTGCAGTAGTACCTATAAGGATTTGATCTTCCTAAATGTGATTCGTCAAGAGACAGATTGATGTGTAAGGACTCGAGTAATTTTAATTCAGTAAGAAAAGTGTGATTAAGACATATCATAGGCAGTACAAGTATGATACTCTCATAGGTATATTTAAATTAAGGGTATGAGAGCCCAAAAAGGTAGGTTTTTAGTTTGTACCTAAACTCTGTTGGGCTTGTTATGCATCTTAATTCCGAAGGGAGTCTATTCCAAGCCTTAGGCCCAGATACTCCGAAAGCACGATCTCCAAACTTAGTATTTGGCTTTCGTTTAAGTTCTATTAGTCTGCCTTTAGCAGATGAAGTTTTTTTTTAATTCTACAACAGATTCTCATTTTAACAGTCTTAACACCTATGAAGATGATTATTATACAAAAAAATCTTAAGGCTATCTAAAGAAGAGTTATATATATCTAGTGTTTCCGATATTTCGTTCAACAGCACCATTCCTCTTGTCATGCTATGCTGTGCTAGAACATCTGTTCTGCCGTATGGTATTTTGAACAAGTCGTGTCGACGACTACGGCTGAAATTTTCAGGCACGTATAAGCCATAACATTCCAAGAGGAATGGGCTGTCAATACGATTATGGATTATGTTAAAACTAAGAATTGCAAGATTTGCATAACGTCTAGTTTCCAAGCTAAACTACTTGTTGCCTCGAGTAATTCCATATGGTGCATGAATCTCGGGTACGTTCCATTCATCCGCATATAGACATACCTAAGGAATTTTTTCTGAATTTGTTCTAGCATATTAATATATTTCGCTTGGTGCGGAGCCCACACACCACTGGCATACTCCAGATTACTTCTTATGCCTCCATCAAACATGGTTATCATTGCATCTGGGTCATCAAATTGCTTACATATTCTGATGATGAAACCCAGGAGTTTGTAGCATGCTGGAGTGAGCCGTTATATATGATCCAAGAATGTCAGTTTGGGATCAAAGACGATACCGAGATCTTTAAAGCTATTGACTCGGCATAATGTTTTCCCTTTAATGTTGTATTAAAAAACTATGGGCTTCTGGGAGCGGGTATATGTCATAGTTACACATTTTTTTATATTGAATTCTAATTTATTATATTTTTACTGACCATTCTGCAATAGCATCAAGGTCAGATTGCATTTTTAAGCAGTCATAGTAACAGATTATTTCCATCAAAAGTTTGAGGTCATCTGCAAATAGAAGACATTTGCAATATTTTACACAAACCTGGATGTCATCTATAAGTATAAGGAACAGCAAAGGACCAAGGTTTGAACCTTGGGGAAGACCTGATAACGCCGGGAATTGTTTAGATTCGTGTCCATTTATTATTACATATTGACTTCTATCTTTTAAATAGGACGCGAAGAATATAAGTGTTTGTTGATCGAAACCAAGTTTGTACATTTAAAATAGTAAAATATCATGATCAACTCCATCAAAAGCCTTGGCAAAATCCGTATACACTACATCTGTTTGGTGTCTCAAGTCCAGTCCGACGGCCACCAATCGCGAAAATGTTAAGAAATTTTAAACCGTGGATTTTCTTGGCATGAAACCGTGTTGGTTTTCTCCTAGAAAAGGCATAATTTGGTGATGTAATTTCTTGTAAATAATCATTTCAAATATTTTTGGTATAGTTGACAGTACAGCTACTGGTCTGTAATTCCTTATATCAGACTTGTCTCCAGCCTTAAAAATTGGGCTTACACGCGTGAGTTTCCAAGAATGAGGGAAACAACCAGTCGATATGCTAAGATTAAATATATAGCTCAGCGGTTGACAAATGGTTTTTGACGTATGAGCAATTATATTAGGGGGTATTCCGTCTGGGCCTGCAGCGTTGTCGAGCCTTAAAGTTCGAGTACAGGAGTCTACTTCCTCTGGACAGGTTAGCTCAAGACCGATTTTACCAATATTCCAGGGCCTCTCGGTTCGAGTAAGGTCTAGATTTAGTTGAGGAGCTTTCTGGCTGTACACTGATTTGAAATAATCGGAAAAATTTTGGCTTACTATTTCGGGATCGGAAAAAGTTTCCGTTCTATCACTCAAGTTAATTTGGGTATGTGGATTTGCCCAAATCCCAAAAACATTTGACATCATCTTTGATCCCATACTGAACTTTTTCTTAATACTGACGCTTTGCAATTGCTATATTTTTTTTAAGCTCGGATCGCATCGCAGAGAATAACAAGTAATCCGATTGATTCTTGTGCAGTTTATATCTTCTGCGGTGCGATTCTTTGATTTTTAATTTATCTATAATTTTTTTAGAGAACCACGCCGGATAATTTACATTTTTACATAATTTTTTCCTAATGGGAACACATATTTCAAAAATACTGAATAATACATTGTTTAAGTACGCAACTGCGTCATTTGCTTCCGATATAGTATGTAGGTAGTTCCAATCAAATTCTGAGAGAATGTCGCATATTAACTGCATATCTGCTCGCTTGAACTGGAACTGATGGTTGGAGGTTGGTACTAGTGCCGGGCGAATAGCGCTGTTCCGCAGCTGACGCCAGTTACATTTTGTCCTGGTTAATTTAGTATGAATAGCTAAGGTCGGATGAAATTTATCTTCGTTGACTAAGGGTTCATCACATCGACTTACGTCGCAAATAGTCGTGTTACTTAGTAATAGATCTGATTATTAGTACTAGTTGCTGATCTAAAGGTTAATTGCCTCGGACAAGAATTTTCCGGGAAACATAATTCGAAGATGTAAGGTGTGGCCATTTCTTTAATTGATTTAAAAACCATCCAGCACAATTTGTACTGGATTCTTTCAGGGCACTTGAGCCAGTGAAGGTTACGAAGGTGTTCTGAAATATACGAATATTTAGAGACCCCACTTTTGAGCCTTGCCGCTGCATTAAACACGGATTGATGTTTGTCAGTTTGATATTTTGGAAGACTAGCGTAGATGCCGTTACAGTTATCGAGCCGTGAGACTACGTAAGAGTTGATTAATAGTTTTGTCGCCTCTGTAGAAAGGTTTCTTTGAACTGACTTGACTTGTCTTAGGTGAAAAAAAAAACCAGTGCGTACTGTCCTTTTTTTTTACTTTTTAGCGAAAAGTCTGAATCTAAACTAACCCCAAGAAGTTTGACTGTGGTCTTTGGAATATTTATAATATCGTATAAATATTGTGAATACATTTCCAGGAGAACTTGTGCTGAGGTGTTTACGTATTAAATGTTTTACTACGCTAAATAATAATAAAATAATGTAATAAAAATGAATGTTAACGTTTTTGTGTTACGTTTGATTTGTTGTAAATAAATTATGAATATATACTGCATCTTTTGTTTTTATCTAGACCAAAACATTTTGTTTGATCATTACTATTGGTGTCTTATGTGTGGATTGTTTCAATGATGAAGGTATTGGAAGAGTGATCACAAGGTTTATTTGCGCACCACTACAAACGTCTTTGTCCGCGGGTGGTGTATTTTAATGTGCTATTAAGGGTGTGGTTTGGTGAAGATTTGGTATAGGTATATTGCTGATTGAGACTGTAAGTAAATAAAGAAATTGCATTATTATAAACTGTAAGAAAATAATAATAACAAAATGTTATAATTTAATAAAGTGAACCGTATTTTATTTGTCTTCCTTACGTTGTTGGGAAGTACTGTTTTTTTCTATTTTGCCGACGTAACAACAATAAACCATTTTCATTTTATTACTCAGTAGCATAAGATAAGACAAGCAAATATTTTTGCGACCTTATTCTGACAGAAATAACCATGGTAACCGAGCTACTAGAATTATATACTTCGTGGCTTTCCGTGAATACAATATAAACACAAACATACGATAAACCGTCACGTAGTATGGGTACGTTCCCTAACTTTCCACAAAAAAATCCTCCACACAGCATCCCTAAAGATAACAAAAGCCCCCAGGGAAATTACTTTCATCAGGACTTCCTTCAAAGAGTTAAGGAAAAAAAATATCCCACATCACAATTAATGACATAGTAGCTAAATTTTATGTTGTTGAGGCAAACTGTATGAATTATTTGAATGACTTTATTTTTGTACATAAAAATGTCTTATATACCGGACCGTCCAAATAAAATGAAACTCCGAACGAATTTACTGTGATTGACATAATCATGTTTAATATTAAAAAAGAAATGAAAAAATATGTCTGTCAAAAAGCATCGACGTTATGTTTGTACTTAAATTGACATTATCACTTTGATTTTTCTTTTTTCACTGATCTTAACTTAGTTGAATGTGAATCGACAAACTGCCATAATATCGGCAGACACAGACACGTTATTGAAACGTGCTATCAGATTTTGTGTAGCGCTTCGAAGTTTTCTCAATTCAGCTGGTATTTCTTATGTTATCTTTATATTTTACATGTTATTATCGATAATTGCATGGCAGCAGAAAAAACAATTGGTTTTTTTAATACGAATTCTTTAAACAGTTCTGACGATAATGTAATTAGTAAGTTAAAAATTGTTTAGAATATTAATTTTAGTACTGTGCAAATCGGTAGTGCGTGTTTTGTTGAAGTGAAAACTTGTTTAGCACCGTTGTAATTTTGAACTCGATGAAACGAAAAATAGCGACACTAGAATGAGAAAATCACATACATCTATAGTCTACGTTTAGCTTGCGAGAGAATGAGATAATATAATCGGCCCCCTCTCTGTGCGGTGCTTCGTAGCATCCCCACTCTTGTATTTTTTTTTACATATCTTGATGAAAATAATTTCCCTCAGGGCCTATGTCATCTGGGATGCTGTGTGGAGGGTCTTTTTGAGGGAGAGGAAGGAATGAACATTGGTCTTGAAGAGACCCATGTTGTAGGAAGGAGGAAACACAGAGGCCGGCAAATCAGAGGCAGAGGCGGAAGAAACGACCCGTTCTCATGTGACAAATGTCAACCGTGTACAAATGTTGGGCACGCGTTTGGCGTATTTCCCGACTATGCACCGGTGCCGAAGGGATCAATGATGCTAGTTCCTCGGAGGATCTTCCATTGTAACACCGGTAGAACAAGGATAGCATTCCCACCCAACGCCTGTGCTCTAAAGATTGCAATCCGTCTGTTAAGATGGGAGTTTCTACTTTAGTTTTCTGAAGGTTTCACTTCTACCGCGTGTGAATTGCATACTCTTTTTTTTTAAATCTACTTCTTTATGTATTTAGCATTTACAAATTATGTATTAAGAATCCACATATTATTATTTTTGTTATATTTTTTAACATCTGTAGTTCAAATTTCTACTGATTTTTTTCGCCCAACGTTATCTTCAGCGCAATCACTATTAAAATACAATATTTCCCAATAGCGTTTCGGAACAGGTAGTTTCCCAACGTTTTCAGATCTTACAGGCGCAAAAATAAAATGTCCCGCCATCACGTATAAGTGTACATTTACCAAACAAATCATTTAGTTATGGTAACGTGTTCGATGGAAGGATTTGATCGGGAAGTTAATTAAATATTATTAAACTATTTACTGTTTTGTAATATGCTGGAGAGGATCATTTTTTTTGGCGGCCGGCGTAGTCTAGCGGTAAGCGGGATTAAATCCCGGCATGGGAAAATAAACTTTATTTGATTAATTTGTGTTATTTCACGATTAATTAATTTAAATTAATATATATATATATATATATTAATTTGTGTTGCTTGAAATGGCTTTAGCCGTGTTTGGTGACCAGATCTGAATAGCCAGGTATTTCCCAACCTTCCTCTTCCCCATCTCCTCCTCTTCCCCGCTTCCTTCAGCCTCACAACATACCCCAATTGGTGATGCAATAGACTCACTGGCTCCAGACGGGAGCAGCTGGGACTCTCGTGAGGTTTTCATATAAAAAATATATATATATATATATATAAAAAAAATCTACACCGACTCACAATCATAATTAAGACACATTAATTTTAACCTCGGTATTCCCATTGAAAACACAAATTATAATTACTTGATTAAAGAATTAAGTTTACTAAGACTGTCAGATCGAAGAATTATATCCGACTTAATATTAATGTTCGAAATTGTAAATGGTAGAATAATAGACAGTCCTGATCTAACTAAGCTCATTGAATTTCATATTCCCACGAGAACCACTCGTTCTAAAATCCTTTTTAAATGTAACAATAATCGCACTGAGTATACGAAACACTCACTTTTACCTAGGTTGCATGAAGTTACTAATAGATATGCAGATGTGATAGATTTATTTAACTGCACGGAACATAGGTACAAGACGGCTATGCTATCATATTTTTTTAATCGCTATTAATTTTATTTGTATTATAGATTTTTGCATGTAAATGTATCTCTGGTGTCACTTCCCAATGTATCGTCCCAATTAACTGTTATACATACACTGTTTTACCATTACTAATATTTTGAATATGAATTTGTGACATGTAATTAATGTTTATGGCATACTTATGCCGTTTGTATTAAATAAATAAATAATTTACCTTCCAACCTAACGCCTACAATTATAACATTTTATTCTCCGAAAGAATCGTTGACAATAATGTAGAGAGGGAGACTAATATGTTAACACTGAATAATCCGGGATAGTTAGTGGATTGTGCACGTGCAATTATTTAGCGACTTATAATTAACTAGCAGACCCAGCCACACGTTGCTGTGACTAACGAAACACAACGCAATTACCCAACCTTTATAAAATCCACGCTGCCCGCTGCCTGAATTGAATATTTGAATTTCTCGGCTTTTCTCTACTATAATAAGCATGTGTTATACATATAAACTAAATAACTCGCCACTGATTATACAATACTTGCAATGCAACACTGAATATTGGAAACGGGAAAATCAAATACCTACTTACTCCGGGACATCTATTTTCCAATTTCTTCCGTCGAACGAATTCAGTAAACGAATTTAATAATAGTACGGCCCGCCAGCCGTTTTAAATCGCACAAAAATATGTTTTCTTTGAATTTCTCGGCTTTTCTCTAATATAATTTGCATGTATTATACATATAAACATTCCTCTTCAATCACTCTATCTATTGGTGAAAACCATTGCGTTGTTTGAGCGACTTCATTTTATACTATGTAATGATGATTAAAACAAACAAATATATAATTAATTTCCGAAAAAAATAATGCTATAGAATAAATGCCCGGTGAATGCCCGCATTTGAAATCGATGTAGGTATCTGAAATATACAAACCAAGGGGTTCTTACTATCTCGTCACACTCCCTACTTCTTCCCGTCATTATTTGCTACCGTGCCAGGAGTTCGGCAGTGTGTGGAGGCCTTGGGAGTTTTATAAAATAGGATATTTTTTAGTTAAAAAGAAATTTAATATAAAATAACGGAATTCAAACAAGCATGCATTACAATCCGCCAAAATATCTGGCTGTACCAAAGATATTGAAATACAAGAAATAAGCCACGATGTCCGCCCAACCATCGGTGGATTACTACCTTTAGGTAGTAGTATGTAATATGTATTCTCTAAAAGGCATAGTTTGAATACGGAAAGAATTTGTTCATTTAATTAATTTTTTGAAGGTGTGCAGTAGCAGTATTGGTTAAACGTATCGGCGACACCGGGAAACACAGTCCCACCCAGTAAAGCACGTCTCTTATATTTAAATATTTTTGTGCAATGCCCTAGCGACTGTAAGGTCGAAATTTAAGAATCCGACTCCGAGTACAACTCTGACGCCGCACCACATGAAACGACCTGTAAACGTGAAGTTTGTGACTTAAGCTATTATCGTAATAGAACCGAATTAAAGCAAGTATTAAATAATGCCAAAATATGGCGCCACTTACGTTAAAACCAAGCATGAGAAACGTCGGCTGGCAGGCGTAAGTACTCTTGGATTTGCATTTTCATTCATCTCTCCAGATACGGATGATATTCTTAGATAGAGTCACGTGGGATAACCGTACGCAGTTTTTACATTGGGATTTTTGTATTAAAACGCTTTAGGTATGTTACTCAATTTTGTTTGTTTATTGATATGATTGATCATAAAGGCATCTCAAACAAACGTATGACAAACGTTCATAAATCAAAAAGTTATATAAAAATGTTTACATGCATGTCGATTGCGTACTCTTACCCCACGTAGAGAAGTGTTAAAATCAGATTAGTGGTTATCATTATTAGAATTATCACTTTGCACCCAATGACGTTATATAAATAGACTCGCCATAGTCTCACATGCTCGCAAAATAATGTGGCAAGTAAGCAACTCTTTTGTTTTAAGCGATTTTCAGTAATTTCTTAATTCAAAAGTTATTTGTATATTAAAAATTTTTGCTACATTCACACTGAAGCCAAACTTCCAACTCGAACTTCCAACGCATGAACTACCCTTCTACGCAATCGTACGAAAGTTTGAAGTTGGAAGTTGACCTCAGTGTGACCGTACCATAAGGCAATTAAAGAATGTGTGTTTTTTCTCAAATGACGTACAAAATTGTCGGACGGGGAACATGAAAATTAATTGTATTGCTTATAATAATCGATAATAATAAGTAATTTGTGTGTACATATAAATTAAATGTTATTTCTTCACTTTTACTAATGTTTGCCGTGTAATGGAAACATTTTCTCATCATACAGGAGGGCATTTTGGCGCTTTTTAAATGCAATTTTCCTACTGGTAAGACATGACCTTACTTGACGAGTGACAGTTTAGTACTAAAGTACTAGAAATCGAGAACAGTGCAATTGTCTTGCGTTTAGCTTCCCACTTTGAGATTTCTACCCCGCGTCTAAAGTGTGTAACGTCTTTGTTTGCACCCGTGTAACTATCAATATTTCACCAAAAATTATCATAGACCACATCGCTCTGACTCAGTTGGTTACACAATAACACACATCGGTAAGCAAACATGTCGGTAGCAGATGACAAAATTTAAAAAAGCACGAAAAAAAGTAATTTACTTACCAATTTGTATTTTAAAATTAGGATTTACTGTACTCATATCCTGCTTCAATGCAACCCAAAATGCTACTGAATCAGGCACGAACTTGTCAGAAACATCACTGCAAACACTTACACCCGCGTACGGTTACCCCACGTGACGCTACTGGTGTTTCGCCCGCCACCCGCAAGAGCCAGCAGTAAAAGCAAGTTTTTATTAGTCGGGCATTAAATCTTGCCGTTGGCTGCCTGCCGCAGTGCAAAAGCAAAACAATATTGTATTTTATTTAATTAGGTGAGTACTTGAAAGCGTATTCATTTGCATTTCCTGTAATCAGTTAAAAGAAAACACTTTCTTAAAGCTTACCATATCTTTTTAGCTTACCCGTCTTCAAAGCTAAAACGTTTATCTTTTCATTAATATCTGAAAGTGCTTAGGACGTTATTTTATGAAAACTGCGCAGAATTAATATTCAATCCTTCGCCAACGCTAAAGCTAGAAGGTATCACGGAAGCTTCTTTGTCGGGGAAATGCGGAAATTATATTGAAGGCATGGGTAGAAAAGAGTCGCTTGTGCTGCGCATTCCCAATGAATCATAGAATAATATATTCCTAATGAATCACAGAATAATAATTCCTAACGAATCATGAATACATAGAAGGCATTAAAATTACATTGATATTAAGAGGGTATAACCAGAGAAAACCGGAAATATGTCATTTTTAAATTAGACGTATTGACTCTTTTCCACAAAAAATTGTGAAAGATTGTTCTTTTGTCTAGAAAACGCACGTTTTAAATTTTGAGAAATATTTTTTGTTTATATAAGGTTATACCATTGGTCGTTGGCAGATTTGTTAAATTTTCAAACGAAAATCTTATTTTACGAGACATATTTCATTATGTAAATCAATACGTTATCTAGAAAACGCGTGTTTCAAAATATTAATTTTAGTTCAAATAAAATCATTAAAAATATCCGAACACTTAAAATTTCTCTATTCTGTCTATCTATTTATGGTCTTATAAATTAATGTATTTCAAAAACAAAAATGAAACAATACAACTTTGTATAAACCACTTATACAATGCGTAAATCCTACCGGTTTCGGAATAAACGTTCCTTCTTCAGGGAAAGCTTATATTAATTTGACAGTTTCGAACAAATGTTTTATTATGGTAGGTGTGGAGCCGTTGCTAGTTATCAATGTAGATTGGGTGGGTAGGTATTAAAAATACAGGGATAAATATTCTTCATATTAATCATAAAGGAAAACGTTTGGATAACTTAGAAGCCTTGGAAATTAAAAAATCCCTTAAAAATAATGAATCTATTATCAATAAACAAAAAATAATGTCTTATAGCCCAATCATGGATTTGTTCCCCTACCCACCCACTCTACATTAATACCTACCCACCCAATCTACATTAATAACTAGCAACGGCTCCACCCCTACAATAATAAAACATTGTTCGAAACTGTCAAATTAGTATAAGCTTTCCCTGAAGAAGGAACGTTTGTTCCGAAACCGGTAGGATTTACGCATTTTATAAGTGGTTTATGCAAAGTTGTATTGTTTCATTTTTCTATAATGGATAACCACAAAGTGATAGCTACATTCAAAAATATATAATGTATTTCAGTTTTTTTGCACATTTATTTTACTAAGACATTATTGAAAAATTATAAATACTTAAGATAAAAAAATATTACAGAAGTAAATAATTTTAATAGTTTTTTCTTCACGCCTTTCAGCATTTTTGGATGTAGTTATAAATTAAAGCAAACTTGGGATGAAATAAAATCGAAATTGAGTTACAATTTAAATAGCTGCTACGGAGAATAATTAATCTTTCTCAATGGAACCACCCTGTACGATTGTAAGAAAATCTTTCGACGAAATGTGGATTTTCGGCCTCTGGCTGGTTAAAGGCCCTTAACCCCTCAGGCTAATTTGTTCGCTTCTCGGAACAACTAATTTAGGTATCCTAGAAATCGTCGTGTTTTCCTTCCTATGCTACTTATAAATGTGATCAAAACGGTGGAGAAAACCACGCTTTATATTCGAATTAAAAAGTTACCTAAACACTAATTCAAATGTTTATCTTTATGAAACCAAAGTTTCTGAGCGCAATTTGAAAAAAAACTTTGGGATTTTTTTATGATTTTTTTTTTTTTTATATATATGAGCTCCACACAGGAGGCGCTGAGGAAAATAATTTTCCTCAGGGCCTATGTCATCTTTGGGGATGCTGTGTGGAGGATTTTTTTAGGAAAGGGAAGGAGAGGAGAGTTCTGGGAAGGAAAAGAGTTTAAGGGGTGGGTAGAAATCTTGGGTTCAGTGTGTCTTGGTCATCCGCCTCCAAGACCTAGACAAACCTCACCCCATTAACCCGGATGAATTATATGTATATAACGTTTTTAATAAAATTGCTGAAATATTTGTGTTTTTTTAATTTTTTCTTTGTTAGTAATTTTAGTTAGAAAAAATGTGAGGTAAGTCATTTTTTAAAACTTTTTATGTTTACATTTAAAAAAAAAACAAAATTATTTAAAAAATTAGTTTATTTTGAATTATAAAATATGAAAGGGTATTTTATCCCCTTTCAAAACAGATATTTTCCAATGCGTTCAGAAATGTTTTGATTTTATTGCAAAGCGGAAATATTTTGACCTTCCGACCAAATGGACCCGAGAACTGAGGAGTTTATTTTTAAAGAGCAGTTTCAAAGATCATTTTATTACAATAAAATGACTTTGTTTGAATACCACTTTACTATCTTTATCCGACTAGTTTTAGTTCTATCGGGGGTGTATAAAAAATGTGAAATAAATTACAGAGTATTTAAAAGTCAAATGGCAGAGGGAAAGGGAACAAAAACTTTGGTGGCTGACGAGAGAGAGGTACTTAGTATCAGTGGCGGTTCGTGGTCTTTTTAACAGGGGATTCAGAAATCTAAGAGAAGATATATCTAATCAAAATTTACATTTAGAGGAATTAGTTGTTTGTACAACCTAGAATGTAAATAATAATAATTCCAACCTTTTTTCATTTATATCTATTATTAGCATTTTTTATGTACACAACACTGTATTCAGCGATTTAATTTTTTTTTTTTTTTTAAATCGCTGAATACAGTGTTGTGTACATATCTATTATTAGCATTTTTTATGTACACAACACTGTATTCAGCGATTTAAAAAAAAAAATAAAATAAATCGCTGAATACAGTGTTGTGTACAAATCTATTATTAGCATTTTTTATGTACACAACACTGTATTCAGCGATTTAAAAAAAAAAAAATTAAATCGCTGAATACAGTGTTGTGTACATATCTATTATTAGCATTTTTTTATGTACACAACACTGTATTCAGCGATTTAAAAAAAAACATGACAATATTAGCGACAACCTATAAACGCAACCGTTTTCAATTTGATATCCAAAAGAAAACTGAAGTAAGTTCAACAATAAATTATATAACTGGCGACTTTATAATGCGGCATTTGCCCAAAATAATATAAAAGGGGGAATATAAACGCTAGAAATATTTTGATTCTCACGCCTTCAAAATTTAAAATAAAGCATCTTTTTTGCATGAGCCAAATACGCGCCAAAGTGGTTTTTATTTATTTTGTGGATAATTTTATAAGAATGAAAAAAAGTTAAATCATAAAAAGGTCAAAAATAGTGTTATCCATAAAGGGGTATTTATTAAAATTGTTTCTCGTATTACTTCATTATATTAAGTCATGAAAAAACGTTTCTTTAGTAGTTTTCGCTCATATTTTTTGTTTCGTAAATAATAATTTTATTGTAATTCCAATCCATACAAAAGGTAGTAAAAGGTTCAATTTATCCGTAGCATATTTTTTGATAATAATTTAACTAGTTGGCTAAAGAAGGAGGTAGCGCAACACGGCATAACACTCCAAAAACAAATAACGAAAATGCTTTTGGCCGTGAAAATCTTAAAACTTATCAGAAATGGATAGTTTCGTTCAAATCACCGTCGCGGTCGGAGGGATCTGTTTGGGCCAGGATATTTTTCTATACAGAATTTTGCGCGGAACAAATCTCGCAAAAAATGGATATAGGTACCGATTTCGACGCGGTGGCGCGAGTTTTAAATACGGATTTTAAAGGAGCCCTATTTATAGTGTGATTATGAACTTGTTTTATAATGATGACAAACTTGTTTTATAATAATAGATATTATTTGTTTATTATTATAAAACAAGTTTCTTTTATTTTATGATCTTTTTAATCGGGGTTCAGCGCACAAACGCACTTTTGAGAAAACCGCCACTGCTTAGTATAGAGGGGGTTAAAGTAGATTTGCGGAAGGGAAAAATGTTTAAAATGGGCCTATTTGACAAATCTAATCGTTTCGAACATTTAAAATTGGTCCTTGACTACTTTTTCATAAACTTCTGTTCCGTAACAGTACCGTGATTGCACAAGCTACCTTCAGATGATTTTACTCAGAATCGGCAGATTACAAAGGATTCAATTATTGTACGATAATCGTGTTATAATATTCACATCCATGTAAACAAAAAACATACCTTACTTTACTATATCTTCTTGGTGTGCCCTATCAGGTCCCTCCGACGTTGGCGATCACTCTGGAAAATGTTTCTCTGTCTTGCGCTGCCCGGAATAGTTCCTCCACATTTCTAATGCCGGTCCACATTCAATATTAATTGAAGCAAGTGATACTTCTCACCTTGAAGTATGTGACCGAGATATGAAATTTTCCTGAGTTTAATTACTTTAAGCAGTTCTCTATATACTCTAGCCCGCCTGAGATTTTTTGTTGGTGATCATGTCGGTCCAAGGGACCTTGAGCATTTTCCGGTGAAGCCACATTTCAAAAGCCTCTAACCTGTTCATGGTATTTACTTTCAAGGTCCATGTCTCACATCCATACAGCAAGACCGACCACACATAACATTTCAACATTCTTTGCTTTAGTTTTAAATTGATTTGACATTATTATATGAGGCCCCAAAGAAATTAATTCCCATCAGGACCTATGACGTCTTTAGAAATGCTGTGTGGAGGGCCTTTTTAAGAAAGGAAGGAGAAAAAATACTGGGAAGGTTTGGTTAGGAATCTGGGGGTCAGTGTGTCCAGAAATTATCCAATAAATGGTTCCCGGGGGCGGCAGTATCCATACCCTCCTCCCAAATTGGTAAAATAATTAGTAAAAACGTACCACAAAATCATAAAACAAAACGCTGTTTACGCATGGTACCGAAGATATTGAATTGTATTATATTTTTTCATCGTGGTAATCAATCCCGATCAATTATTATTTAGGAAAATGTTCAAACTTCAGCCCTTTTCGTTAGTTACTATCATTGTGTTTTCGATTGATATACTTTATTATCTAACAAAAATAGCTGTGTCGTAAAGTTCAAAATACTCCCGTACTAAACAGTAAACGTGCGAAGACTAATAATTTATCGGATAATAGCATAAAAATAAAGTGTAACATGGTATACTCTCACACTAAACGTACCACTACCAATTCTTAGAATAATAGCAGTGCAATTTAAAGTTCATATCAAATAACCGAAAAATAGTAGAACAATTAAGTTCACCAACTTTCTTATCTTTCACAATCTGTATTTCTTATATCTGGTCATTTATACATATTATCATTCCAGTTGGATTCTGATAAAACAATATTGGCTCTAAATCTTAACTAACTCTAATCAATAATAAATGCCTATGTATGTAGAGTTGGATTGAAAAAAGAAAGAGTTGGATACAAGTTGTAGGTTATCAGTTGACCAACATCTTCTGTTATTATTATTATTTGACGACCTCCGTAGTCCAGTGGGTAAGACTCTTGACTCACAATCCGGAGGTCGCGGGTTCGAACCCGGCATGCGCAAATAAATTTTATTTGATTAATTTGTGTTATTTCACAATTAATTCATTTAAAATAATATATAGTATATTTGCGGCATGTTGCAGAGTGGAAGATACTATCAGTATCGCCCTGGTGTAAGACCACCATTCAGAATTGAAACGTTGCTTGAAAATGGCTTTAGCCGTATTTAGTGACCAGATCTGAATAGCCAGGTACTTCCCAACCTTCCTCTTCCCCACTTCCTTCCCCTCCCCACTACCTTCAGCCTCACAACATACCCCAATTGGGGATGCCATAGTCTCACTGGCTCCAGACGGGAGCAGTTGAGATTCTTGTGCGGTATTCACTGTAAAAAAAAAATTATTGGTACTTTTCAGTTCAGTTTACAATGTACAAAATGTTTTTTTCTCTTTTTTATTTTAGAATGCTTCTGTATATATTGTCAAACCTACCTAGGAATATCTCAAATTTAATGTGAGACGGGTAAAGAAAATTTTGTAAAAAATGAGTACAATAATTTTTTTTTTATTATTTAGTATTTAAAATTAAACTACTGGGCGCCTGAAAACATCATATAAGGGTGTAAATATGCGATGAGCGCTAAATCCAAAGTAATTACAAAAATAGAAATTTATGCAAATACAGAAATTCAACCCAGGTTTGTGGGATATGCTTATCTGTGAAGTGGTACCAAATTCTACAAAGAAAAGAATTGCAACTTTTCAAATATATAATTAATTAAAACAAAACTTACAACTAATATCATCAAAAAGAATATAAATACTAGTCATATTTAATGGTAAGTATTTGACAGAAGGGGAGGGAGAGAGAGAGATTTTACTTTTAGAAAGGCGTAAAACACGAAGCCCTTGTAGCAGTTATTATGGGCAACTTCTTCCAGAGCCCCGACAAGGCGTTTCCAATGGCATTTTCTTCATAGATCCCGTTGTCGGTGACTCTGTCACCAACCGCAAATTTCCAGCTAGGTGCCAGGAAAAGTAGCAACCTCCAAAAGGTAGCAGCGAACATATCAAGGGTTCCGATGTGTGTAAGTAAATTTGGCCCTTCATAAAACGTGCGCGTGCACCGGTCGCACAGGAAAAGGTTCCATTTTTCATCTATCAGTCGAAGTACCCTCCAACAAGGCTAATGCAGGGGAAACGGCTGAACATTGTCCACGTGCCAATATTACAGAAGTAGCGAAGCCAAATTCAACATGGTGGAACTACAATAATTTACAGGCTCTACACCCGAAACGACAGGATTATTTCAATTTTAGGTAAATATGCAGTTAGTCCACCTCACGGATAATACGGTACGATCGTGTTGTCGAAGTTTGATGCACGGATAATACGGAATGTTCTTTTTTTAACTAATAGACAATCAAATATTGCAAATTTGCACTCAAATAATCTCTGGAAATTTATCAAAACACTAAACAATGACAACACAGACTATCCACCACAAATGCATATGGATGACAAATGTGCTAACAGCACACAAGATATCGTAAATCTTTTCTCAGATTTCTTTAAAAATGTTTACGATGAGGAAACACTAGAAGAAAAAATTCCTTCATACTCATTTAAAAAAACCATACATTTAACAGACTGCTACATAACAGAAGAATCTTGCAAAAAGAAACTATGTTCCTTAGACATTAACAAATCTGCAGGCCCAGACTCCATCCCACCAATTTTCCTAAAACATTGCTCCTCTGTATTGTCTAAACCACTAACCATTCTCTTTAACCAGCTACTATCTTCTGGACATTTTCCTGTCTACTGGAAATCCAGCTATATTATCCCAATACTTAAAAAAGGCGATGAGACTGACATTTCAAACTATCGACCTATATGCATACAATCTGTATTACCCAAAATCTTTGAATCTCTAGTTCTTGATGAAATATATCCCACGTTAACAGAGATAATAAATGACAAACAACATGGCTTCATTAGAGGAAGATCAACTTCAACAAACTTATTACTCTTTCAAAACTATATATTGGAGTCATTTTCTAAAAACAAACAAGTTGACTGTATATATACTGATTTCTCGAAGGCTTTTGATAAAGTGTCCCACAAAATACTGATCCGAAAACTTCATGCTCTGGGAATCAGAGCAAATATGTTGAACTGGCTAAGTAGTTACGTATCAGGTAGAACTTTATTTGTAAAAATAAAATCTTTTATATCCAAACCATTTTCTGCCACTAGTGGAGTACCGCAAGGTAGTCATCTTGGCCCAATTTTATTTCTTATTTTTATAAATGACATAGTCAACTGCTTTAAAGACGTCAAAGTGTTGCTTTTCGCTGATGACATTAAATTATATAAAGAGATAACTATCCTTAATCACTGTGAAATTCTTCAATCAAATATAGACATGCTAAAAATTTGGTGCTCACAAAACAATCTATATTTGAATGTAGAAAAATGCAAAACTTTGACCTTTTCCAGAAAAAAAACATCACTGTTATTCGACTATTCAATAAATAAAATAAATTTAGAAAGAGTATCGGAAATGCGGGATCTTGGCATAATAATGGATGAGAAACTAGACTTCACGGTTCACATTCAACAAACTGCAAATAAGGGTATGAAAACTTTAGGATTTGTGTTAAGAACAATTAAAAACTTTGAATCGTTACAAATCATTAAACTACTGTATACATCCCTTGTTAGAAGCCTAATAGAATATAACTCCATAGTCTGGTCGCCCTTCTATAAAATTCATATTCATACTATTGAAAGAATTCAAAGAAAATTTCTACGTTTTGTAAATTTTAAACTTAACATCCCTTTAGAGCACATAAATTATCCGTCGTTAATGAATACTTTAAATATTCCAACATTAGAAAACCGACGAAAAATAAACGACCTAACTTTTTTATTAAAATTATTAAACTCTAAATTCGACAGTTGTGAACTTCTGCAATTAATAAATCTACATGTACCTACACGAACAACTAGACAAACATTGACATTTTATATACGTACATCTCATTCGAACTATGATTTACATTCTCCAATACAACGTTTGCATAGTCTTGGTAACAAATACTTAAACAATCTGGATGTATTTGACAATAATTTGAACTTAGCAAACTTCAAACGCCATATGTGCCAACTATTTATTTCTACCTATCCCGTAAACTAATGAGAACAAAAATTTTAAAAATTACCTACTTTATGTCAACTACTATATTTTATGGACTATATTTTGTTTCTTATATTTTATGTTACCTGTATTTTGTTAACGCTTATATTTTATGTAACCTAAATTTTTTATTTTATTTTTTTTTAACCCTTATATTTTATGTAACCTATATTTTGTTTTTAACAAATATTATGTTACTTGTATTGTGTATTGTATTTTGTAAACCCATTCTTTTCACTGTAATTAAAAAAATGTACTGCATTCTATGTTAAAGCCCTATGGGCGTTAAATAAATAAATAAATAAATAAATAAAATAAATATGACATTTGTCGGAAGAACCTACCAATCTTGTAAAATAAATTCTCTAAAAGAAACTAGCATTTCATCATAATTTTAAAAAACATCCCAGGTTTTGAATGGTCTGTTGTCTAGCGAGTTTGTGTAATTATTCTAAAACATTTATTTTCATGTTCTATTCACTTTGTTTACGCAAAAATATTTTTTCTATGATCGGCAGCATTGATTGCTTGTCTATGAAATGTTAAAATAAAAGCGATGAATAAACAATGGCGTACCGCGTGAGTGAATTAATTTTAACAAAATTAAAATGTTAAATGCATATTTTTTGCTTGTTTTTTGGTCTCCCCCGACATAAATACCCACTTTTCGTAATAATAAAGCTCAATCTAAATGTTTGAATAAAACATATTCCGTAAGCGGTTTAATGCATAAATAATCAATTTTACACTGCCACTTCATTTTTATATATCTCACACGACTTATCACAACCAACTCCCCAAAAACTCCGACCAACTCTCTCCGTAAATTTAGGTCTTCCACCATCTTCCTTCTTTCTTAGCGCTTCCACTCTCAAAACGCAAGGCCGCCAATTTGCCCATCAAAAATTGCAGTTGCAACAATTTGCAAATAGTACACGCGTTAGTGATTAATAGTACTTACTTGAACGTAAAAGTAATAAATAATTATTATTTATGCGTTGCAATCAAGCAATCATGTGATAAACTTCTGTTATTAGCCTATATATACATAATTAAAAATCATTGAACATTCTCGTGATGAAATAACATAGCGATGGCCTATTTCTACACAAAGTCAAGACAACAATGCCGATTTTGAGTTAGAGATGTAATTAAGTTATTTGTGGTAGGTTTCTGTCTCAATAGAGAAACCACTCAAATATTATCTAATTTGGCAGTGAAAGCATATAACATACCTACTCAAATATGTATACCTTCACAAAACTTATTTACGCAATCACACATAGACGAAAATTAGTTAAAACAGTATAAATTTTGAAATTGTATTAATATACTAGCTGACCCAGAAAACGTTGTATGGCAGAACAATAAATTATTTCAAGTGAAATTTTGGTTAGTTAAATAAAAAATAACGAATGTGTTGTAAGTGTGTGGGGATGGGATCTAAGACAGAAAAGTGAGCGTTGTAGACGATGACCGCCGATAAATACAAATAAACACCAACCATTCGTTTTCTCAATTCAATGTATTTCATTAAAATGACGGACATATTCATAGTTTTATCTCTTAAAAGTTAAATGTAAAGTGAAAAAAATTCGAAGAGCAATTGAGTGTGCGATATATTTTGTCAGTCCGTCTTTAGTCAGCACGAATAAGCCCGATGGTTTGCTCACACGAGAACATGATGCCGAATGAAATATCAAAATGACCTGACGCTTCTCGTGAATGTCTTCGCATGTCATCTGTCATTCACCGATAAAAATAATTTCATTCTATTTAAAATACGAACGACGGTTAAATTTATTCATCCAAAAATACTAAAATCCCGATTAAAAAATGGGAGGGTGAAAATTTGGGATAACAGGTATTTTTTGATGCCAAATAAAAAAATATATCATTTTTAAAAAATTGTTTAAAAAATAGATTTTTTTCTGAATAGGGACACCCTAATCACATAGCAGTGTGAAATATACTTTAAAATCTATTCTGATGACAAATGCATGTAAAAATCATAAAAATCGGTGCGACCACAAACACCGTAATATACATTTTATATACATAAAGAAGATAAGATAAGAGAATCACGAACCTGTCACGATTACTTTCATTATGAAATTTCGAATAATTTGCGGTAATGTTCGTTTGTTTAGTGATTTTTGAAATATCTTACTATGGAAATGGACCACCGATTCTAGAGTTTTACCAACAAATTTGCATTTTGTGTAATCCCGACTAAGTATCTATTATCTTTGTAACTCCAAGCTTACTACCAACTTAACGATTCTCAGGTTGTGGGTTCTTTAGATTTCGGAAAATTCGTCATTTTAAATTTGAGTAAGGCGGCTGTTTTACGGTAAAGTAAATGTTTTCCACGAGGGAAATAATTACGGTTTACACGAATACCTTCACAGCATCTTATCTTTACAAGATTTGCCGGAATGTGGTACCTTCTTGGTATTTAAGAAAGGAACATAAACAAAAAAGAATCCAATCTGGCGGACGTGGTCGAGAAGAAGTATTTCTTAAAGTGTCTACGCAAAGTTTAGCCTATGTGGTAAGCTCCTTATTTATTTTTGGGGTGTTACGCTACTTCCTTCTTTAATCAATGTTTCGGACAGCGTTACAGTGTCCATCATCAGGGCAGTGTGTGCATACGTAAATGCGATACCGTGTTGTCAGCTCCACTCGTCTAAGACCTGGTATTGCAGCATAATTCAAAATGGTTTTCTGCGTTTAGCGTTGGTTTAGCCGTCAATTACCGGATACCAAGAACTATCGAGCTCCGTCGTCTCTATTAATATTTTTGGGATTTTAGTGAATTTCAATTGCCTCCGTAATTAGACGTGCTCTAAGAGTTATGGGCCTTCTCAAAACTTCAGGAACAAATCCAAAGTAATGGCCGGTTTCAATTAAATGTTCGGTGATTGCCGATTTGTCAGGGTGGCCCAGTTAACATACATGTTTAGTGTTCTGATATCTTTTGGAGAAAGGCTCTGTCCGGCCTTCATAAACCGTATCACATCTGAAACAGCTGAGTTTATATATTTATACTCCATCTGTTTCCAGCGGAAACTTAGCCTTTGTAGACCTCAGTAGGTTTTGGATTTTAGTTGTGGTTCCGAAAACAGTCTTAATAAAATAAATTTGTTGAAAAATACACAGCTTCTTCATAAATTAAACGTTAGTGAAATATAAAATGCACTGTGATTTAAACTGAATAAATTGGTTTACTTCACTTTACAAACTTACGAATAAAAACTCTTTAAACGGTCAGTTTTAGAAATCTTTTATCTAACAGCTTATTTTAACATAACAGTATTTAATAAAGTTATTCTAGAGGCGTACACCCGCGCTCGAGTTCAGTAAAGTTGAACGTGATTCGAGACATAATGCTGCGTATACATTTGCGAACCGAGACGAAAGCCGAACCAAGAATTATGGGAAGGTAAAGAAACAACCGCAGCGACATTCCACGTAACATCGGTCGGTCACTACCATAGACATCAGAATTCAATAGACCAGAAGATACAGACGAGGGGGTAAAACCAAACTATGAAGGGGGAAGTGGGGAAAGATGACTGTGATTCGTTATACAATCAATCTGACAGTAAATAGGCATCTCGCATGACAATATCACCATTTAGTTCTTAAAAGCAAAATCTGCTTTGAATGAATAGACCTTTTTACATGGGAGCGCGAATTGCTTGCCACGATAATAACATATTTGCTAAGGCCAAATGCTCGCCGCAAAAAGACTCGCCCCAATACACATAGCAATATTTTGTTGCCGTGTTTAGTTAAAACACTATTACAAATGTTTCATAATTTACTTACCCCTGTAACCAGCGACGAGAACACTGGAGAACCGCCCACATTCGCTATGTCTGTATAATATGTACCTATAATGTATAGCGCAAGCTGCCGTTTTTGGCGTGATATTTCGTAAAACGTATAGACGTTACTTTCGCGCTGGTCACTACAAGAATGATGACGTCACATATTTTAGATTCTCTCCCCTCCCCAAGGAGCGAGCTGGCGCCAAGGCGGAGCTTATAGCCGGTTCCATGGGGAGGGGGAAATATTACGTTTTTATCACTTAGGGCAGGTCCAGATATATTCATATGTCCGTGGTCACTACCAAAGATTCAACTATTTGAAGGGCGCCTTTTGAGGTATCCTTCAAACACTTTAACAAATGAACTATTCTGTTGTTAAACTTCGTTAACATGTCTTGTTGCCGTTGTTCAAAGCCAATTACTTTGTACACGGCAAAAAGTGATGTTAATGAAATAATTGAACTTCAGTATGTAATATGTGAGTCTTCCAGCCAGATTAATATAAAAATGTTACATTCACTCACTGTATTATGCCTTCAAGGCTTGGGTGGAATATTAATACCCACGCCTACTGATAGATACCTACTCCAGCCCCCCTAGCACAGTCAATCGATGAGGATAGATGGAATAACTTTCGGTAACTTCTCATCGTTCCCAGCATGACTGCAGATCGCCAACGTATAAGTAACAGTTAATAATTACTAAGTGTTCATAATACAGGGTGTTAAGGGACATGCTTGACTTACTTTAACCGGTGATTCGTGACATTATTGGAGTAAAAAAATATAAATGAAATTTTTGTCTCCGGTGAAATTTTTTATAATAACAATAATAATAAATTTGGACAACTTATATAGCGCTGTTTTGGCGAAAAATCGCCTCAAGAGCGCTGTACAAATTAGCATGGATTTTACATTAGAATTTACTTAACTTAGGAGGCTAGATAACAACTCATCTAGCAGCTATCAAGCGCATGGATTATCGGAATTCTAGCCCCCCGATAAATTAAATAAAATCCAGCCAGTTTTTTTATTTCGTTTTTTTTTGTTCTGCAAAACATTCAAAATTATTGTGTATTGGACAGTTGGGGGCGCGGTGAGTAGTTGGATGATTACTCGGCTGAGTGACCAGTGACGACATGTTGAGATTTTTTTTTTGTTTGATTTAAAAAAAAAAAAATTGAAAAAAAGGGCATTCAAAACGTAAAAATTTCATTTACATTTTTTACTCCAAATAATATCAGGAATCACCGGCTAAAGTAAGTCTAGTACGTCCCTTAACACACTGTATATTCGACAACAATTGTTGTTTGAACTAAAGCGATCTGCAGTTGTTCTAGGGAACGATGGTAAGTTACCGAAAGTTATCCTATCAATCCTTATCGATCAATCGTGTAAGTAGCCTACGATTTGTAGGTCGTAAACAAATAGTGTTCTTCGTAATAATTTGCGCTGTCATCTTATTTGTCGTAAACATTAAGAGAAGTAACCGAACCCGCACAGCCGCAGCCGAAACAGCGAAAGTTCTCAAAATGCTTTAATTATGTAGTTACTCGAAGCGGTTAGGCCACAGGCTCTCAACCTTATTTTGCCCACCACCCACTTTGAGAATATTTTTTTTTCTAGGTCCCCCCATTTAATTACAGGGGGGAATCAATAATTTTAAGAAAAATGAATTTTAAGTGTCGGATTGCTGCCACCTTCTTACTTGTACTCATGATATAGGGACAATTCTTAATAATAATAGTACACGTAAGATATTATAAAATGTTATATAATAAAAAATTTCATATCATTCAATTGAATGTAGATTTTTTTTCATATGAATACTGCACAAGAGTCTCAACTGCTCCCGTCTGGAGCCAGTGAGACTATGGCATCCCCAATTGGGGTATATTGTGAGGCTGAAGGTAGTGGGGGGGAGGGGAAGGAGATAGGTGTGGAAGAGGAAGGTGGGGAAGTACCTGGCTATTCAGATCTGGTCACCAAACACGGCTAATGCCAATTCAAACAACGTTTCAATTCTGAATGGTGGTCTTACACCAGGGCGATACTGAGAGTATATTCCGCTCTGGAACGTGCCGCAAATATATTATTTAAAATGAATAAATTGTGAAATAAACAAATTAATGAAATAAAATTTATTTTCCTCGCCGGGATTCGATCCCGCGATCTTCGGTGTGCGAGTCAAGAGCTTTACCGCTGGACTACGCCGGCCGTCGATCTGAATGTAATGGAATCTTTCAGTTCAATTTTCATCCACTTCCCGAACTACTGAAATATGTGAATTTTCGCACACGTGATAAAAATGATTACAATATATACAATAACAAAAATTAATTAATACTAAAGTATACTTTGCTTTATTAGTGTGTGATAAGCGTGTTTTTTGTCTTTTTTATTTTTTTTACCTGCCCACGCCCTCACTGTGCCATGTCAACGCCCTCTAAGTTTTTCTGGGTCTTCTACCGCCCCTTAACAGTCTCAACGCCCCCTAATTTTCTCTGGGTCTTCTACCACCCCCAGACAGTCTCAATCGCCCACAAGGGGACGTTATCGTCCACGTTGAGAATCTATGGGTTAGACCAGGGTTTCCCAAACTGTGTTCCGCGGAACACCAGTGTCAGTGATAATTTGTCTGAAGAATTTTAAAAATTAAATTTTCGGATTTCATCCGTAGAGGTTATCCACCACTTACCCGCCCTGGTATAAGTAACAGATGGTTACTCCTTCAAGGCTCACGCACGATTCTAATTTTTTTGTTAAACGAAGCTGCCTTTATTTATTTTAAACGAATCTAGACCTCCAGTGTCCTTGCATACGTTGTTAGTAAGCAGTATGCAAGTGCTTAACAGGAAAAACAAAATGCAAAAAAATTGGATTTCATCAGTTTAATCTAATCATTTTGATTGTTTCCCTGCCTTACATGAATTTAATTTTAAGGTAGATGAAGAGGTTTCCAAAGATTTTTTAGAGGTATAATCTGAAACAACTCTTTTGCAATATTTTTCGAAAACCAGCAAGGACGATTCCTGGATTCGGAATCCTTTTTCAGTGACAGCTAAACCAGTGGGCTTAAGCGGGAGTATGAAAATCTATTTTTTTTTAATCAATTTTTTTTAGCGGCATGAAACAAAAAAATCAGAGTGTGCAATTTACACGTGGTAGAAGTGAAACTAGAAAGTCGCCAGATGCCTTTCTTTTCATTTGTCTGTTAATTTTAAAGTGGTTTGAAGATTGGATTTTGATTTTACAAAAATTAAAATGTTTATTTTTTTGGATTTAGTAGGATTCGACACTCCGTTGGCTGAATGTCTCTCTGGCCGCTGAGACTTGTCAGGCGCTTTACACCGCTGCGCTGTCAGAAGTTCGCGCGGAGCCCTGAATTTACCGCATTATATTAGAACCGAGGACCCGTCAAATAATAAATTTAAGTGGCGCACTTCCGTTTCATCCGAATTTAAAATGGCTAAAGGAGTTTCACTTCAAAAATACAATGATCAGCCTTTAAATAATTTCTTTACCAAAATCGAAACAAGCTATTATTATTTTACTTCCGTTTTCTACGACCTACTTATGCGAAGCGGGATTTTTTAATTATGCTGCAACCAAGTCGAAGTGCAAGAACAGGCTCGACGCCACATCAGATATTAGAATCCAACTTATCAATATTGTGCCTTATATTAGGAGACATATTTTTTTACATATATAGTCCCCTCCCAGGAGGCCTTGAGGAAAATAATTTCTCTCAGGACTTTTGTCATCTGAGATGCTGTGTGGAGGGTCTTTTTGAGGAGAGGAAGGAATGAACATTAGTCTTAAAGAGACCCATGTTGTAGGAAGGAGGAAACACAGAACACAATTGCAATATGCAATTCACAATTAAAAATCATTAGTCATTAGGTGCTATACTTATTTCATTTTTTTAATAGTGTATATATACATATAATGTACGAAAATATTGTCTATATACTAAATAACTAAATAAATAATAACTTTTTTTTAAATTTTTTGGAATTACCCAAACTAAAAAATAAGCCAAGTGTTCGTTAAAATTTATGGCTTTGAAAAATGTTCCATTGCAGAAAAAGTTTGGGAAACCCTGGATTAGTCAATACAAAATACTTTGTTGTTAAGTTTTCACGCGATGATCGGCAAAACAAAGATAAGCTTAGAAGTATCGTCGAAAATGGAGTGATAAATCTTTTGTAGGTACAGGTCGGTGGTAAAGAGGGCAGCAAAGAACGTCTATATCAATAAAGCGGCGTTTAAATTAGTTAAAGGTTCTTTTCACATATATTAAATCAGGGCGAACGATATTTTATTCGGAGCTCAAAGCCGCCCAAATGAGTGCCTCGGGACTTGTGGAGGGAGGAAATATCTCTACTTTTCAAGAAGTTTTTGGTATTCAACTCTTGCTCCTTTTATAGTAGGCATATCACAAACGGGAGAGGTGGAAATGAATTAAGGCGATCGAATGTGAAGTAATGCAAAATTATTTTTCCTTTTCTTTTGAAAATTTGATCGCCTAGAAATGCTGCTTTAATTAAATAACATCTAAGCCATTTTCGTAACAAACTTGGGTTTCTCACCCATAAAAGTTTATCCACTACTTACCGGATATTCTGTTCTACTCTACTCAACAACTTCCGATGAATGTTGATATTTCGTATCGCCTGTGGTTCCCGATTACTTTGTTTTGTTCTACACCAATCACTAAGTCAGAATTTAACCATTACGGTTTAAATCTGTACAAGGCGTGCATATATTTGGTTGTAGCTCGCAGCCAGTGTTTAATACTGTTTAAGTAGGTACTTGTCGCCATGTCGCAACACGGCGATCTAACGTGTGTTACCGCCTTTGAGTTTTATCACGTTTCCATTCACTTCACTGAGAATAAAGCAAATTCAACACCTCCTTGAAAGTCATTAAAAGCTATGAAAAAAATATTTTAAATTTGCCGATAACCATTACCTAACTTAACCTATTTAACCATTTTTTTATATATATTTTTAAATCACTCTGAATGACTTTTCTGAGATGGTTCTGAGTGGGTTTCATTCCGGGTTGTCCGGTCACCATTTTGTTTGTATCCATCATGTTCCTATGCTTCATATCCGTCACAATTGAGGAATGAGTTTTGAGTAAATTACGGACACGAGAATGATTTTTCTCCTCTGTGTGTCAGTGTTTGACTGTTTAAATTAGTCTTTTGTGAACATAAATGCAGTTGGAACAACGGAATGGTTTTTCTCCCTGTAATTAGGCATCTACCTTTTAAACTGGACTTTACTGAATATAAAGACGGTTGCAGTCGGGATACGAGAATAGTTTTCTCTAATGCGAGCCAGACTATTTAAATTGACTATTTAAGTTAGACTTTTGTGAACATGCATAGTTACTGTTTGAACAAAAGAATAGTTTTTCGCCATTGTGAGTCAGTATATGACTATTTAAATTAGACTTTGGGAATACGAATAGTTACTGTTCGAACAAGAGAGTGGTTTTCTCCACTGTGAGTCAGCGCGTGCCTCTTTAAACTGGATTTTATGAATACGAATAGCTACAGTGACACGGGAGTGGTTTTCTCCACTGTAAGCCAGTACTGACTATTTAAATTTGACTTTTGTAAATGCGCATAATGACACTTAATGAAAAACAGAATAGATTTTGTCCACAGTGAGTACGCATGTGCCTCTTTAAACTAGAATATTCTAAATATTAACATCTACTGTCGTAACAGTATTTGTACGTACTATAGTCTCACTGGCTCCAGACGGGAGCAGTTGGGACTCTATTGCGGTTTTCATATAAAAAAAGGAAATTACAAAAAATGGCTATAATGGTATGATAAGTTCATTTAGTCACAATTTTTTAAAATTATTTTATATGTTACCCGAAGAACTCATTTTGACTGGAGGAATTTACAAACATAAATGGAGGGGTAGTACGAATTTTACAATTTTCGTGTAAATGGTGCAGTGCAAAATAAAAGAAGGAAGGTAATTAAGATATCTAAAGAAAATTTACAATCTGTGAAAATAAACAACGACAAGAAACAGAACAAACGGAGACGTACAATAAAATACATATCAGCAAAAATACGTTTTCAAAACCCGTAATATTCATTATGTGAAGAGGTCAGAAACAGAAAATAACCGATAGCTACATGGTTACATTATGTGCACAGTCGTTCACTTGGAAATAACTTGGAAATAACCAATGTATAAAGTTATCCAGTAAGTGTTGCCCTGGGCCCTGGGCCCCTGGGCGGGTTGTGCTCGGCCATACAGTTCAACGAATTGTTACTAATGTAACATGCCGGTGATATTATCCTTACTATTTCAGTGCAAATCAACGAGGTGTGGACACAACGCAAAAAATTGCAAGATCACGCGCCGCCGTAAGTACATTATTGTGATATACTCTGCCCTGGTATGTTTGGCTTTTAATTCATTGCATGGGAATCACTCACTATTCATTGAAGTGACGTTGAAGTGAAGCGAGGCAATCGCGTGCAAAGTTAATAATAATAGTCAAGCGATGTCATGTGACTCTTTTTTATTTTATTTATTTTAGAGAAAGTTGACAGCAAATCAGAGATTACAAAATAATACAATAATAAGATGTTAATTATGCCAATTATGAACTTTCCACTGATGATAGTTAATGATAAAGTGTGACATTGTAAGGGTATTTTCTTTTTTCACTCTGGAATCGTTTCATCGGCCGGGTGGCGTTGAAACGTTGGCACATTCAATTAATGATAATTTTCGTTGAATTTGTATAAAGTTTATTCAACTGTGGTGCCTGATTAAATGACCGCATTAGGTCCGCGCGCGCAGTGTACGATATTGAATGATTTACTACCGTGAATCGTCGCGATCGCGCGATGTTGTAAATCCGCGCATTCTGCCAAGGAGGCATAATACTCCAGGGGCGCTACTCAGGCCTTATTTCCCATACGGTGTTTTGTATAAACGAAACACACGCTCTGGACTGCACCAGCCAAGGCCATCCGCCCGTGGAGCTCCCACATTGTCATAGATGGGATCTCAATGCACTGAGATCAGCCACCCTGTGTTGGAGACGCTGGACCCGTCTCCAGGACACTCTTTCCGGACGGAGATCCTGATGGTTCCAGCTGGGTCTGACAGGATCGGATCATCACCGGCTTGATGGAGGCTCCCCGCTCACATCCGCTCACACACGGTTATTTAGATTATAGTTAGTTTAGATAGAATTCAAACCATCCACCGATCCTTGGGGGTAAGTTTAATTTACCATAATTGTATTTTGGTTAATATGATCAATATATTCTACACTTTTACTTTTCCGAACATCATCTTTCATTTAACACCCAAAACATCATATCATGCAAACCATTGTGCCCATGCTCTGAGATTGTGTCATGCTCTCCTCCATCCAGAATATTACTCGGGAAGGACCGAGTACTGGCGCGCAGAGGATTCTGCAAAGTTCCGGATGGAAATGTTATTTAAAAACACACACAAACTGTGTTTATACTTGGCAAATAGCCCTCATAAGAATCTACTTAGCAATTGGCTAGGTAGATTCTTAAAGTTCGTTCGAGTTAAAATGTCAATGTGGTAATAATTTAAGTTAAATGAGTGTATGGATCTGTAGACAAATGGGTTCTATTTGGAGTTGGTCCTGCAAAGAGGGAGATTAAAGCTGACTGCCTGCTGTTTTTTTTTTTTTTTTTTTTTTTTTTTTTTTTTTTTTTTTTTTTTTTTTTTTATTAAGGAGAAAATACAGATACAGACGTCAATTGACAAGAATATACAAAACAATTAATAGAGAATTCGCCTGCATCCAAACTATTTCTCACGAATTAACATTGACAGCAGATGAAAACATATACAAATATTTTTACCGTTAAATACGGAAAAGACGTATGTATATACATAAGTAAATATTATTTTACAGAGAGATGAAAAAAGAATGCGCAATATCCTTATAAAAGTTTACAAATTGTTTTTGGAAAAATTTTGATGGTAAGACCAAATATATATATAGATAAAAAATAATGTCACAGAAATTTAAAAAAAGAAAGATAGTTAAAATTATAAACCAAGCAATGTCTAAGGTATTGTACTTTGTAGGAAAACGGCCTTCAATTTTCTACTAAAAGTACTGCGTGTATCAAAAAATAAGTCGGAATCCTTGATGTTTTGATTTTGATTAAACGATTCGCACATTCTTCTGATTGGATCCCTGACACCAGCATTTGTACGCGTCCGGCTAATGTGGAATAAGTCGTTAAGCCTTGTTACTCTGGGTGGTATTTTGAAGTTTATTAGTTTCAGTAGGTCAGGACAGTCGATAAAGTTATTGCAGATTTTATAAAGCGTCATGAGGTCAAGGTATGTTCGCCGGTTAGTTAGAGTGGTGACGTTATAATTCGAGAGCATATTTATGTACCCCCGTTTAGGTGCGCTCATTCTGAAATTGAGGTATTGCAGAAATTTATTTTGAATACTTTCAATGTTGACTTTAAAGACACCGTAAAGTGGTGTCCATATGGAGGTGCAGTATTCAAGTTGAGAACGGACCAGCGTGTAGTAAAGTAGAAGATAAGTTTCAGGTTTTCGAAATTCGCGGCTGTTTCTGATGACAAATCCTAGCATGCGGTAAACTTTATTCACAATGTTCTCAATGTGCGCATCGAAATGGAGTTTAGAATCAAAAAGTACGCCTAGATCTTTTATACAGTAAACGCGCTCGAGTAAATAGTTACCAATACAATAATTGTGTATAATAGCGTTGTGATTTTTAGTGAAGCTTATTTGTTTACATTTGTTGTAACTTAGGTAAATTTTGTTTTCATTGCAAAATGCTTCGAACCTTACTAAGTCGCTTTGGATGAGCAGACAATCGTTTAAATTCCTAACAATGGCAAATATTTTTATATCATCGGCGTACAAAAGAAATAAACAATGCATGAAACATTTAGTAACAGTGTTAATAAAAAGTATAAATAACAGTGGACCCAGGATTGACCCCTGTGGTACGCCAGAGGTAACTGGTTCCCACGTAGAAGTATGTCCTCGTAATGATACAGCTTGCTGTCTTTTTGTCAAATATGAGACAAACCAACGTAATAAGTTTCCCCTAATTCCGTTGAACATTATTTTTTTAATAAGAATAAGGTGGTCAACCTTGTCGAAAGCTTTTTTGAAATCGCAGTATATTGCATCTACCTGGTGGCCTCGATCCATGCTAGTGAATAAGAAATTTGAGTAAATTAGTAAATTACTCATGGTAGATTTGCCTTTTACAAACCCGTGTTGTTGTTCTGTAATTTTGGCGGCAAGCTGGGGATATATATTATCATGGACAAGTCTTTCCAAGAGTTTAGGGATCGCCGAGAGAATAGATATTGGCCTATAGTTTTCGACTTTTTGACGTGAGTCACCCTTATGGACTGGTATAATATAAGCCAACTTCCACCTATCAGGGAAAACCCCGTCACTCAGGCATTTATTAAATATTATGGTAAGTGGAACATACAATGACGACGCAGCAGATCTGAGGAAAAATGCCGGTATTCCATCGTGACCCGCACCTTTGTTTATATCTAACGCCTTTAAACTTGATTGCACTTCTTGTTCCGTTAGTTCAATGGTGTGAATGTGCGTAAGTCCAGAGTCCCGAACGGCCTCAAGTTGGTCAATGTTAATTGAGTCATTGATAGAGGAGGGTTCAAATGTTGACTTGAAGAACTCAGAGAACATATTACAGATTTCTTGGGCATCATTAGATTTGCGCCCTTCGAAGGACATAGTAGCAGGATATCCATCAGATGATTTTAATGAGGATATGTATGACCAAAAGCATTTAATATTATTTTGCAATGAACTTTCGATGTTTTCAAAAAATAACTTTCGAGATTCACTAGCCAATTTTTTGTATGTAGCACGTAAGAAGGAAAATTTACGATAGTCAGAAAGACCTTTATATGTCTTCCATTTGAGCCAAACTTTATCTTTTTTCCGTGATAAGCTAATAAGTTCGGGAGTAAACCATATGGGGAATTTGTCATTTCGTCTGGCCAATACTGGAATAAACTCATCAATTATATTGTTTATTATTACATAGAATCGGTCTACTGCTTCTTCTGCTGATAAATTCGCGATTTCAGACTTCCAATCAATACAATTAATGTCATTATTAATTTGAGTATAATCAGCTTTCCTGAAATTGTGCCTACGCTCTTTGTTGTTTTTAATTTTTGGTTGAATCGCGGATGATATTTCAAATTCCAGGGCTGGATGGTGTCTGTCCTCTGAAAGGAGAGGGTCGTCGCTATGTGTAACTTTTGTTTCGCGACTGTAAAATATAAGGTCTAAGAATTTATCGTTGTGGTTAGGTATACAATTATATTGAAATAAGCTCATCAATGCCATTGTTTGAAGAAAAGTTTGCAATGCAGCCGTGTTTGAGGAGGCAATACCATGATTGCAGCCTTCGGAAAATGTCCATGTAAGAGTAGGAAGATTCAGGTCTCCAAGAACACAAAACGTATTATTTGGTTCTGATGAAAAGACGGATTCCAGGTTTTTGGAGAAAATATCATAAAGCATTATTGGCGAGACAGGAGGTATATATACAGCACATATGGTGAGATTTAGAGACCTTAACGGAATTGATATAAAGATTTGCTCAATTTGATTTTTTTCCCAATCGTCGAGACGGGAAGCTGCGAGTTCCTTGCGCACTGCCACTAACACACCACCTCCGTCCATCTTACCGGTAATTATACGGTTCCTATCTCGTCGGAATACCGTGTAACGCGAATCTATGAATTCGGCCGTGTTTACACTTGCTACAAGCCACGTTTCAACTTGAACTATAACATCATAGTTATTCGATGAAATATTAATAAGAAGCTCCTGAGTTTTGGTCTTAATACCACCACAGTTCTGGTAATAAACAGATATAGATGATGAGGTCATTTTTTTAGAGTAAGAGTGTTATTCGACTTATTCCACATTTGCGGGAGTGATAAATTAATTAGGACGTATGATGCAACAAAATTATATATAAAACATTGATTACTTAGTGTAAAATATGAATGAATATGCAGGAAATATGATAGTGCTATATGATTATGGAGGTATTGCGCTATAAACAAATATATTGAGTAATTTTGCAAGAAAAAAATTAATGACCAAGAGTGCAGGATAGTGATAGAAAGCTGGCATCGATGGCAGCAGTAACAAGTTTGTTCTAGCAGTCACATATTTTGTTGACCATGAGTGCTGATTTTTTTAAGGTCTCCCTCGCAACAAATGGTGACGACTCGAGAGAGATCATTCCTCTTCGCCAGGATACTGCCATTCCTCACCCATATGTATTTATAGCCGTTTTCTTTTCCGGTGGCACGTGTTTTGGCAAAGAGTATTTTATTTTTTAGTGTCAGGTGCTCATTTACGTAGAAATTAGTGGTGGGAGCTCCAAGTCCTAGTTGGTCCGTTGTGAGGCCGCGGCGAGTCCTTACCGCAGCGATGACATCATCACGGAGACGCTTTGTCGTGAGATGGACGACTATGTTGCGTGGACGGTTGGAGGGAGACGAGTGGCCGCGAGCGACGCGGTGCACCGACACCACAGCGCTACTAGGAAGTGGCACGTTGATAGTTGATCCCATTCTCTCCATTAGGGTGAACAGATTTTCACCTTTCACCTCGGGAATGCCGTGGACATCTAAATTACACACTCTGCTACGCTGCTCCATGTCATCTTGAGCATCTCTGAGAGATTGGATTTCTTGTCGGAGGCTGGCATTTTCTTCCTGAAGAACAGTCACACACCCCATGATTTTGGTGTACTGGTCCTTCCACTCATTTGATAAAGTGTCCAATTTTTGATGAATAGCATCAATGGCATTCTTACTCTCAGTACGCATTGTTTCGAGTTTTGACTCAAAGAAGTTGATAAGGGAGTCGGTGTCAATGTTTATCATTGACTGGTGCGTTGCCGACGGTGATTCCATAGTGCCAGATGCGGTCAATAGAGGCGATGATAGTGTTTTCTTCACACTGCAAGTCTTGCTGCGAGATTTAGACATTTAGGTTATTTATTATATATATATTTTTTTTTTTTTTTTTTTTTAAATTTGGGATTTATGGTTTTGCTCCCCTGAAAAGTTTGTTAACTTCAAGTAGGTACCTATATAGGCAAACTCGAGACAGTAAGGTTGACAATGTGGGTAGTAGTTTTAATTTAACAGATATTTACACAGATTCACTTTTAATTTTATTTTGTTTTAGCTTTTGAAACACTATAAACACATATATTATTAAGATGTAAGTCAAGTTAGATTAGTGGCCAATTTAAGCCCCGTTTTAGTATAGTTTTCACTGCTTAGAGCATAAAATTCACTGTTTTTTGTTAATTTGTGTGGAACGAATATTTAATGTGCTTGCTGTGTCACTGTTGTTGCTAAAATTGCGATTTGGAACTTGGAATGATAGGCGTTGAAGAAGATCAGGACAATCGGTTATAGAGTATGCAATTTAAAAGAGTAAGTATGTACATCTAAAACAATGCACGTTCTAGATGTACGCACGTAAAATTAAGTACTTACGAACGTCCATTATGTACGAGATACGTAAGATAAGTAAATTCGGTTATAGTGCACGCAATTTAACAGAGTAAGTACATCTAACACAATGCAAGTGGGTGCATCATAGAGTTTAAAATCATGGAGTTTTCCAACATCAATCATGCCTTCTCCACTAAATCCTTTCTTACGTATTCTGGTAAAGTATAGTTATACAAATACGCATTTTTTCCACTTCCAGAACAAATCTAACATTACTTCCAGGTTCCGACGCCATTTCTGTCAAACGAATAAGTATCAGACACAAATGATGCGACGCGTCGCGTGCGATCAGCACTGTCGGTATTGTGATACTGATTGGAAACCGACAGACGTCGCGTACCTCGTGATACGCTCACGAGGATCGAGTAGCTTGTAAGTAGCGTCATGTACGGAGGCACTAAACGTTTCTATTGAATAGATATTTGACTTTTCTGCAAGTCTAGGAAGAATATTTTTCTTTTTTTAACTTTATGAGTATAACGCCAAATTGTAATATTGAATTAAATGAAGACAATATTAGCGAAACTGTCATGAAATAATTTCTTGAATTTTAACTTCCTACCGCTATATGATTATTTCCGTCGTCAGGTACTAAATATTCAATGTAAGTTGTCAAAAGCTGGCAACATTGGCTAGACGTTTTGTTTGGCCCAGATTTTGGTGGGAGGGGTAAGGACAGACAGCCGGGGGCTGCGAAAACCCCATGCGCTTCTTCTTTGTTTTAGATGTTCTACGGGTCGGATGGCGCCTTCGCGGCCTAAATCCTTTTGGTATTCCAACAGTTGTTTGGAACACGTGTTTTAAATTATAATTCAATTTTATATATCTGAATCAACTCAGTGATATTTCCTGACGAGGTGCCAGCTCAGCCAAGATGTAACCCGTGAAGGATAACGTACGTGAACCTTAGATAATTATACATTATCCAATCGTCTTTTTATTCAATTCTAGAATCATTAACTTTGAGTTCACAAAGAGATTTAAGCTTTTCCTAGTAGCGTCGAGTCATAAATAAATTCACAAATTATTTAAAAGAGACACGAGATCTTGTAATTTATTATACCTAACCCTACCTATATTTATTCATCAATGAAGCGATAATCGTTTTGAATCGAGTCTGAACGAACTGTGAACACGATTTCCCTGAGGGTAACCGACGAGTTCATCGAAAATCAATTCATCGAAAATCAATTCATCGAATGATCAATTCATCGAACCGCCAATTCATCGAAAAACATTTTTTTGTAGATATTAGACCTGTCAAAATTAAATAGCCAAAAAGGTCTGTTTAACTGAGTTAAATGTGTTTAGCAACTGTCAGTTTCGTAGTGACAATGTAAAATTTATAGGTTATCTCTTCGATTTCCGATTGTCTGATACTGCAAAAAAGGGATATCTAAGAAACGGTGACCAGACAACTCATAATGAAATCAACTCATAAACAACTCAGAAAGGTCATTAAGAGTGATGATAAAAAAAAATTAAAATTGGTTAAATAGGTTAAGTTAGGTTAGGTTAGGTAAGGTTAGGTTAGGTTAGGTTGACCAATGCTTTTTTAACTTCTCGGTCTGCTCGGCATTTCTCTCAAATATCAAAAAAATATATTTTTCCGATGAATTGATCATTCGATGAATTGGTTTTCGATGAATTGATTTTCGATGAATTGGTTTTCGATGAACTCGTTTTCGATGAATTTGCTTTCGATGAATTGATTTTCGAGAATTGATTTTCGATGAATTCGTTTTCGATGACGTGTGAGTACATAGTTTGGTTTTGGTAAGTATTTAAATTAAACAATTATTGTTGTTGTGTCCTGAAAATTGAGGTGTTATTTATTATTAATTTATCTAAGTCCGTAATCAGGCGGTTCGATTCCGTAATTAAGTAACAAAACTCAATCGAAAATCTGGAAACAGAATAATTATAAAAAGATATTTGTACCTCTGCGACTCGAACCCAGGGGTGCAAATATCTTTTTTTGATTTGTCTCTTTCCAGATTTTCGATTGAGTTTGGCTAATATTGTCTTGATTTAATTAACTTTTTTATATTTGCATGCAAAATTTTACTTGAAAAATTAGATGTTCATTTCGATTTATAAAATTTGAAAGCGTAATTCATCACCTTTTAAAAAACAGTTTTTAGTTTATGGATATGTTCAGAAAATTTCCATTTATTTGCCTTTTATTGTAAAGCGGAAAATTTTGACTATCTGAAAAATATGCCAAATTTTGGTCTCCGGTGACATTTTTTTTTTCTAAAATCTTTAAAAAGTGGTAGATATTGGACAGTTAGAGACGGGCCGGACAGGGGATTGTTGGTTACTCGGTTGAGTGACCAGTGACTTTGAAGAATAAATATTGAAATAAAAAAATAAAAATATGTCTAATAATTTACCGGACACCAAAATTTCATTTACAACTTTTACTTCAAATAATTTCTGGAATCACTTGTTATGAAAATAAATTGTATTTTCTAACACATTGCAAATAGGTACCCTATTTATTAATTATTGTTATTGTCTCTGGTTGATTTAAAAACCATATATCAGGCACAGTACCTAATGTTGGTAGTGAAAATTTCCGTTTTTACGTTTCACTTCCCGGTGGAATCCAGTTGGGTGCCATGTTATAATCTTAGTAGTGCAGTGACCCGGAAGATCGTATTTTTTACCGAATTTAATTTACATCCTTGGAAAATGGAGATCAAAGAATCACCCTAGATTTTTTTTGGATTGAGAATCCTAGAGTGATTTGCGCGATAAATGATGTATTTAGTCGCGAGTGGAAGACACGCGCACGGGTGATGGCCGGCGGTTTTGAAATCTAAATCGAAAGGTTTATCAACGGCCGATATTATTATTTAGGTTAAGATCAACGAATGTTTCCACCCAACCGGCCACATTATCAGGAACCTGCATTTCCTCATGGTGGGAGACTGCCTGAATCATCAAGCCCTGTGCGAGCTACGTTCCTGGCACAAGACTGTTCGCGAGGCTGCATCATCCCTGTGGACTGGACGCCCTAATTCGGCTCCGTCCATGAGATACCCTGGATCCTCTCCGTAGAGCAACAGTTTCGGTCAGTTTAGATTGTCAGTTAATAGTGCATTTCAAGGTCTGATTTGGGCTGAGTTATGTTACGAATTATTTTGAATGTTTCACTGTTATGTGAGTAAAATGTAGAAATGTATTTATGATTTCCAATCGACTTATTTTATTGAATAATACCCGTTTTAACCGTCTAACATTGCACTTGTTAAACTTGCCTGCTTCCCTGAAAGGAGTTTCTTAAAAAGTGATCAAATGGACTTTAGCTGCGACCTCACAACATAACTTAATGACCAGTTTTTGGCGCATAGTGTAACAACTACGGAGTTTTCATTTATTTTTTTTAATTAACTCTACACAGGAGGCCCTGAGGAAAATAATTTCCTTCAGGGCCTTTGTCATCTGAGATGCTGTGTGGAAGGTCTTTTGAGGAGAGGAAGGAATGAACATTGGTCTTGAAGTGACCCACGCTGGAAAGAGGAACACAAAATCCGGCAAATCGTTCCACAGTCGAGTTGTTGAACACAAGACCATGTGACCAATGTCAACCGTGTACATATTATGTTGGGCACGCTTTTGGGCGTGTTTGACTATGCACCAGTGCCGAAGGGATCAATGACGCTAGTTCCTCGGAGCATCTTTCATTGACATAACGGTGGAACATGGATAGCATTCCCACCTGACGCCGTCTCTAAATATTGCAATCGGTCTGTTAAATTAGGACCGCCCGTTTCTGCACAGAGTCGAGGGTTAGTCATACTCTATTTATCAATATATCCCGAAACACACTCGTTAAAATAAGCCAAGTACGTCCCTTAACACCCTGTATAATTATATCGCATATGTGTTGATAATGTTATATTTTATTTATTTATTTTCTTCAGGTACATAATTTTACAACATAACAGGTTATATAACTTTGCCTAACTATTTGGTTATAAAGTAGGTACCGTAGATACGTCCATTTAATATATAATACCAACATTACCAACACTATAAGCTCACCGGAGGTTTCAAAGAATGTGCTGAATTTGACATTTACCGTATTTAGAAGATCGCTCATCTCATGGGTGAATTCGGATCCAGATTTGAACGACCCGCTCGACAATAATCTCGCTACATTTGTTTAGTCGATAGTTTCTAGTTTGTGGTAGTTTGTCTTACCTAGAATTAAATGAGATTGATATAAATTTATATTCATTTCGTGGAGGCAAAAAGTTTTTTTTTTTTTCACAGTTCTTTTAGTGTTTAAAATAAAAGATGATTCATGCACGGCCCGTATTCAATTCATTTCATTACAATTCAATTCAATTCAATTCAAGACCAATCATTCAAAAAGTATGACAAAATTATCATTTCAAAGCGTTTTTAACAGAGCGAAATATTTAAGATAAGATACACAGATATAAACTAACAGCAGCAAAGTTTGCACTATAAATTTTGCTTCATTGATGTTAAACATATCGATATTCAAAGTGATTCTATTTAACAACAAGACAGCTCTACCGACTGGCATGACTATTGGCAAGTTAGTTCTGCAAGCTGGGAAATAATGCTGTCAGTGAGGAAGATAACATCAGGAATATAGAAACTTATGCACTTCATGATGGTCGAGTTTTCGAACCATCCACGAATCAGTCTGAATTAATGTTTTACAATGAGTTTATCCCAAAGGGTAACAATTATTATAAGCAATAATTATCAGCCTGAAACACTCATCTACATTGAAAAAATCTTCCGAGAAAAGATACTTGCCGCCAATGGGGCTTGAACCCGTGTTCTTCTGATTGCCGGTCAGGTGCTCTCACCACTGAGCAATGGCGGCTTATCTAATTCAACAATTACTGTTTATTACATTTTTCCACCTGAAAACAACCAACTTTATTTTTGTGAGAGAGACATTGTTAGTGTTAAATCTCTCGCTAGGTGGCGTCGAGACAAATTATGCCTTCATTTTTTGGGGAAATACTTTAACTTGTCAAATATTAAGTATTATTTTTTAATTGATTTAAGATTTTTATGCGTAGCACAAAGGGTAACAATTATTATAAGCAATAATTATCAGCAATAATTATCAGCCTGAAACACTCATCTATATTGAAAAAATCTTTCGAGAAAAGATACTTGCCGCCAACGGGACTTGAACCAGTGTCCTTCTGATTGCCGGTCAGGTGCTCTGACCACTGAGCACTGAATAATAATTGTTACCCTTTGTGCTGTGCATAAAAATCTTGTCTTTAACCTTAGTTTATCAATTAAAAAATAATAATGAGTATATCCCTTCTGACCCATAGATGGTTCGTACAAAGCATGCACAAGAAAAGGTCGGTGGGGTACAGCCACGGATAGTAGACATACTCCCCAGGTATAGAAATCTCAAAAATTTCTTCTGAACCTGCGGGCTCCAAACCACCGACCCACTCTCAAGCCCACTCCTAACCAAAGCATTGTATGGTACTGTGAGAACCAGAGTGTTCCAGAAATTTCTCACAGTACGTATGAAAAAAACCCAACATTCTCAGTTATTCATATTATGCAGTTCGACTTCAATGCACTTAGAAATAGTGAGTTGTAAAGGAGTCTTGTTGTTAGATGGTTATTCAATGAGTAAGAATTGCGAATGACAAAGCTAGGCAGCTTTTGCACGATGGTGAACTGCGATGTATGCACTTCCAGAACATTATTCTCCACATTTATTATCTGTTATGTCTTCGTTCCAATGATTCGTTCGTGAGTTCAGCAGCTCGACTTTGGAACGATTTGCGGCCCTCTGTGTTTCCACCCATCTACATCATGGGTCTCCTCAAGACCCGGATTTACCCCTTCCTTTCCACCAAAGACTCCCCATACAGTATCCATAAAGATGACATAGGTCCTGAGGGAAATTATTTTTCTCAGTCTTCATGTGTGGAGTTAATTAAAAAATATATATACGGTACATACATAAGCTAGGTGATGTAGCAATTTGAGAGGCGGATATGGGAACCGTCAACCCGGGAACAATTTATTGAACAACCAATACCCAAGTGGTTGCCTACTTTTGGTGACTTTGCAGGGATGCCCTAGATCATGGGGTGAGCTTTGACTATGTTCTGGTGGCTAATACGTTTGCCCACCTACTGCGTGCCGATACTGGTAAAGGGAAACTAGGCTTGTCGGGATCACTCGACCCATCTCTCGACCCACGAACCTTGCACCTCAATGGTAGGGGTGGATTATAAGTCCGTTATTCCTGTACACAGTGGCCCCTAGATTCCTCCCCACCGATTGTACCTTTTCCTTTCCAGAACTTCCTTTCTTTCCTTTCTCTAAAAAGAACCTCCACTCAGCATCCCCAAGATCACACCGGCCTTGAGGGAATTTATTTTGCTTCCTGTGTGGAGCTTATGTAAAAAAAGATTTTTATGACTCTTTTCAAATCTTGAAAGTACAAACAGAAATAGTTTAGCAGAAGAACCTATGAAACATTTATTGACCTTATTTCATGCTTCGTTCGCAAGGACGCTCCCAAAACACACTTCTATCTATGTTAATTTTATTTTTAAACTTCAATTAGCCGAGTAGATTATCAAAACAGATACTGTTATTTTCATTTGATAAACCTGAAAACTGGTGGATTTTTTTTTACTTCTAATTTTAAATACTGTATCGTCAGAACGACCGCTGCGGTCAATGTGACCGTTTGAACGCGTCGCCTCCCTGACTGTGCCTTTGATACAATGCTTTAAAATAACATGATGGTCATGTTTTCAAACTTTTTAACAATTTTTGCCTTTTATACTGTGGAAGAGTACTTTATTTTAAATGGTCTATTCGTCTAGCATAGAAGCAGCCATGTTAGGTAGAATTCAATGGCCAGAACTGCCGCCAACGTTTAAAATGACCACTCGTATTCAATTTCTGTCTAAAAGCCCCGTTTGAAAATTAAATTACATATCTCTTGGGACTTGACATGGTTGGATAAATACAAATAAATTACGGAAGCAGAAAAATTCTTCGAAGTTTGTATTATGTGAGGGAATGTGTCCAAATACGATATCATTTTGTCATATTTGATATCAAGATTGTTATATTTAGTTTACCATTTAGTTTACCTACTAGTTATTGGTTAGTGAAACATTGTTAACCCTTTCAGTATCGTATTTTTGTTTCCACTTATAGACTATATTTAACTAGCTGGTTCCCGGCATGAGTTGGTATGCTATTTAATAAAGAAAAATTTTCTCATTTGTCCCGTTCCCCTTCCGCCTCCCCTTCCTCTCCCGCGTCCCTTTCCCCTCTCGCGTTCCCACTCGGCCTCCTCCACCTTCCCTCTCCCCACTCCACACCCCCCTTTCCCCGTCCCGCGAACCCCCCTCCCGAGCTACCTCCCCCCTCCCGCGAATCCCTACCCGAGTTCCCCTTCCCCCTCCCGCATTCCATACATTCAGTCCCGGTGGATTCAGTTTTCAAACAGCTCGCGGGTCACCTATTGCAATTTTTTATACACATTTCTTAATGCCAGAGCTCACCAGTAGTTCTATATAAACCTTGTCCTAATAATAACGAATACAACAAAAAAAGAATTATCCAATTTGGTGCAGTCGTTTGGAAGTTATGAGCGTACATACATTTCGTAGATTCATTTTTATTTTATTTTTTTATTATTATTATTTTTTTTTATTTTATATAGATATAGAAGATAGATGATACACTAGCGAGTACCCGGCATGCTTTGCAATGCCACTCAGTGCCTCAGATATATTATGATGCAGTTTGTATATTGTAATATTATAGTTTGTATATTATAATGCAGTTTGTGATATTCTGTTTATTGAAGTCGTTTTTGATACACATTTTTTTGTTGTTTTTCCGTCTGGTGCATACACCAATATACCAGAATGTTTTTCGACCCATAAGCAGGCCATGTACAGCTCTCAGTACGAGAAGCATGGATTTTCAAATTAACCCTTGCTTTCCCCTACCGTTACTGTGCAATCCTTCCCTCGGCCCCTCCCTCGTGCCTCATTTCTTCGTCACCATCCTCTGTGTGTCCTTTCCCATGCGTCCCTTTTACCCGCCTTTCTCCATCCCGCATCCCCCCATCCCGTGAACCCCCCGTTCCACATCTTTCCCTCCCGCGTTTCCCTTTCACCTTTCCCGCCTTCTCCTTCCCTCATTCCCCCTCCCGCGTCTGCGATATAGAAACCTTCGCGGGCATGCGCACGACAAATCATTGAAATCTCTTTGCAATTGGATGAATAGAGTTTGGATTGTTATAAACGGAAGTCGAGTTTTCTTTTATTTTCAAACAGAACAGTTGATATCTTAGCCAGCATCCCTGATGAGAACTGTCAGAAAGAAAATTAACAAAATTGGGATTTTTAATTTCTCAAAAACAAATACAAATTTCCCGACTCAATTTTCCCAGAAGAAATTTTTGAAACGCTTTTAAAACATGAAAAATTTCCAAACTTTGCATAACGAAATAATTCCCGACCTTCTCTCTAAACTAAAATTTTCCACGAAGAATTTTAAAACAAAAAATATAACTTTTCAAATATGGAAAATATCGAAACTTCATGTAATATCAAAAAGATACAAAATTTCCCGACCTAAGTTTATGTGTATTGTAATAGGTACTTTTGAAGAAAAATTATATTTTATGTCAACTCGTAAAGTGTATTTATATTGTAACAATCAATTAAACAATTCTTACTACCCTTCTGTACCAAAATGTTGTGTCCCAATTTTGGTACGCTAGGGTTATGAACGTCCAACCTATTTTCTTGAAATTCTTTTCGGTTGCTTGTCAGTGCACGAAAATATGTTTTTTATGGAATAGGGTGATGACCAATGCTACAAAATAAATTAATTTTGCCTACAACCACAATTAAGAAGGTAGTCGAGGACCTTTTAGAACTTTTAGACCTTCTCCTTCTCCAGGAAAATGATTCTCCTCAGGGCCTATGTCATTTTTAAGGATGCCATATGCAGGGTATTTTTAAGAAGGGAAGGAGAGGAAGTTCTGGGAAGAAAAATGGTATGATGGTTGGATCTGGAATCTGTAGGTCTAGGAGTGATGGATGGACAAACGTATAAATCCATCCCTCCCACTGCGGTGCAAGGCGATGTTCTGAGAGTCCAGCGAGAGAGGTCAAAAGGTCTCCATCAACTAGTGTGTCTCCAGATCCGGCCTGCCGGGCAGTTGGGAGGTAGGTACATCTGCCGCCAAGTCACCAAACGTGACTATGGCAGACGTGTTGGTTATCCAATAAATGGTTCCCAAGGCAGCGGTATCCATATTTACCTTCGAAATTAAAATGGTAATGAAAATTATTAAATGGTAACAATATATAAAAATACAGTTTTTCGTCTGGTTCGTGTATCTGAATCTATTTGGGAAAGTTTATTTAAATTATTTCAAAAAGTTTGGAAATCAATTTGGGAACTCAAGAAACAATTTGTGACAAAATCTATTAGGGAAGGTTTATTTATAGCATTTCAATAAGTTGATATTATGTTCATCTTTAAATACAGACAAACATAATATTGTACTGTAATTAAAGTAAGTCCTCTAGATGTTAAATCATGTTGTTGCCGGTTCCATGACAGTTGGTCCGGCGATAGTTGGTCCGGCAACAGTTGGTCCGGCCGACACTTCGTCCGGCCGACATTTGGTCTGTCGACAATTGGTCCGGCCGAAAGTTTAGAAGATGTTTTCTTCAAGTAAGAATGCAAAAAGGATATACGGCCGTACAACCAAAGTCGATATACTTATATCCGAAGGCATCTTGAGTGAAAATCAGCTGTGAAAATATTTTTATTAATAATTTCGACTCTCCGAAGTACAATTTTAACATTGCTCCGTTGCGCGAATCATACCGACCCGCGCTCCGCCCATGTTAAATCGTTTCTTTGAGCAGATTTCTGCCCAATTTTAAATAGTAATAGTGTGTATACAGTGTGAAATAACAGTGCCGAATTGAATAACGTGTTGAAACATAAAATATTCGACTCCATTAGAAGCCTACCGGCTGTGGGAGCCTTTTGGCGTCCCACAAAAAAGTGTCGAAGTCTGTAACTCTGGAGAACGGAAACGGAACGCAGAAAAAAATATATCAGTGAATGCGCGCTATAAAACTCTATCGAATAAGTGTACTTGGTGTTCAAATTTATTTTTCTGAAAAACATTATTCAAACTTAAATTTTTTTTTCCTCAAAAAAGTGTAGATACCAATAACTTTCCCCAGTGAAAACGAATCGTGGAAACAGTTATACCATTAAAACCGCGCTGTGAAACTCTATCGAATAAGTGTACTTGGTGTTCAAATTTATTTTTCTGAAAAAACATTATTCAAACTTTAAAAAAAAAATTTCCACAAAAAAGTGTAGATACCTATAACTTTTCCCAGTGAAAACAAATCGTGGAAACAGTTATACTATTAAAACCGCGCTGTGAAACTCTACGGAATAAGTGTCGTATCCCGTATTTTCATTTGTTTTAATCTTGCATTCGGAGTGTAATTATTATCTACATTTAAATTCACTTCTTAAAACTACGGTAAGTTATGTTGAGGTAAGATATGGACCGCGCAGATGAGATTTTAAAGCGGATCTCGGAAGACCTAGACCGCCAAATGGCCCACAGGGCACGTCTGGCGGAGATGGAATATGAGGATGCTGTGGAATTTGCTCGTTCGCTGGAGACCACAGACCCTACTGCGGGAACGTCTCATCAATCCCCGGTAAGAGATAAAACTAACTTGGGCTTGTCCTTACAGATTGCTGATATGATTACGCAGTCTCCCGATAAGGATCAGGAGTCAGATCCTCGGCGACTTACGGGAGGCTTCTGCAGTAATGTTAATGAGGGAGTGGGAGGTAAGTCTCCAATTCAAATAAACAAAAGGCGCCCACGCTCTGAGGAAGTTCAACCTTTCGAAGATTTCCTGAATAAGTTTTGGGAAAACCTCGCAAAAATTACAGGTGCCGTCACGGAGGGTAGGAACAAAATGAATAAGGAGGAGAAACAAGTTGTCACTCAAGCGATCGACATAATCAAGAGAGACCTAGTTATCCTGGTTGTGGAGAATGCGTCGCTGAAGGCAAGGGCTAACGCTCTCGAGGAAGTCATTACCTCTCAAGCTGGCTTAGTTGAAAAAATCGACCATTTAATCAAACATAAACCGACTGCTGCCTCCCCCTCAGGCGAAAAACAAACAAACGCGAGCAAAAGAACGTACGCGAGTGCGGCTGGCGCGACACCTAGCGCCTCGATCTTTGTCGATGGACAGGAGCGCGGCTTACCTCCTCAACAGCCGACAGTATTGTTCTACCCCACGGTACCGGAAGGTAAAACGTCGGAGGACACTAAAAAAGTGATCACCTCCATCCTAGATCCAAAGTCAGACGGATTCCAAGCGGTCCGCACTAGAAGTATTAAGGGAGGAGGCTTTCTCCTACAAACATCCAGTGCCGGGGGGTTGAAAAATATACAGAAGGCTGCCGAGAAACTCTCTGCTAGTGGTATAAAAATGATCAGTCCACAGGGCCGCCTACCCAAAATTGTACTTTATGACGTCCCGAGGGGTGACGTCTCAAAAGATGCCGCCCTATTTGAGGAGATCTTCGTAAATAATATCACAGGGAACTGCACCCTCACTAAGGACGACCACCTCAGAACCATGCGGAGGGTATCACTTTTTGGTAAGAGGGATGCCCCTACCATGAATATGATTATTACGTGTCATCCTGACTGCAGGAAGGTTCTAATAGACAGCGGACATTGCTACCTTGGGTGGAACGCCTGCCGTGTTCGGGATTACTTGGGTGCAACGAGATGCTATAAATGCCACTTGTATGGCCACGTGAGCAAATCTTGCACCCAGGAGACGACAACATGCCGCCACTGCGCCGCAACCGGCCATGACTATGAGGATTGCCCCAAAAAAGCACTGGCCGCTGTCTGCGCTACCTGCTCAAGGTTTAAAAAACCGGCGAACCACTCTACGGGAGATCGTGCTTGCCCTGCCCACAGAGCGGCTATAGAGGTCCAAGTACGTATGACGGACTATGGCGGGCGCTAATTCCCTCACCATTGGTCAGGCAAACCTGCAAAGATCTCGGGTGGCCACCCTGGAGACCCAGCGGGTGATGTCTGACCTTGGCATAGACATCATGCTTATTCAGGAGCAGTACGTGTGGCAAGGCAAAACTCCTGGAATTAATAGTCCGGGTGCGGTGCTCGAGGTGGGTTCCTCTCCGGGTGCGGGTGTCCTGGTCAATACTTCCTTGATCAGACCCCTCCTCTTGGGAGGGCTCTCAAACGAGTACCAAACCTGTGTATCCATTAAATTAGCTAACACGGAAATCATCGTGATCTCCGTTTACTTTAAATACGGTAATCCTGTTGAACCACATATTTTGAGCTTAACGCGAGCGCTTCACAAATTAAGAGGTCGAAACGTAATTATCGGTGGAGACTTCAACGCGCGATCGCCTCTCTGGTTCGACTATAACGGAATTCGGACGGAAAGATCCTTTGCTGTCGAAGACCTTATTGCGGCGCAAGGTCTGTTCATCCTCAATGAACCGGGCATGCTTTCTACTTTTTCAGGAGCCGGAGGCGAAAGCAACATTGATCTCACTCTATGTTCTAGATCTGTTGCGACTAAAATATCTCAGTGGAAAGTTCACGAGTGTGCGTTAGTTTCTGATCATAGACTTATAACCTTTTCTGTGGGTATTCCAAAGACAGAAGCTCCACGGTCTACGTGGAATTTCAGAACCACAAGGGCGGATTGGGATAAATTCGGGGAGGCGCTACGTCAATCATTAAGGGGCTTTCACGACGTAGCAGCTAGGGAACCGGACAATTTGGGGAATTTTTTCAACGCGGCGGTGGTATCGGCCGCAGAAGCCTCTTTGGGAAGAACTAACCCTAAAAAGGCTATTAGGACGCCGTGGTGGACACAAGAGCTGACTTTGCTGAAGGGTACATTTAAAAGCGCTTACAGGAATCTCAGTGTGGTCAGGCAGAGTTTATGCTCGCCCGAAGAGGTTATGGTCCTCCAAGCCCGCTTTAGGGCCGCACGAGGTGCCTATCGCTCGGGTGTCCTTTCGGCAAAACGAGCTGCCTGGCATAATTGGGTTAATGAAGTGGGTAACGCCAACCCGTGGGAAATCCACAGCGTCGTTGGAAAAACGGGAAAAGGATCTGAAAGTTACTTGTCGAGCGTGGTGCTCGGGAACGTTGAGAGTGTCGATGTTACCTCCACTCTTGAGACACTTCTGGGCAAGTTAGTTCCGTTAGACTCAGTAATAGGGGAAAGTGTTCACCATAAACAGATTAGAAATCTGTCACGGCTACCACCTAGTGAGCCCGCCCAGGGGAACGGCGTGCCACCGTTAAGTCGAATCGAAGTGGAGATAATAATTAAGGGTTTGGGTCCAAAAAAGGCACCGGGATTTGATAGATTGAATGGAATAATTGCGAAGAATGTCTGGATCCACGCCAAAGAGGAGTTCTACCAGGTGTTGGAGACGTGCTTGCGTAGGGGAAAATTCCCTACGGAATGGAAGAAGGGCGTGCTCCGGATTATACCAAAGGGCAACGGTAAGCCGAAGACGGACATAGGAGCTTATAGACCTATAACATTATTGCCAATTCTAGGTAAAATATTGGAAAACATCATCAAGCACCGTCTACACCTCACCCTAACGCCGCCTAGCGATCTTCAATTCGGCTTTGTCCCCGGCAAATCCACGGAGCACGCCATTAAATATGCGCTTGAATGGGTGAGGGTATGCCAAAAGAGGTACGTCATAGGCATCTTCTTGGATATCTCGGGTGCCTTTGATCACGCGTGGTGGCCGATGATACTTACCAAGCTGAAAAGCAGGAATTGCCCGCGTAAACTGTTTGAGATTATTAGTGACTACCTAAGTGGTAGGACAGTTATCATAGGGCACGGGGACGTTTTAATCACTCGAACAGTCGACATGGGATGTCCGCAGGGGTCGGTCCTCGGACCCGACCTGTGGAAAATCTTGTTTGACGACTCCTCCAGGTTGCCCTTGCCTGAAGGTTGTATATCGGTCGACTACGTAGATGACAAATTGTTTTTGGTCTCTGGGAACAGTAGAAGGGAAGTGGAATCTAAGGCTGAAGAAGGTTTACAAGTGATCCTTGAATGGGGACAGAGAAATAGACTGAACTTCGTTCCCCACAAGACCGTGGGCCTCCTTATGAAGGGCATGCTCAGCCGAGGCAGGAACCCCTTCATCAGAATGGGAGGCACACCCATCCGATTTGCAGAAAACACCAGGTATTTAGGCGTAATTTTGGACAGATCTTCTTCGTTCCTAGCCCACGTCAAGAACGCCTCCGACAGGGCCCAGGCTCTGTTTCAGAAACTGAGAAGACTCTCAACTGCCGAGTGGGGATTGCGTTCTCCGGCAATTCGCCTGCTGTACAGAGGGGTATATGTGTCGCAAGTCTCATATGCTGCCTCTGTGTGGGAGCATCGCTTGGATAACGTCTTGATAAACTCGGCTCTTAAACGGGGTCAGCGGACTCCTCTGTTGGCGCTCTTGGGCGCTTATAGGACTGTGGCCTCAGATGCATTACCGGTTCTGGCCGGCGTCCTGCCGATTGACCTTGAAATTAGGGAAATATTGACCAAAAAGGAACTTATTAGAGGCAGGGCTGCTGTCCACCTGGGAGTCGAGCTGACACCGGGAGGAGTAGTGGCCCTCCCTGGCTTGCTCAAAGCGATGCGTGAGAGGACGCTGAGTGTATGGCAAGAGCGATGGGATAGGTCGACGAAGGGCAGATGGACTTTCTCCTTCTTTCCTTCAGTTAAATTCAGAATGGAAGGGGCATACATTAAACTAGATCACTACATGACGCAGATGCTTTCTGGGCATGGGGAGTTCAGGGGTCGGCTTCATAGCTTGACCCTCTCTCCTCACCCAAACTGCGCATGTGGTGATACTAACCAAGACGCCAAGCACATTCTGTGGCACTGCGAGTTGATGAAGGAAGCACGAGAGGAAATGTTGTATGGTTTGCGCGGAATAACAAGACCAGCGTGGAATGCTGACCTTGTGTCGAACAAAGAGAATTTCGAATGCTTGAAAAAGTTTGTCAAGTCCTGGGTAGAGAGATGGCCTGTACTTAGAGTCGCCGACCTAGACTAAATTCATCTTTGTTTCAGGTGCTACACGTATTGCTCCCGTCTTCTTCGGTCCTCCTCTATTACTCTTTATTTAGTGAATATGCTTTGAACTATCTATAATATAACTTATGTGACCTATAAATTGCTGATTATGTTTGACTATTTTTTTTTTCTTCTCTGGTCTCTGCTAACAATGATTTATGTTTTTACCTCGATAGGTCATCTTGGTGAGCGATGGTAGTGATGACAGTATCGCTTGATACATTATCACTCTGTACTGATTCTGAAATTATGTTTTACATGTATAAATGCTCTTATTATTTTCTATTTTTCTTGATTAGTTTTGGTTTCCATTCTTTGGTGGCGCAACTGAACTGTGCATGTTATGTATCGTCATTCCCCCATAGAAAGGGGGTGGGATAGACCCTGTCCATGCACATTGCCAGGCGAACATACAACAGAGCGGTCTTCCCGCGATCCGCCCGCGCCTCCCCCATCGACATGCGTTGGCCTGAGGCGTAACCGTGCGGTCTCGATGTCCTTCCGTCCCCCCTCCGGTAACCCGACGCTCATCTTTCCTTAAGGTCTTCAAAAACTTCCCCTTCTCTCCCAAGTACATTTCTTCGAGGCAAAATCGGGGAACCGGCTAAAGGACGCGGACTTCGAGCATCGTCTGCGGTTGGGCCGATAGCTATACGCATTCTCATTGGGACTGCCCGGTGGTCTATGGAATACTTTCTCTGGCTTTTTTTTAATATATTTTATTTTATTTCCGCTACTATAGTAATTACTTACATTATAACATAATCATATAACTGTTTTTTTCCTCATTACTTATTTTATTCACAGAAGGTTTCTTCGACTGGTCATAGCCGTTATTTTTATTTTTCTTTTTCTTTTACTAACACTATTATCTCTTTTTGATGTTACCTATTTCAGAAGAATTATTCCACGGGCTGCTACTTATTTATCTTTTGTATAATGTTAATGTAAGTACTTGCATACTGCTTACTAACCCCGTATGCATGGACATTGGAGGGTCTAGAGTCGTTCAAATAAATGTAGCTTCGTTCAAAAAAAAGTAGAGTCTTGACGTGTGCGGTGAAGGAGGAAACCATATGTTTCCTTATAACGCCGTTGGGAAAGTGGTGGGTCCCCTCCAATGTCTCCGAAGTACAATGCGGCAATCACAAAATACGACATACTTTTACGTGCAGTCGGCTTAGCAAAAAAACGCTAAAGATTTCTACTTGCATATAATATAACTTTTATATCTGAATATAACACAAGAGTACCAACCGTCTCGAGCCGGTGAGACTATGGCATCCCAAATTTTGGTATGGTGTGATGCTGAATGTAGTGGGGAGGGGAAGGAGATGTGGAAAATGTATCTGGCTATTCATATATAGTCATCAAACACGGCTAAAGCCATTTCAAGAAACGTTACAATTCTGAATGAATACTGACGAATAGCAAAACACGACATACTTATATGTGCAATATCTACTTAAGATTTAGGAGGCGGATATGTTACCGCTGCCCCGGGAACCATTTATTGGATAATCAACATCCCTGCTATATTCCCATCCCAAGTGGTTTGCTACGTTTGGTGACCGTGTTTAAGGGATGAGATTTGTCCAAGTTTTGGCGGGGGATGCAGATCAGAAGAGACCGGTTGAGGGAGACCTTTTAATCTCTCCAGCCTGACTTTCTCGACCCATCGCTTTGCACTGCAGCGTGGAAAATTTACCTGGCTATCCAGATCTAATCACCGTACACGGCAAAAGTCATTTCAAATAACTTTGCAATTCTGAATGAATACTGACGAATACCAAAATACGTCATACTTACGTGTGCAATATCTACTTAAGATTTAGGAGGTCGTATTTAACTATTCGTCAGTATTCATTCAGAACTGTAACGTTACTTGAAATAGCTTTAGCCGTGTTTGATGACTATATCTGAATAACCAGGTACATTTTCCACATCTCCTTCCCCTCCCCACTACCTTCAGCACCACACCATACCAAAATTGGGGGTGCCATAGTCTCACTGTCAATAAGTTTGCTGCGAAAGAGTTTTATGGCAACATCATTTCATTTTCAGGTGAAAGCGTTTTCTAGCAACGGTTTACGAAGGTTGTTAAAGTTATAGTTAAATGTCGCGGAAGCCGTTATTAACCTTTCGCAAGGAGTTTTCAGACAAATTGTGCTTTATTGGAATCATTTCAGGCGATTGCATTTCGGGCGGATTATTTTATGTTTGGCGACCTGCTTGGTCGAAGGGTAAGGCACTTGACACGCAATCCGAAGGTCGCGGGATCAATTCCTGGCAAATAAATTTTATTTGTGTTATTTAACAATGAGTTTATTTAAAATAATATAAAGTATATTTGCGGCACGTTCCAGAGTGGAAGATACTCTCAATATCGCCCAAAACCACCATTTAAAATTGAAACGTTGCTTGAAATGGCGTTAACCGTGTTTGGTGGAATCGCCAGTTCCCCAACTTTTTCTTCCCCACCTCCTTCCCCTCTCCCTTACCTTCAGCCTCAAAATATACACCAATTGGGGATGCCATAGTGTCACTGGCTCCAGATGGGAGTAGCTGGGACTCTTGTGAGGTATTCATATAAAATTAAAATTTACACTGTTATCCCTAAATTAGTGAAACATTTTCAGAACTTCAACGAATACGAAAAAACGGGTTCTTATTAATTATTATATTTAATTGATAAACTAACGTTTAAGATAAGATTTTTATGCATATCACAAAGGGTAACAATTATTATAAGCAATAATTATCAGCCTGAAACACTCATCTACATTAAAAAATCTTCCGAGAAAAGATACATGCCGCTAACGGGACTTGAACCCGTGTCCTTCTGATTGCCGGTCAAGTGCTCTACCACTGAGCTATGTCGGCTTATCTAATACCCGCCAAATAATAAAATGTAACAAGCACTAGTAATTGTTGAATGAAACTCTAGTATATATTGAATTATTTTGCGGGTATTAGATAAGCCGACATAGATCAGTGGTAGGTAGCACCTGACCGGCAATCAGGACACGGGTTCAAGTCCCGTTGGCGGCATGTATCTTTTCTCGGAAGATTTTTTCAATGTAGATGAGTGTTTCAGGCTGAAAATTATTGCTTATAATAATTGGGTTCTTATTATTTTATTTACATCTAGTGAGCTGTTATAGGTACTTATGTACTTGAGATAAAATCGATAACATCAATAGGCTTCGGGCCGAGGAATGATCTGGTTTTTCTATTTTACGAGTAGATAAGAGTCACGTCTGTACTTATAAATAGGACCCTCTTGTTAAATTTAGATATCAGATTTATTTTAAAGCTAACAGATTTAAGATAATTCACTGTGAAACCTGTTTACGTGATATGAATTCCACCAAAATACACTACAACTGTTGATGTTTTCAATTTTAACCTTATTAACTCAACCACTAAATCTTCACACCTTCCTTTTCAGCAAGCATCGTCCTTTTGGAACTAGCTTGGTTATACAAAATCCACACAGCAACTCTGGGGAAAATTATTTTCCCTTGGGACCTATGTCATCTTGAGGAATGTTGTGTGGAAGGTCTTTTTGTGTAAAGGGAGGAGTGAACCTGGGTCTTGAAGAGACCCAAGTAGTATGAACGCGCGCTCTCTCAAAATCCGTATTTAACTACTGGAAAAAGGCACTCTTTATTCCAACACGATTACTCGCGTTCACATTCGCTTTTCATAATCCCTTTAGTTTAAAAAAAAAGGATCAAGTCTGGATTGTTTTGAGAAAATGCCACTAGGAAATCAGCCAACATTTTCACAAATATTTAAAACATAATATCATCAGTACTATTGTGTCACCTTCTTTGTCACAAATCATCCTAATAAGTTTAATAAGACCCCGAAGTAATGAAAACACCTTACTCCTTACTTACTTACTCCTTACTTACTTACTTCTTACTCCTTACTTACTTACTCCTTACTTACTTACTCCTTACTCCTTACTTACTTACTCCTTACTTACTTACTCCTTACTCCTTACTTACTTACTCCTTACTTGCTTACTCCTTACTCCTTACTTACTTACTCCTTACTCCTTACTTACTTACTCCTTACTTGCTTACTCCTTACTCCTTACTTACTTACTCCTTACTTGCTTACTCCTAAATACGAACTCCATTTAGGTATATTTGTCCAGAATGGCTTCGCGAGTTTTCTTCCCGCGGCAAAATATCCCCCAACAAAATATCTACTAAAACCTAGCCTAACCTAACAAAAAAATGGGACAACAATATTACAGAAATCCTTAAAGACAATAAAATTAGTTTTCTCTATTTTATTTTTGCCCCATTTTAATATTTTTGAACAATAATCTTTAGTCTGTATGTATGTCCGTATTATTTTTGTAAGGTTTGGTAAGGTTGGGTTAAGTTTTAGTAGATATTTTGTTGGGGGATGTTTTGTCCGTAGGATATTTCGTCGGGGATATTTTGTCGCGGGAAGAAAACGCGCATTACCGTACAGAGAATTCAAAGCCTTGATTTTTTTGGTCAAGTTTAAATGATGTTTACAAGTCGTTACGTAAATAATTAAATTTTCAATACAACTTTGTATAAACCACTTATATAATGCGTAAATCCTACCGGTTTCGGAACAAACGTTCCTTCTTCGGGGAAAGCTTATACTAATTTGACAATTTCGAACAATGTTTTATTATGGTAGGGGTGGAGCCGTTGATAGGATTTACGCATTATATAAGTGGTTTATACAAAATTGTATTCAGAAGCTGAACGTTATGTACAGGGTCCAAAGATATTTTAAAAGTACACAACTGCTAACCCTGTGCCACAAAATACCTGGAAAAAACCATCGATTCTGCAGAAACGGGCGCAGCGCAGCGTGGTCCTTTCGAGAGATTCTCCTACCTTGTAACAAACGGATTACAAATTACAATCTTTAGAGCAGTGGCGTTGGTTGGGTGGGAATACTGTCCTTGTTATGAAAGTATTTTAATGGAAGGTGCTCGAAGGAATTATTGTCATCAATACCTACGACACCGGTGCACATTCGCGTGACACACAGAATCCCAAAGATGACATGGGCCCTGAGGGAAATTATTTTCCTCAAGGTTTTCTGTGTGAAGTTCATGTAAAAAAAGGATATAATTAAAAAAAAATCGAAGGAGGCAAATACTTTTACAAAAACACACTTTGTATTACACCACTGTTTATTTTAATTAATAATTACATATTAATCCTTAACTCAAATAAAAAAAAATATAATTAATACAAATTACAGACAATGTTACCATTGCCTCAAGTTCGGCCACACAGCCCAAAGATGTCTCGCCAGGACGCAGCCTCCCATTTGCCCTCATTGCACTAAGGAACACGTATTATCCAAATGTGAAAACAAAGAACAAACTCCAATCTGCAACAACTGCTGTGTCCAAAACAAAAGGTTTGATGTGAACTATTCCACCGATCATAGAGTCGATAGCATAAAATGCCTTTACCGGCAAAAAATGCTTCAAATTGCTAAAGAGCGCATTGATTACGAATAAATATTGTAAATTTTCATTTCCTCAAACTCTTATCTATAAATTAACAATGAATGATCCTTTATGTAACATAGCATTAGGTAAAAAAGTATGTATTGAAGAAAATTTACATCACTCTATAAGAGATTTCTATTTTATTTGCACTGAAAAAGGATTTACTCAATTTCATAAAAAGATTAAAAGCGTAAAAATTTTTTTCGAAAAATTAATAATATCTTTAAGGCCCCGTTCTCCGCACAAAAAAAAACCATTTCGGATGAGTCGTGAAATTTACTTTTAACGCATTCGACAGGAGGTGTATCTGCAGCGCGCGGGTCAATAGGAAAGCGAGCGCATTATTATTACAAAAAGGGCTGGTTTGGAACTTGGCTAATAATTCTCGATAAGAGAAGTATCATTTCAAATATGCGTTCCCAGAGAAATTGATAATATTTGTAGGGCTGCCACAATTTTAAAATACACATAATATTTATGAAAATATCTGTTATTTTCTCAAAGTATTACGTTAGATTACCCATTATTAATTAAAGTGCAATGCAATGTATTATTAAGTAAAGTGTAATGTACACTTGAGGTGACCGTTCACAAAACAAACCTATATTATTTATTATAACGGAACTACTATTATCATTGTTTCTCATTAATTTCTCTTATCAATTTGGGAGACGGGACGGGATGAGTACTGCCGCGCCGCCCCGGAAAACATTTTTTGGATAACCAACATCCCTGCCGAAGGTCACCCAAGTGGTTTGCTATGTTTGGTGACTTAGCAGGGGTTCCCGGGTTATGGGATGAGGTATCAATTTGGAAGGCGACCATTGCCGCCCGGCAACCATTCATTGGATAGCAGAGGTGCCCGGGTTCATGGGGTGAGGCTTATCTATTTATTGGGTACTACTTTTTTTAAAAGAAAAAGAGTCATAATTCGTATTCCCGGTTTACGAATAACCTGACAATTTGAAAATCTCCTACCAGCATCATAATAAGCGGAAGATGTTGCTTGTGCATTGAAAAAGGAATTGAACCCGCGACATCTTGACCCGACCCATTTTTTCAATTTTCAACTAAGTAAAGTGAACATTTTAATCATATTTGTTTAAAGTCCAGTCAATTTTTAATTTGGGAGGTGGGAATGGGTACCGCCGCCCCGGGAACCTTTATTGGATAACCAATACCTCTGCCATAGGTCACCCCAAGTGGTTCGCTACGTTTGGTGATTTAGCAGGGGTGCCCGGGTTCATGGGGTGAGGTTTGTCCAGGTCTTGGAGGCGGATGACCAGGACATACTGAACCCGAGATTCCTACCCACCCCTTAAACCCTTTTCCTTCCCAGAACTCTCCTCTACTTCCTTTCCTTAAAAAAACCCTCCACACAGCATCATAGGTGAGCATAAAGATAACATAGGCCCTGAGGGAAATTATGTTCCTCAGGGCCTCCTGTGTGGAGCTCATGTAAAAAAAAAAATGAATGGTCCAAAAGGAGGTGTAGAGTGCACCTAAGCGATTCCTTCAGAAACTTGGTCAGGGTGCTTAGGGTGTGAACATACTAAAAGTTCTGACGTCTAGGCGGTGAGCTAGGGGAGGGAGGGGGTGGGGGAGAAGGTTAAAATTTTTGGATTTACGCTTATATCTCGGAAACGGTGCATTTCATAGGATTTTTTTTTTTGAATAAGTGAAAGCTCATAAAATTATCTACAACTTTTATTCTATACGTAATTTTCGAAATCCCAGCCGTTTTTGACTTACACGCTCCGCAAATGTAGATATTTTCTAATAAAATCATTTTACCTCACATTTTTCATCAAACATTCCTTCATATCGTCTAAAATATTTATCAAAGAAAGAAATTTGTTTGAAAGAAGTTGTAAAGAATTTAATTACCTTTTAGATAATATGTATACATTTGCAAACTAATCTTCAACCAGTAAATATTTACAGGAATTTTAAGTTTTTTAGTAAATGTCGTCATTTTTTTATCTTATTACTGACACACCACTTTTGTTTGTAACAGATTGTGGGACTTGGATTTCATTTATTATTTCATCATTTAGTTCCTAAAACAATTAGTTTAATGAATCTTCACCAACTTGAACAGAATCTTAGCAAGTTATTGTGGCGTCTCCGACGACTCCACTCCACAAAAATTGACATTATTTCACTGGTTTGTGGGAAGGGAGGATGTGTATCAAACCACTGACGGAGTTTGGCACAACCTGTTTTTGGCTACATGCACCTTTTCGCTCTTTATTTATGTTCGGGGGTAAAGTGCACAAACTTCGGGAGGTAATTCTGCACGACAGTACACGTAAAAAAAGATACGAAACTTTTTTCAAAACGTTCTAAGGTAGTTACGAGTAAAAAAGTTTTGTTGTTTGTATGAAAAAAATAATATTCTTCTGTGGAAAAATATTTTTGTATAGGGAAAATTTGAATTTAGAAAAAAGTTAGTCGTCTTTTTTACATTCACCATCATGTACCTCCCGAAGTTTGTGTAGAAATTTATGAAGTGGCAGCCCTAAAAGCTATCAGCCAACTACAGCTTTGCTAGGACTAAAGTTAACCGATGGAATCTAAATTATTAAACATTTATAAAAAGGTCAAAGTAATTACTTATAACAATGTAGTCGGTTTTAGTAAACAAGCGAAACTTTTATTTACTTACATTTACGTAACGCATTTTGGTTTTATTATCCAACGAACATCTAATAATAGGTAGTAATAAAATAATACGTACGATGATAATTACATATTTCCTTGTCCGTAACAATTTGGGACGCGGGTAAGGGTACCGCCGCCCCGGAAACTATTTATTGGATAACCCCAAGTTGTTCGCTACGTTTGGTGACTTAGCAGGGGTGCCCGGGTTTGGATCTTGGTGGCGGATGTGTCTGCCCACCAGCTGCGTGGTAGGCCAAATCGGGAGAGACTGGTTGAGGGAGATCTTGTGACCTCTCAGGCAGAACTCTTTTGGAACATCGCCTTGCACCGCATTGGGAGGGATGGATTCAAAAGTCCGTCACACCCAAGCCCACTGACCCTCAAATTCCTACCCACCCCTATAACCTTATCCTTTCCAGAACTTCCTCTCCTTCCTTTCCATTAAAACACCCTCCACACAGCATATCCAAAGATGACATATGCTCTGAGGGAAAAAAATCCTCAGGGCCTGTGTGGAGTTACTGTAAAAAAACAAGGTAATTTTTGAAAGCAGATTTTTGTTAGCAGTTTGATCCGTAAAAATGTATTATTTATTATTATGTCCTATAATTTTAATAAATGAGCAAAATAAAAGCTTTTGCATTCAATGGTCATTTAAAAAAAAACATAATTTAATTTTAAAAAACTTGCCCGGGAATTTCAGTTTCCGAAGCATTGGAAATAGATTTATTTCCCAAAGTACGCATTCTGTAAAAAATAAAACAATAACTGTCACCTTTGTTATATGTATAATACACAAATAAATTGAAAATTTATTTTTATAATAAATATTACATAATAGTAAATAATACGAGTATGTATTATATTAATAAAATCAAAATTTTATTTTTTTCTTCTTACCTTATACATTCCATCGTACGTTCTCGATTTTGGAGATAATGTTTACGCTTAGAAATACGACTTTTTTGTTGTTGTTTTACCATTTTCGCAAAATAATATTATTATTTACGTACGTGTATATTAAACAAATCATGAAACGTAGGACTACACGTCTGTGTGGCGAGCTGTCTGGACAGCGAATGACGAATATTTGAAAGGCACATAGGTTACACGCACGTTAGATAGAGATGGCCTGTAAATATTATCTTCAGAATTAAAAAACGTAAGCGCCTGTTGTTAAAATATTTAATTAATCACGGTTTATTGAGAAAAGAGCAAAAATCTCGCGATAATTGTCTTTAGTTCTATTTAAAGAAACGCTGTGAATTTTTTCATACATATAACTTGTAAAATAACTGAAACAAACGAGTTAATAATAATTTTTGGAGCATACTTTGTGATTTTTTTCTATCGAGGGAATTTTCTATAATTTGCGTTTCGGCGCGATAATTGTCTAGATATTATCTTCAAAAATAACATATATTTTTTTAAGAGCTTAAAAACTTCAAATGTTTAAGGGAGATTTGTAAGAAATCGGTAGAAATTGGGAGAACCGAGGCTTAAAAGAAATAATTTTTTCCCGGGCTTGATTGGGTTAACAAAGACCTACTCTACTGGCGAAACTAATTACTCCATTCCAGGGTACCATGTAACAATAATAAGAATAAACAAAAACTCTGATATTGGAAAACCTATTTCCAGCCAGTATAATGTTCCCAATATTAATGATTATGATGTTTATATTTTAATGTTTATAGTTTATATTTTAAATATAAAATTTAAAAACGTAAATAAATTATATATTTATATGTTGTTATTTCAGCCATCATATCTATGTAGACATAGTGTATATTTAAAATTCTTTGCCTCTACCATTTGTCATTACAAATTACATAAATGTATCCATAAAATAACTAACCTAAAACTGCAAAATGAATGATTTTTTATGTAACGCTTTGGATAAAAAAAATTTGTATAGAAGAAAATTTGTGTCACTCCAATTCAATTCAATTTAATTTGTCCTGATAAAGGATTTAGCCTATTTCATGTAAATATTAGAAGCGTAGAAAGGAACATGGATGAATTAATAATATCATTAAAAGAATTAAATTGTTTCCCGGGCTGCATAGTTTTAACAGAAACTCACTCAGCCGGTGAATTGCATTTCACTATCCCGGGGTACTCTTACTACACAACAACAACAAAGTTAAACAAAAACTCTGGTATTGGAATATTTGTATCTAACCAATACAATGTACTTAATATTAAAGAGATTCACAGTATTAGTAATGTTAACATATTAAATATTGAATTTAAAGACATAAATAAACATTATAACATTATTGCTATTTATCGAACACATAGGTCGATAGTGTCACACTTTATTGATGAATTAAAAAATATTTTATTAAATTTTAGAAATAAAAACAATGTTTTGGTTGGAGATATGAATTTAAATATCGCAAGCGACTATTCTAGTAAGGATAAAGATAGCTATCTCAACATGTTAGCAGAACTCAATTATTTATCGTGCATAAATTCGTACACTAGAGACGTTCGAGGTCAACGACCTTCATGCTTAGATCATATTTTTACAAATATACCGGATATCCAAAATATAACAGCAGCTGTCATTCACACAACTATCACTGATCATTATTCTTGTATCTTTAACCACAAAACCAGCAATCCAATATTTCCATCATTTAAACAAACAAAATCTTCCAAAAAAGTACTTAATATGGATACATTAAAAAACAAATTTCAATCAGAAAATTGGATCGAATTATTACAATGTAATGATGTCAATATCTGCTGTAAAATATTTGAAGAAAAAATATCTAAATACATAAATGACTCGTCAAAAAATGTAATTCCCAAACACAAACTGTCTAACTTCAAACCTATAAAACCATGGATTACTCATGGATTAATAGTATCTGTACGACGTAAGCAAGCTCTTTATAAATTAACAACTCAACAACCTAATAATAAAAACTTACTTAATCACTTTAGAGCATATAAAAATAAACTTACATATATCATAAAACATACTAAAGAAAGTTACTATAAACGGAAGTTGGATCTAGCTGAAAATGATAGTAAAAGAGTATGGACGGTTGTAAATGAAATAATTGACAAGAAAAAGAACAATAATAACGAAATCAATGCTATTAATCATGATAACTCAAAAACATGCTGTAAAGAAAACCCCTCAAAAGCTGCAAATATATTTAACACTTTCTTTGCAAATGCTGGGAAAAATCTCGCCAATCTCATTCACATTGATCCAAATATTATAACATCTCCAGACTGTAATACAAATGCTAAAAATAAAATGACAACATTTGAAGTCACCACAGAGGACGAAATAGTTTCTATCATAACCGATATGAAAGGAGGATCTGCTCCGGGCTTTGATGCAGTCACGGTTGATATTTTAAAAAACATAAAAAATCAAATTTCTAAGCCATTAATGCATATAATAAATACAAGTTTCCAAAGCGGAGTATTTCCATCAATTTACAAACAAACTACTATTACCCCAATATTTAAGTCAGGTAATCCAGAAGAAGTAAATAATTACCGTCCCGTATCAGTAATCTCAAATATAGCAAAAATTTTTGAAAAACTAGTTAAAAAAAGAATGAGCCAATTTATAAAATGCAACGATATAATTAATGAAAACCAGTTTGGTTTTATGGAAGGTAGAAGCTCACAAGATGCAATTGCAAAATTAAGTAACCTTGTACATAGTTCATTATCACATGACAAACTTATAAGTAAATTAAGAAACATTGGATTAAATGGTTCAGCTCTAGAATGGATAAAAAGCTACCTTTTCAAACGTCCCCAAGTTGTAAAAATTAATGGTGTGCTTAGTTCACCAAAAATGAGTCTTTTCGGCATACCTCAAGGTACAGTCCTGGGACCGTTACTGTTTATTATCTATGTTAATGACATATTCATACAAAAACTATACGGAAAAATAATATCTTATGCTGACGATACTGTCATAATAATTGAAGGTACGGATTGGAATACTGTTAATAATCTAGCTAATATTGATATTAACATATTGAAAAATTGGTTCGATAAAAATCTCCTCTCTCTAAACACTGAAAAAACAAAATTTATCCCATTCTCTATCAATAAATTCAAATTAGAACCAAATTTAAACATCATAATACACCAAAGTAAATGTAATAAAACTAACTGCAATCAAGATTGTGCTATACTTAGTCCAACTCCCAAAATCAAATATCTTGGTGTATATATAGATCAACATTTTAAATGGAAAACACATATTTGTGAACTCGTCAAAAGGATTAGTAAATGTATTTATATATTTATTAGACTTAGAAATATTCTTAGCTTAGAAAACCTAAAAAGAGTGTACTATGCAACTGTTCAATCTATATTGCAATATGGTATTATTGGCTGGGGAGGAATATATGACAATATTTTAAATCCCCTCAAAATTGTCCAAAGGTTGATAATTAAGAAAATCTTAAAAAAACCGTCTAAATTTCCTACTGAAATTCTTTTTTCAATATTCAATGTGCCTATAATAGACAAAATCTATAAAAAATATTCAATTCTTCAAATTTACAAAGAAATACAGTTAAATACTCGTAACTTCCAATTCAATACATCAGCAAGATACCAGAAAACTATTAAAATTCCTAAATTTAATACTAAGCACATCCAAAATTCCTATCTTTATCTGGACATAATCTATTATAACAACCTCCCATTAAAATTAAAAACCGTCGAAAATATGCAGGAATTTAAGCCCAAATTAAAAAATTACCTGAAAGTACTATAAAAGTCCCAAATATGTTTACTTTGTATCTTAAAGTCTGCTATTTTATAAATCATTTATTCCTTCTTTTTTCTTTCATTTCTTAGTTTCTAAAACTCTGAGTCTACTATTGTATAAATCTTGCGTTCTTTCTTACGTATCCTTTACTTACTTATTACAATAATTTTTGTTACTAACTTACATGATTCTTCCATTTATAATGATTTTTTAATTTATATTATGATTTTTTTAAACTCTTCGGGATTTTTATTTTTAAATTATACAAGATTTTTTAACCTTCTTATTATTTACAATAGCCGTTATTACTAACTTACACGATCATTAATTTACTAATTGAGCTAGAACTCCCTCACCAAACACAAGAGCATTGTCTCTTTATGGTGAGGAAAGGCAATTTATTTTTATTTTTTGTTAACCTTATGTAACTATGTAACTGTTGTAACTTCATATGTATTTTTAATAAACATTGCCAATAAATAAAAAAAAAAAATAAAAAAATAAATTAAAAAAAATATAATACTGTAATTATAATATACAATTTAAGTATACTTAGTAATTAAATTCGAATAAAAAGTGGTGGATTACAAAGTGTTTTTTTTTTCATTTAATAAGACATTTAACAATTCGTAGAAAGGTTGCAATTGTCTCCACTCACTTTAATGTCAAGAGATGACAACGCGCAATAATAATAACGTAGTATTTATATAGCGCAGTTTTGTGATATTTCACTTCAAGGGCGCTTAATTATAATAAACTTAAAATTAATCCCAAAGTGTTCCTTACGAGTCCTTACAAAATACTTGATTAAATTATGTGAAACAAAGAATATAGAGTATATGCAAAGCAATTCCTAAAGAACAGTATTAAGAAAAGAATTCATTAAAACTTAATTATAATAAAGAATAAGAGGCAGTTTACATTTAGAAATAATAATAACAGAGTGCACATAAAACTATAGTAAGGAGGTAATCGAAACCAAACAATTACCAGAAACTTGAGAAACATGGCTTATTATAGTAGATTGAAAACGAGTTAAAATTCATGAAAGGTACGATTTTTTAAATAAGTTTGTTTTTAAAGCTCTTTTGAATTCAGCCAAGTTCTGGATATTAGTAAGAGCTGAGGAAAGTTTGTTCCAAATGAGCGGGTCAGTTACACGAAAAGATCGATCATAATAAACGGCTCGATTTGACCTAGAAAGTTCGATTAAACGATTAGTAACATCTAGATCTGCTGACCTTAGAGTAAGCTGCCTATCACTTAAGTTTTGTCGGACACATAGTTCCGATATATGTATAGGCTGCGCCATTCCTTGCAATGCTTTAAAGGTCATTAAGCAGATCTTGAACTCTATTCTTTCAGGGCATCGAAGCCAATGAAGGCGATCCCTTAGAAGCGGGGTAATACGGCAATATTTAGATTCACCAAAAATCATTCTCGCCGCAGCATTGAAAACGGACTGGATTCTATTGAATTGTTTTTTAGGTAAGCCAGCATACGCACTATTACAATAGTCCATACGTGAGACAACGAAGGAATTTATGAGTGACTTCGCTCCATCAGAGGGAAGACAACGCCTGATTGATTTTATCTGCCTTAGATGGAAAAAGCCTGAACTTACAGATTTGGAAATTTGTGATTCAAGAGAAAGACTATTGTCTGTAGTGAAACATAGAAAATTTATTTCTGTAGAAGGGATTATATCTGTGCCCTGAATATGGATTGGATAAGAGTCGATGAGGGCTTGCCTTCCAGGAGAAGCTATCCAAATAAATTCCGTCTTGGTCGCATCCTATTGACTTGAATAATGCCTGCCAGAGGCGTATTGTTATTGATTAAATCTTAGCAGAGTTATTATCTAGTGGATTTCTGGAAACTTGCAATTAATTATCACCGGGTACATTTATTCAAGTAACTTTAACACGTGGTATTATATTTTACTACGACTCAATAGGGATATTATGTTTGAAATCTGGTGCCAGTGAGTCTATGGTAACAGATGTGGAAGAGGAAGGTGGGGAAGTGCCTGGCTTTTCAGATCTGGTCAATAAACATGGCTAAAGCCATTTCAAGCAACGTTACGATTTTATGTTTTATTATTTAATTCCCCTTTAGTCAATGTTTCGGACAGTGTCACAGTGTCCATCATCAGCTTTATAGTAGCCATCACACATCTGCCCTGGTGGTGGATACTGGAACGCTTTCTGGAACGATGGCTAAAGGAGGAGGTAGCACAACACGTCATTACACCCCAAAAATAAATTACGAAAAAAACATTATATATATTGGCATTAAACATCACCAATGATTTACGTGCTTAAAAATAATATGCTCCCTATACATCTGCAAACCATTATTATGTAACTTGAAAATGTTCACAATTATCCAATCAAAAGTTGTTGAGCTTTTAGACTTCCTAAGTCTAAACTTTCATGCGCGCAAATCAGGGAGTTTTATAAAGGAAACCAACTTTTTAATAACCTTCCAAAGCCACAAGTCTTGCCACTCTTCGTAATTTGCTGAATGTGACTGTATCTACTTTACTTACCAAGATTATTTTCGATACTTTTATATCTATTTATCTGCATTTCTAATACTGAATTTTAACTGAATTATATTTTTAATTATTTATTTTCAAATTTATTCTTTCACACGAGATGTATGAAAAAATCTTGTGCCCTCCACAGGGATTCTTTGTCACTTTGTAATATAAATGCTAATTCGGTCAAATTAGGTGGCGGAAATGTTGGTAGCTAGCATTTGCCTCTATACCTTTTTCCAAAATTGGAATTCCTACCCACAAAATCCTTTTTCCCAACCTACCTTAGGCCGACAAACATTTATTTATTTATTTTATTCAGTTTCTCCATAAAACAGTTAAACACTAAAAAATTATAGAGTAGTGATTTATGTGAATACGAGTCCCAGATCCTTCTGTCTGGAGTCAGTGAGACTATGTAATCCCCAATTGGGGGTATGTTGTGAAGCTGAAAGCAGAGGGGAAGGGAAGGAGATGGGAAAGAAGAAGGTGGGGAAGTATCTACCTGGATATTCAGATCTCGTCACCAAACACGGCTAAAGCCATTTCAACCAATATTTCAATTCCGAATGGTGGTCTTACACCAGGGCGATACAATTTGGGAGGCGGAAATGGGTACCGCCGCCTCGGGAACCTTTATTGGATAACCAACACTTCTGCCATAGGTCACCCTAAGTAGTTCGCTACGTTTGGTGATTTAGCAGGGGTGCCTGGGTTCATGGGGTGAGGTTTGTCTAGGTCTAGAAGGTGGATGACTAGGATGAACCCCAGATTCCTACCCACCCCTTAAACTCTTTTCCTTTCTAGAACTCTCCTTTCCTTTCTTTCTGTTATGGCATCCCTAAAGATGACATAGGCCCTGATGGAAATTGTTTTCCCAAGGGCCTCCTGTGTGAAGCTCATGTAAAAAAAATAGTGAGGGTACCTTCCACCCTGGAACGTGCCGCAAATATACCCAAAGGCGGATTTAGGGGGGGGGTCACGGGGGCACGTGCCCCCCCACAGACGGTATTTTTGTGTACTGTGGAGATTCCATCACAGTACAGAAAACTGTATTTATTAAACATTAAATTTTTCTATTGTTTGACACTTTCATAATCCTTCCTATACATACTTGAACTTGTAGAAATAAACTTGAAGTATGATACTTCAAGTTAATTTCTAACAGTAATTGTTGATTTTTTTGCCCGTCCGCCCCTTGAGCCCGCCCAGAAAAAATCATAACAGTAATTGTTGATTTTTTTGCTCATCCGCCCCTTATGCCCCCCCCCTCCCCCCCCCCCATAAAAAAATCCTAACAGTAATTGTTGATTTTTTTGCGCGTACGCCCCTTGTGCCCCCCCCCCCCCCCTCAGAAAATGCCCGTTCGCCCATTGTGCCCTCCCCCCTGAAAATTATCCTGGATCCGCCCCTGAATATACCATTTATTATTTTAAATGAATTAACTGTAAAATTAATTGTGAAATGACAAAAAATCAATCAAATAAAATTTGTCCTTAAAAATCCCGCGACCTTCGAATCAAGAGTTGAAAAATAATAATCGTCCGGTCAACACATATAGTGTTGGTTATGGAGCCGTGTTTACGTAATTATTAATAATGTTCAATTTAAAAAGCTCGGGACTTTGGTGGTTAATGTGATGAACTAGCGAAGTTTAGGCCACCGAAAGAAGAAAACAGGGTAAGTCGGCACTCTCTAATTTTCCCCATTTTTTCCGCTTTGCGGATATCTGTTTAAATCCCCAACACGTACATCTAAATAAGCATTAAAACTAAAAAGCAAAAGTATCATCTGTAATTTTTTTACGGATTAGTTAGGATAAGTTTACGGAATCAACGTAATTATACAGGTCTTGTTGTACTGCGTGTTATTCACTTGAGGTTTAATCCATCGTACCTATCCATGCAGTAACATTTCATTAAAGTCACACCGAACATCCGGTGGTCGCTAGCGTCACACTGAACACTCGACATTCCCTTTGTGACTTGAAAACTGTCAATATTGGATATTGCTCATCTATTGACAAACTTGCATAAAGATCTCAGACTATACGCTGACTGTCAAAGGATAGTGTCCAACTCATTAGATTTCCTTTTCAACAGAAGTATCAAACTCTAAGGGTAGCTACTATTTAATGTAAATTAAATCTTCAAACTCAGCCAACTTATTTTAATTCAAAGTTAATGGAACACTTAGGTTTTTCTATTACATGTGCTCCACACAGGGCCTGTGTATCTTTGGGGATGCTGTGATGAGGTTTTTTTTAAGGAAAGGAAGTAGAGGAGACTTCCGGGAAGGAAAAGGGTTTAAGGGGTGGTTAGGAATCTGGGGTTCAGTGTGTCCTGGTCATCCGCCTCCAAGACCTAGACAAACCTCACCCCATGTACCCGGGCCCCCCTGCTAAATAACCAAACGTAGCGAACCACTTGGGGTGACCTATGGCAGAGGTGTTGGTTATCCAATAAAGGTTCCCGAGGCGGCAGTACCCAATCCCGCCTGCCAAAACTAGGAAGGATTGTTTTAAATGATTTGATGAATTCATCAAATTTTTTAAGGTAATTTTCACGTTCTGTATAAGTTCTATTCAAGTTCTGTGATTATTTCAGATTCATGCAGCAACTGGCCTATAATGATATAATAACAGAAATTGAACAGAACCTTCCCAGAACGTAAAAATTAACTTCATATATTTGATGAATTCAAATAATCTTTTTTTTTAAACAACCCGTCCTTAGTTTTAAACACGTTTATTATTTAAAAAACCTAAAGCTTAAACTTTAAAGCTGACATACCGTAAGCTTTAAATACTTAAACATTTTTTAAATTATATACGTTGTTGAAACAAATTATTCAATTAATTTTGAAATAATATATATATATGTCGCATACCAATCGAAAAATAACGCAGATAATTAAGTGCTTCAGGCGCTTCACGATCTGCCGCCAGGCGCTTCACGATGTGGCTATGAACTGCCTGATTTTACGATCGGCCTACGACATATATAAGCTGATAAAAAAGACCTGAACAAACAAAGTTTTTTTTTTATTGGCAATGTTTATTAAAAATACATATGAAGTTACAACAGTTACATAGTTACATAAGGTTAACAAAAAAATAAAAAAATTGCCTTTCCTCACCATAAAGAGACAATGCTCTTGTGTTTGGTGAGGGAGTTCTAGCTCAATTAGTAAATTAATGATCGTGTAAGTTAGTAATAACGGCTATTGTAAATAATAAGTAGGTTAAAAAATCTTGTATAAATTTAAAAATAAAAATCCTGAAGAGTTTAATAAAATCATAATATAAATTAAAAAATCATTATAAATGGAAGAATCATGTAAGTTAATAACAAAAATTATTGTAATAAGTAAGTAAAGGATACCTAAGAAAGAACGCAAGATTTATACAATAGTAGACTCAGAGATTTAGAAACTAAGAAATGAAAGAAAAAAGAAGGAATAAATGATTTATAAAATAGCAGACTTTAAGATACAAAGTAAACATATTTGGGACTTTTATAGCAGTTTCAGGTAATTTTTTTAATTTGGGCTTAAATTCCTGCATATTTTCGATGGTTTTTAATTTTAATGGACAAATAATATGAAATGATTGATAACCTAGTCAAAATATATATTTAAAAAAAAAACTAATCAAAAAGCTAACAAAAAATCATATATTGTCTTCAATCAAACATTTTTTATTTACATGATTTTAAAGTATCCGCTAGAAACCTTCACCCTCGTAGAGTAATAATAATATAAAGTTTGTTTATTTCAGCTAAACAGAGCGGGGAGTGCAATACGTTGTCTGCCATTTAAAAGTATACATAATCTATAAAATTACATGATATGAAATTGAATTCGAGATAAAGTAAAATAAAATGGTTAAACGTGGAATATGGTCTAAACCACAATATTTTTATTAATAGCTCCACATAAACTTTTGTTTTTCTTCGTGTAAGCCTTGGAATGGCATCCTAGAGTGCCTGTGTTAAAATGCTAATACGCCGTACGCGCCGCGGCGTTCGGCGTATTGACACTATTTTCATAACTTGTTTGTTTTTTTTGTAAAACGATGTTTCTGTAAATTGTACATCTTATCAGATATTTAATTAAAATTTAAATAAATGAAGACAATATAAGCGAAACTCAATCGAAAATCTGGAAACAGAAAAATCAGATAAACATATTGACGACACCTCTGGGACTCGAACCCAGGACCGCTTGCTTTCCGGGCAAACGTGCTTCTGGAAAGCAAGAGGTCCTGGGTTCGAGTCCCAGAGGTGTCAATATGTTTTTCTGATTTTTCTGTTTCCAGATTTTTGATTGAGTTTCGCTTATATTGTCTTCATTTATTTAAATATTACAATTTGAGGTTTTACTCATAAAGTTAAAATTAAAAATAAAATAATTAAAATTTATTAAATCGTTTATAAAAAATAAATAAATTTCTCTTGTGTTTTCCCCAGGACCGCTACTTATGTTCAGATTTTTTTTTCTAATGTTTCAAGAAATACTTTATAAAAAAATCCGATAATATTCGAAGATTTTTAGTTTTTACATCTTCCATGAATCTATTTATTTTACTTTAGCTCCACGCAGGAGGCCCTGAAGAAACTAATTTTCCCTAGAGCCTATGTCATCTTAGGGGATGCTGTGTGGAGGGTTTTTTAAGGAAAAGAAGGAGAGAAAGTTCTGGTAAGGTAAAAGGTATGAGGGGTGGGTAATGATATGGGGGTCAATGTCCAGAAGTGACAGAAGTAAGAATCCATCCCTCCAATTGCGGGGCAAGACGATGGGTGAGAGAGTCCGGCTGGAGAAGTCAAAAGGCTTCCCTCAACCAATCTTTCTCGATCCGGCCCGCCACGCAACATAGGGCAGACGCATCGGCCGCCAAGACCCGGACAAACCTCATACCATGAACCCAGGCACCTCTGCTAAGTCTCCAAAAGTAGCGAGCCACTTGGGGTGACCTATGGCAGAGGTGAGAATAGAAAACTGAATTATATGAGATTTTTATATAAATAAATACATTTTCTCTTACGCAAATATAAAAAATACAAAAATAATTTAATATATTCGCAGGTGACGCAATAACACTAGAATAATAATAGTCGCGATACTTGTTATGTTAGAAAATGCAATTCCGTGTCAAGTGCCTGCGATAAATAACTTGCGAATCTACGGAGGATTCGTCGACTTACTGCGGGTACAAACGTCAGACATTAGTCCTGGGTCGAGGTCTTTCACGATCGACCCAGGACTATCAGACATTGACGGAGGCTTTCTTGGCGTACTAATAGGGTTTATCAAGTGGCTAAGTGCCGGCAAATGAGTAGGTACATTGTTACTCTGGTAGATTATTAAACAATTCAGGGCCTCCAAAGAGTAACTAACGATCGCACAGTTTATCTCGGCTCGGGAGCAGTAAAATGATGTACATACTGTCAAGAGTTCGCATATTTAGTTGAGTGTCCTTCTGCAAATAAAATTATGATACTAATTCCTCTGTTCATGCATTAAGAAAAATTAGCCGTATTCATTATTTGTCCAATAAAACCAGCACCACTTAACCACCAATTAACCACTCAAACCCATTAGCTTGTTTTCACGATAATATAACATTAGAAGACATAAATATGACTTATGAGGCGTAGCTGAATTGGAGATATTAGTGTTTTAAATAGAAGGTATGTTTTTTTTATTATTCATCTAAACAAATCGTCGCTTAAGAGCCACAATAATTGGTCAACTAAAATTAATCTTTCGTAATCGAGTGTTCTTTATTTCCTTTCTAATGAATCCATTTTTCATGAAACAAAAAAAATATATTAAAAAAACAAAAAAACTGTTTTAGGGCTATCTGGGTTAATCAAAAATATATTGTTTATTTACAGAGATTATGTAGGTGTATTGTCCTCAGCGCCAGGAGTTGAATCATCTTCGTCCAAAATGGAGGCATCCATTTTTATAGTTTAATTTTAAAATGAATTTTAAAATATTTTAAATACTAATAGATAATAATACATTTACCAACTTTTTTATTTAATTATTATATGTATCAAAATCATAACATATTTATAATTAAATAGTAAATTATTCACAATGAGTTTAATAAAACTAATTTCGGGAAGGACAACACTAAACAAATTAAAAGAAAATTATTTTTACACAAGAACACGATGAACAGTACATAGATTTTTAAGTGGACTAAACACACTTGATAAAGTTAGTTGAAGAACATTTCATAAATACATTTAGAAAGAAATATTGCTGAATATGCCACTGGTAAAGTTGCTGAGAAAACGTCCTTTTAGAGCTTTTGACAATATTTTTTTGGTGTGATGCTGGAAGTTTTAGATCATTAGTAATATCCGGCTGGCAGTGGCAAACGAAAAATTCCGGAGTCGCTCATTATTAAGGCAAAACAATAAAAATTATCGTTATTTAACCCATTAGGAATGCCATTGGAAATGCATGGCGAGCAATATGCTGAAATAGGCCAAGCCAAATGATCTTTTATCTTTAACAGCTAAGTCCGTTGGCCACATAAAACAAATTTGACCAATTAAATAATGATAATAAGAGCCGCTCTGGAATTTTTCGTTTTGCCATCACTAGCCGAATACTAAACTGAGCATGAATTCCCTCACCATACACGAGATGTCCAAAGTTAGGTAGGTAATGCGTTGTATTGTATTGTAAAGAGTTGAGTCCAAATTTAGTCGCGTAAGTAGAAAACAATAAGTGTATTTGATTTTGTTATCGTGTTTTGTTCTGATGTTTGTTAGTTCAAACTAAAGCCTTCATTTCCGATATACACCAGAACAAAACACAATCACAAAATCAAATACACTTATTGTTATCTACTTACGCGACTAAATTTTAAACTAAAGCCTTCAATTTAGTTTTTTTTAGCTTTAGTTTTACTCGGTGACACTGGATTAACCCAATTTCGCCGAAGTTACGAGTATCTAATAGAAATATGAGGAAACCCACATCACGTAAAAAACGATAACGATTTACGAAATAATACAATATAGATACATCAAAAAAACTTTTCAAATCATAACTCTGATACCCTAAAAAAACTAAACCAAGAAACGAACTTACTGAAAATCAGAAAATTGTAAGAATGCAAAATTATAATATGAAATACACGAACATTTCTCAAGCAACGTCATGGAATAAATTATACATCTGGCAAAAGAAGCGAAGTAGGTAACTGTGGCGGTTTTCTCTAAAGTGCAGATGTACATCGCCACTAATTAAAAAAATCCGCCCGTACCAATGAACATCCCGTCACAACTCTATAGTAAAAAATCCACTAATGGGAATCCTGCCCGGAGCAGATTCTGAACGCACAAATAAGCTAAAATTCCCATTATATGTATAACAACACATTTCATGCAACATAATATATAAAGTATGTTTCGAATAGTGCTAGTACGTATCTCAAGTGCTGTTCGAAGTGCGCCACTTGGTGACGTTGTTGGTTTGGAAAAAATCAGGATAACAGCGATAGCGACAGCAACAAACTGATAAAATATCAATTCTTCGAGTATGATTTTAGATTTTCACGGCCAAAAGTATTATAGTGATTTATATTTGGGGTAATGTGCCGTGATGCACTGCCTCTTTCTTTAGCCAATTTTACACATCTGTCCTGATGATAGATGCTGTTACGCTGTCCGAAACGTTGGCTGAAGAAGGAGGTAGCGCAACACGGTATAATACCTCAAAAATAAATCTGGCAAGTGACAGTGTTACAGTGTCCATCATCAGGTCAGATGTGTAATTGTTAGTGGTGAAATGTGTGCTTAAGTGCTTAGAAGCGATACCGTGTTGCCAGCTCCACTACACAACGTGCTTGTATTACAGTGTTTACTTGAAACATTTACTTGAAACCGACCATTTCTTTGGATTTTTCCCTGAAGTCCTGGGAAGACCCAAAATTACAGAGGCAATTGAAATTCATAAAAATCCTTTTAACATTATTAGAGATAACGGAGCTATGCTCAATAGTTCTTGGTATCCATTAATTGACGGCTACACAAAAGCCAAACGCAGAAAACCATTTTGAAGTATACTGTTAACCGGCTCGTAGTGGAATAGAGCTGGCAACAAGGTATCGCTTCTAATTACTTAGCACACATTTCACCTCTAACAATTACACTTCTGCCCTGATGATGGACACTGTAATGTTGTCCGAAACGTTGGTTAAAGGAGGAGGTAGCGCAACACGGCTTAACACCCCAAAAATAAATAACAAAAACACTATAAACCTATTAAAATTTCTCAGATATCACAGCTCTAATGCGCTTTAGCCATTTTTCCTTTCCAGCTTCGATATAATTTAACCAAAATTTTAATTCAGAGTGTTGATGTCTTCCCTGTGCTTGTTGCTGCTAAAAAGGTCATAGAAGATTATGGAGGTGTACATCTGCTTTATATTTCATGAAAGGAAATAATAATATTCAAGGTTTGCTAGCGAAGCAAGGTTAATGCGATATTATATATATTTCAGAGTGTAATATCTTTCCACCCAGCAGTGTATCTGCTGCTGCCACATTGCCACATGGAAAAGGTTCCTCGCGTAAGCAAATTTATAACTGTCGTAGGAAGGCGCAATCATATTGGAATTTGAGTTTTGTATTCTTATGTTTCCTATTCCTATTTTATTATATTATCTTGGTAGAGCTTCTGGGAGGAATGCAGATCCCGCCAATGTGGGGGATTTTAATAAAAATGCACTTTCTAGATGAGAAAAGTGTGGAAAAGTTGAATAAAAAAGAAATTAAGGTGCGCTTGGCAAAATTGAGGGAGATACAGCCGTTTAAAGAATGAATAAAATGACACTTCGTGAACTTAAACTACGCCATTTTGTTACTATTATGTTGGTAACTCAGACTTGCTATTAACGAAGGTTGATACGATTGTAGCCGACTTCATGTGATAGATGAGACGCGTAATTATGAAATTTTTCTAGCGGACTTTTTTTCAACGATTTTGTTACCTTGTTTATCACCTTCCAAATTAAAGTAACCTAACCTAAGACTACGCTAAACATGGTTTGTGTAACATGGTTTGTGCCCCTTTATAACGCCTACTCGCGTCATCGCAAGAAAAACATCCCAGTTTTCAAATAGTTTAGCGGCTACGCTAGGTTTGTGTAACATGGTTTACGTAACATGGTTTGTGCCCCTTTATAACGCCTACTCGCGTCAACGCAAGAAAAACATCCCAGTTTTCAAGTAGTTTAGCGGCTACGCCAGGTTTGTGTAACATGGTTTGTGACCATTATTAATTCTGTTTTTCAGAATTACGCGCCTTATTATATATCACACGAAGTTGGCTACAATCGTATCAACCTTCGTTAATAGCAAGTCTGAGATACCAACATAATAGTAACAAAATGGCGTAGTATAAGTTCACGAAGTGTCATTTTATTCATTCTTTAAACGGCTGTATCTCCCTCAATTTTGTCAAGGGCACCTTAATTTCTTTTTTATTCAACTTTTCCACACTTTTCTCATCTAGAAAGTGCATTTTTATTAAAATCCCCCACATTGGCGGGATCTGCATTTCACCCCAGCTTCTAATAATTTTTGTGCTTACATTCTTGAATTTTCTATTTCTACTTGTTTATATTTCAATAATAAAATTCTTACACATGTAATTAATTCTGCTTTAAGCAGAGAAATGTCAAAAATAGATCTATCGCAGGAAAGCACAATGATGTTTGAAAGTATTATTCTTTTGTTTGAAGGGATTTAAATTTTAGTTTTTTTTTTAGGAGAGTTGGTTTTTTCGCAGGGCAACGGGTTTCTACCTGACAAACCACCGTCCTGAGAAAATGAGCTGTAAAAAAATACTTTATAGCTCATTTTCTCAGGACAGTTTGTCAGATGAAGCTTTGTTGTCTTGAATGAATATTTCGTCATTTTAATAATGTTATTTTTAAGAATCAGTTAATGATGAATGTAAGTAAATTTAAAGTCATGGTATTTGAAAGAGAGAGCACGAAAACAGTGTGCAATATAGTTGAGAATGATGAATACTTGGAGCAGGTGGATGAGTTTCTGTATCTGGGAAGTATGTTTACGAGAGATGGGAAGGCTGAAAGAGTTATTAAAAGAAGGGTAAATGCAGGAGGACTGAACGCGGTTGGGGCTAATAAAAAAACAGTCAAAAGAAGCGAAGCTAGCAGTCCACAATGGAGTCCCTGATGTATGGCAGTGAGGCATGAAACTGGCAGAGGAAGCATAAATGCTGTTGAAATTAGATCCTTGAGGCGGATGTGTGGTAAAGGCATGTATGATCGTGTAAGAAATGTGGATATCCGCAAAGAATGAAAGGCTGATGTAAGCATAATGAATAATATTAAGAAAGCGACCCTCAGATGGTTTGGGCGAATGAAAGAAGAAAATATTGTGAGAAGAATATATGACGCAAATGTGAATGGAAGTCGGGGACGCCCGAAGAAGACATGGCACGATCAAGTGAATCAGATACTTGTCAAAAGTCAGAATAATAGAAGAGTACGCACGAGACGATGTAAGAATGTGAGTGAGGCGTGGAGTGTGTGCCAAGACTGAGTTGTTTCGTGGTCCGTCCTCTCTGTCTACCCCTGCGGGAAACGGCGTGATGGTTAGTTAGTTAGTTTATTTTTAAACTAATATTTTACACTAATGAATTGGGTAGGGTTGTAATGGTCGCGCCTTTTTTTTAGTTTTCTCTATTCTCGTCTGTAGAATGCGACGTGACAAGTCCGCATCGAAATAAAAGGAGACAAATATTGGCATATCGGCCGAGCTGTTGAACACAAGAACGAGTCGTAGAAGTGATTCGTTCTCATATGAAAATATCGACTGTTTGCGAATTTTGGCGAATTTCGCAAATGCACCGTTCCCGAAGTGATCAACGATGCAAGTTCATTGGAGCATCTTCTATTGAACCAGGGTCGCTTATTCCTACCTAACTCCTGTGCTCTAAAGATTGTATGTAATCCGTTTGTTGAGAAGGGAAGATGGACCGAATAGTTTATTTATTTTATTGAGGTTCTCCATAAAACAGTTATACACTAAAAATTTATGGAGAAGATTACATACAGATTGGAATATAGAGGTACATCTGACATCGGTAGGTATACAAGTTATATATCGGTAGGGGTACATCGGTAGGTATACAAGTTAGCTTTGAACTTTTTAATATTTTTGACGTTATATTATTTACTTTGAAACCGAAGGTCAATAATATATATTCGAGTTCAATATAAACATCGTAAATATATTTACACTAAATTTATTATTTTATCGTATCAGCTATTATGAAACGTAATATCTTACGATTAATGTTACTATACGTGACTACAGGTGTAGGGGGAGGGGGGGGGGGGGTAGATAAGGTTTTACCAACTACACTGAAGGAAAAACCAATAGAAGTTCATGAAGTCTTGGGGGCGGATCCGTTTGCCCACCTTTTGCGTGGCGGGTCGGACCGGGAGAGACTGGTTGAGGGAGACTTATCTTTGACCTCTCCAGCTAGACTTTCATGAGCCATCGCCTTACACTACGGTGGCAGGGTTGGATTCATACGTCCTTCACTTATGAACACATTGACCCCCATATTCCTACCCACTCATCCATACCCTTTTCCATCTCAGAATTTCCTCTCCTTCCTTTCCCTAAAAAGACCCTCCACGCACCATCTTCAAAGAAGACAGGAACCACAAGGGATTTTTTCCCTCAGGGCCTCCTTCGTGGAGCTAATGTAAAAAAATGGCATTTCTACAGCCCAGTAGTCGAAATGTCTTGTAGAAATTAATGATATCAGTTTTATTTCTAGTCGGTATTTATAAATCACCGTTCTTGATATTATGTGTTCACTGGTTTTAACGGATATATACTTAATATACACATACACATACACAACTAACTATCAATCACACTCACTTACCAATAAGATGCATTATTCAGGCAAAAAGTTTGGAGGTATTGTATATGTATTCGCTGATTCTCTTTACATTCTAAAATGCAATTTAAACCAACACTTTGTGGAATCCTACAAATTATTGTAACATGGGTATAATATATTTAACGATTTTATTTGTTATTGTAATGTTTATATTATATTTTGTTCTATGTTATTGTTAAATATTGCATTGTTTAAAATATTTCACGGTTTTCCACAAGATTATACAAGTGGGTTTTTTTTCTTTAAAATCTACTTGAATATTCTTAAAAGTTTTTTCACTTGTATAACTTTTGGTATAAATTCTATCTATGTGTAATTCTCGATATCTTAAATATTATTTTCTAATCTATGTAAAAGCCCCTACGGGCGTATAACAACAATAAATAAATAAATAAATATAGCATTTTTATCAACCAGTGTTTAATTCTTTCGTGATATTCTTCCTTAAAAGATAACAGAATAAGGTGCGACATCTTATCATTTTGTCAAAATTTTTAAGTTGCACAAATATTAAGTTATCAGTAAACAATTGATTTGTGATATGTTATGTCACCAGATTCAACAAATTCAACAAGACCGAAATCAACAAATACAAATCTCTTCTTCAAACGCACCAAACTTATTTTGTGGCACCACTTTAATATAACATTAATAGATATTAGTTTTAACTACGTTCATTATGTTTAACCAACATGTTTTGTAAGCAATGCTTACTTCGTCTTTTTGTGAAATCCTGATGAAGCAATAAGCATTGCTTACGAAAGCCTTTCAGTCTGTAACTAATTACAACAATAGACGGACTTAAAGCTATCAATGGATAATGGGGTATAATAAGGCATAATTACAAGGATAACAAGTTTAATAACGGGTCATTAAAAAAATATTTTTTGATTACTTATAATATTTAATTAAGTAGGTATGTATTTTTGAAAAAATGTTAACAGTGAATAACGAGACAAAACCGGAAATATATCATTTTTAAATCAAATTTTAGACGTATTGATTCTTTTCCACAAAAAATTATAAACGCATTTCAAAAGATGTTTTATTGTTTTTTTACCTAGCATTCGCATATTTTAAATTTTGAGAAAAAATGTTTAATTTTAGTAAAATAAGGTTACACCATAGGTCGTTCACAGATTTTTTAAATTTTCAAACAAAATTTTGTATTATACAACACACATTTCAAATCATATAAGCAATCATGCTGTAAAATAAATCAATAATTATCTGCGAAAGCTATGTTTCAGAACTTTAATTTTAACAATTATTATAAGCAATAATTATTAGCCTGAAACACTCATCAACATTGAAAAATCTTCCGAGAAAAGATACTTGCCGCCAACGGGACTTGAACCCGTGTCCTTCTGATTGCCGGTCAGCTGCTCTTGACCACTGAGCTATGGGGGCTTATCAAATACCCGCCAAATAATTCAATATATACTGGTGTTTCATTCAACAATTACTGCTTATTATATTTTTAACACCTGAAAAAGTGGTCAAGAGCAGCTGACCGGCAATCAGAACGACACGGGTTCAAGTCCCGTTGGCGGCAAGTATCTTTTCTCGGAAGATTTTTCAATGTTGATGAGTGTTTCAGGCTAATAATTATTGCTTATAATAATTGTTACCCTTTGTGCTATGCATAAAAATCTTGTCTAAACGTTAGTTTATAAATTAAAAATAATAACTTTAATTTTAGTTTAAATAAAATCATTTAAAAAAAGATCCGCACTCGTGTTTTGTGACGAAAATACTTCAGTTTGTCTGTTTGTTTACGGTCTTACAAACTAATATATTTAAGGTTTTTATACATTCTTATTTTGATTGGATATTATTGAAAAATTATAAATACCTAAGTTTAAAAAATAATAACAAAAAGTACATAATTTTAATAGTATTATCATCACGCCTTTCAGCATTTTTGAATGTAGGTATAAATTAAAGCAAATTTTAATAAAATAAAATCTGTGGAATGATTTGTCGGCATCTGTGTTTCCTCCTTCCTACAACATGGGTCTCTTCAAGACCAATGTTCATTCCTTCCTCTCCTCAAAAAGACCCTCCACACAGCATCTCAGATGACATAGGCCCTGAGGGAAATCATTTTCCTCAGGGCCTCCTGTGTGGAGTTAATGTAAAACAAAAAAATCAATATAGAGTTATTATTTAAAAAATCTGATACGGAGAATAATTAATCTTTCTCATTGGAACCGCCCTGCATGATCTTAAGAACATCTTTCTACGAAACACGATTCTCGGCCGCTGGCTGGTTAACGGCCCTTAATATGAATTTAAAGGGGGGAAGGGGGCAGGGTACGGAGAAGGCAAGAGAGGGAGCAGCGGACATCTCCAGACAAAGTGGTGAAAAAAAAATTATGAAAAAAAGAGATGCCGGATGGGGATCCTACACATTTGTTCTCTCGGCTACTAGCCGGTGAAGCTGATATGTTTTAAGTTTTATAGGTTAACATTTCTAAAATATTTCCATTTGAGAAAATACTAAAGGATTTTCGTTTAAATATTCTTAGGACACGAAAGCAGAAAGGGTTGAGCTTCGACCTACATAAATATTCACCTGCGGCGCCTTTTCACGTGGCTTTCACCCACGCCACACACATTACACACAATTAAGTATGTTGGGCATCAAGGGTAATCTATTAAGTTGGATTGATAGTTATCTTAGTAAAAGAGAGCTATGTGTGAAAATAAAATCTGTGGAATCTTACGTTTTCGAAGCCACAAGTGGGGTTCCTCAGGGGTCTCACCTGGGACCAATTCTTTTTTTGTTATTTATTAATGATATTGTTAGCATATTTAAAGATGTGGAAGTTCTTCTCTTCGCAGATGACTTGAAAATATATAAAACAATACGTAGTTTAGACGATTGTTATACTTTGCAACTTAATTTAAATAAACTATATCGTTGGTGCATCATTAACTCTCTGTTTCTTAATATTAAAAAATGTCAGGTCATTCGTTTTTGTAAAATACGAAATCATATAATTTATGTATATTCGCTAAATAACGTAAAATTGACAGCTGTCACTCAAATCAGGGACTTGGGTGTTATATTTGATGAACAGTTAACATTCAATCCGCATGTAAATGAAATCACAAATAAAGCCTTAAAAATGCTTGGTTTTATATGTAGAACCGCATGCGACTTCAAGTCATTAGAATGTTTGAAAACACTGTACACATCTTTAGTAAGAAGTCAAGTAGAGTATAATTCGCCTATTTGGTCCCCTTTTTATAAAATACATTCCAACAATATTGAAAGGGTACAACACAAATTTCTACGATTTATTAACTTTAAACTAAATATTCCAATCCAAAATATAAATTATATCCAGCTGATGCACCAACTAAATTTGATTACGCTGTCAGATAGGCGAATTATCTCCGACCTTGTTCTACTAAATAAAATTATTAATTATAGAATCGACAGCCCTGAAATTCTGGCCACAATAAAATTATTTGTACCTTCCAAAAATACGAGACAAAATTCCACGTTTTTCTGTGACAATTTCAAAACAAATTATCAAGCGCACATATCCCTAAATCGAATACAAAATTTTGGTAATAAATTTGGTAATGTCGTTGATATATTTAGAGATTCCGTAGCAGTGCTTAAACGAAATCTACATAAACACTTTGCTGAAATGTATGACTTCACCATTCCATAGTGAAAAACCCTTTTTAGCTTCTATTTATTTCACTCTTTTCTTTTAGACTTTTAAACTTTAATATATATATGTAACTTTACAAATTAATATTGTAATTTAATTTATATTTCGATTATGCTTAAGTCCCTACTAATGCTGATTAATTTCAATCCCGTTATTTTTGTTTGTAAGTACAAAAAAAAAACTGTTCTCCATAATGGTATTCTATATTATTTGTAAAATATTTATGTAGGTACTACACATATAATAATTATTTTATTCATATATATACTTAAACTTTTATATGCCATATAGTTAATGTAATAATACTAATAACAATGTATGTAAAAGCCCAATGGGCGTTTAAATAAATAAATAAATAAATAAATAAATTACACATACATTACACATTGGTGAAATCATGGAAAAAATTATCTCTTCACTTACTACTGTTGTGGATGCCATAGTTCTACAGGCTCCTAGGTTATTGATAGATAGGTATTAATGTGCGGTATTCGCAATTTTTATCTATGTAGGTAACATACCCACTTAAAAAAAATTATAAGCTATTAATTTTTATTTGACTTTCCAAATTAAAAAGAATATTTTCATAGGTAGATTCATATTCAGTTTTTCTTTGATTGGTTCTCTCTGGCAGAGCCAGATTATAATTTGGGCCCTCATTTCAAACACAAACTCAGAAATTGCAAAAAATGAGTTCGTACGCTATGTTTACTTCTTCAAACTTAGCAAATTCACTTTGTAGCATCATTTTTAATTAAATGAAAACAAATTACCTTGTATAACACGACTATATAATCTGCATATATTTTGGACATGTTTAATAAGGATAAGAGGTAAATATGTATTTGATATGATACATATTAATGTCTTATCTTGACGAAGAAAACTTTGTTTTGAAACAGGTCGAAAATATAAATTATAAGGTGGTGTTCTACATAGTAATTTGTTTTTATTTAATTAGTATACTACGGTTTATTCGTGTAATACATAATTTAAAATTTTAATATAAATCGGTATTTAGATTTTTTCAAGGGGTTTAAAGTTTTAATTGCTGTTGTATCTACAAACCACGATTAGGTGGTAAAGCACTGGCTTGCACCAATCATTTAAAAAAAATGTATAGAAAAATTGTGGTTTGTTATTTCTCTGTGTTAGCCAATGGAGCGACAGCGCAATTTAAAACTTTTTTCTCGGATTGCGCGAGATTTTTTGGTGACCATTTTGAATATTTTCCGCATTAAATATTTTTCATATTAAAAAAAAAACATCCCTTTGAATTTTAATATGGAGATGTACAAACTATAGGTATGTGGTTCTATATATCCAATAAATTCACCTATCGTTTGTCGATTATCACATATTCGTAGGATTTATGAAAAGTGTATATAATCAAATCATAACTTCTACTTAATTACTAACAAATAAGGACAAATTTGCCAAAATTGCTAGCAAAGCAATCCGAGGTATTTTAAATAGTGTTATATTGTTGCAAAAAGCACTCCAGTGGATAATGGCTTTTAAATGGTTTTTGGTATTACGGCAAGTAAATGATTATTTTTCCAGTTTCAATTTTTACTCACTTTCAGTCATTTTCTTGAAAAAAAAAACGTAAAAAATCACTTCGAGTTGTAGAAAGATTATGATGGCATGAAGATGTCTTACCTGCGGTATGCTGCAGACGAAGGACACTCCCCAGGCGAAAGAGAGCATCATCCTGCCCCTCCTCCGGGCGTCCGTCACCCGCAGGGGATGGAGGACGGCGAAGTAACGGTCCAGGGACACGCACACCAGCACGTTGGAGGAGAGATACAGCCCGAAGGCTCGGAGGAACAGAAAGGCTTTGCAGGCGAGGTTTCCGGCCATCCATCGCACCGTGATTCTCCAGCCGATCTAAAATAAATATTCACCATTAGTGATGACCACATCATTCAATTTGAAAAATATATTTTTAACAAACGACAAGTGTGCAGTTCACACACGGTAGAAGCGAAACCTTCAGAAAACTAAAACAGACAAGAGTTGGGAGGCTACAAAGCACCGCACAAAGAGAAGACCGATCATTGCAGTCTAATTCATATAAAGGTATGTGTCTCTCTTTAGTTTCATCGCGTTTCAAATCACAACGGCGCTAAAGAAGTTTTCAATTAAAAAAGGGTTATTTGGTATAAAATCAGATAAGAACACGAGAATCTAAACCTAAAACAACCCGACAAAAGCCATTAACCCCAACAAAAACAGATTGGACGTACGATTAAATTTTACTTTTTATGTGTTCCTTTTTGTACAACACCCTCCGAATGAAATTAAAAAACTTGCCAATAATTCAGCCCATAAAAAATTATACCGATTTTTAAGACGGCAAGGAGTAATAAAGTAGCAACCCTGAAACCATGCCCCCCCCCCCCCCCCCGGTGACTACAAACCTAAGCCCCCCGCCGCTCATTTGTACGAAGCGTGGTATTTTGAAGACACCCCCCCCCCTGAACGGGTCACGTAGTATGAGTACGATCCCTTATATGAATTTGCCTTAAAAAACTAATTGAATCCATACGTAATATTTTTAAAAACAATGTTAAATATAACGGGGTGCCCCAGTCCAATAAGTAGAGTTTTCCTATAATTGTCAAAATAAATTAATAATTTATTCAAACTGTATTAATATGAATTATATACTAAACTAACGCAGGTTGTTTTTTGATGATTAGGTGCATATGTTAAATGGACAATTTTGTTTCTTTAATATGAATCTGCTTTCGTTTTTGGAAATAAAAGTAAATAAATTTGTGTATTGATGTTACAACGGTGATTAAACAAATTTTTTAAATGCCCTGATCGACGAGCGAGTAAAACCGCGGTATTATGGCTCGTCGGTAAAGCTCGCCGGTGTATCATTGCAATACCCTGGTTTTGTGAGTTGACGAGCCTTGCTCACGGCTCGTCATGTTTGCTTATTTTTTTACTCGGCTCGTCACCGCATGTCGATTACGGCCGGCGAGCCAAGTCGCCAGTTACCAGTTACCAGTTATCTGTTATCGGCGACAGCGCTAGAGGACGGACGTCACATTTTTAATAATGGATCTGCGAACTTACAGTTACGACTTCATAATAGAATTCATAAATGGCTTCCGAAAGTGTCCCTGTTTATGACAAACTAAATCAAGCGAGTATAAAGACAAGGGAAATCTCATTGTAGTAGTCAAACGTTCGTGAGGAGAAATAGCTTCTCGCATTGTAGTGTTTTTCTTTTGTACTATAGGTGTTACGAAAGACAATAATTCGTTATACAATTCTTCAGAAATTCTCAGATAATTTCTGTAATCGAGTGGTTCTGCTGACAATTCTCGAATTAAATGTGTATGCGATAATGCTTGCCTTTTCCCAATCCAACTTTTAACCCAAACTCTCGGGCGTTTTCGCTTTTTTTCTTAATTTCATGGTATGCTGTAATATCAAGATAAAACAAAGCTTCAGACTCCGAACAAGACATGTTTACCTCAATTCAACTACGATACGACTGTTTCACTCGCTAGTCGATCAGCACCAACGAGCCGCGAGTAGACCGACGTTCGCGGTATAGGCTCGTACGTCGATCACCCACTTTACAGAGTTTTTAAATGCCAAGCACTTATTCATGTTGTTGAAAGGAAGTCGGACAGCTAAATCACTTTTTTGTTAATGTAAATAATGGATTAGTTATTAATGCTTCTAACGGCAATAAATGACCAACACAAAAAATGAATCAATAATTAATGATTGTTTGGAATGCCTATTACCAAGAAGGGTGAACAACTACAAACATTAAAGATAATCGATATTCTGAACGCTTTTAAAAGCACAACTCACGTCAGCGGTTATTCCAGGTTTACAGTGGTGATATTTCATCATGTACTATTTACTACTTCTAGTTGTGATATGTTTTTAGTACATAACCTTAAAATGAATGAGCTTACAGGTGAAAAACTCTAAAAGGCTTAAAGCGGCCCCTAGACGTTCAGTGTTTTGCTAAATACACGCTAAACACACGTTGCAATAATATTGTCCAATAATTTAATTTACACTGACACTTTTACCGTCAATAACTCAACATGTCGAAAAGAAATGCATGTATGTTATAGCTTTGAAAAAGAAACAGAAAAAAAAACGCAGATGGGTGAAAGAACGGTTCAAAAAAATAAAAATAAATACTTTCTGCGGATGGACGGCACATTATTGATGAACTCTTGAGAATGGTTATACATAATGTAAAATTCTAAAAAGGGACACTATAATGCGAGATGCTATTCCAGCAAGCAATAACATTACGTTGTTTAGCTATCGGAAACAGATGTTTTATTTTTGAGGATAAATTTTCTCTCTCCTTCTTTACTTGTTTTATCACTCTAGGCCAGGGATGGCGAACCAATGGCACGCGTGCCATTAATGACACGCGTGCCATGACACAATATTTTGGACACGTCCCTGATCAGTGATCCTAAAATTTATTATGCACTACGAAAAAAAGTGTGAAGTGTATAGTAGGTGAACCCGAGTAGGCGAGTGATCCGTACGCTACAGAATGTTCATGTGCGGTGCGCGGTGTGGCGGAGGAAGTGCGGCGCTACCTCATTTGTTTTCGTACGTACAATCTACATGGCGAGGTTCTATTGCTAATGAATGACACATAGTTTCTTTATGCATAATATAATAGTGAATCCAACAAAAACTCAAAAACATTGGCATAATAGGTCCACCACTAAAATGGTTCATCAGCTACATTGAAAATAGACAACAAATTGTAAAAATCAATAATCAAGAAAGTGACAAAGTAGGCAACAGGTATGGAGTACCCCAAGGCAGCGTCTTAGGTCCCATACTGTTTCTCATCTACATTAACAGTCTAACTGAGATAAGCCTAGGGAACATAGAGTACAAAGTTATCAGTTATGCAGATGACACTGTAATTTTATTCAAAGCCCAATCATGGGAAAAAGTCTTCAAAAACACGGAAGCAGGGATGACTGAAGTAAATAAATGGCTAAGAAATAATCTACTGACACTAAATATTTCTAAAACAAAATACTTAACTTTCAGTAAAACATTAGCTGGTCAGCCAGATAGTCGCCCACAACTACATCTTCACCCCTGCACAGTTACCTCATTAACTAACTCACGCTGTGTTTGTGACAAGATTGATTATGCGCAAAATATTAAATATCTCGGTTTAACTGTTGACAATAACTTAAAATGGGATCTCCAAATTAACCTAATTACAAAAAAAATACGGAAACTCTCTTACATCTTCAAAACAATTCGAAACATTATGTCACTTCCTCAGCTAAAAAATATATATTACGCACTCTGTCAAAGTATTCTAATGTATGGTATTTCAGTATGGGGAGCAGCTGCAGAGACTCACCTCAAATCACTTAAAAGTAATCATAAAACAATAATCAGAATTATGTTTAGAAAGCCTTATCAACATCCGACAGAACAGATAATGATCAACAATAACCTATTAGACATAAATAAACTATTCATAAAGAAGATCATCTACAAAAACTGCATAAAAATATCACCACACTTCATAACTCACTCGCAATACACAAGAGCAAACACACACAATCAACTACAAGTACCATATATCAAATCAAATTTTGCAAAAAAACATGAATCTTACTTGGCACCATATATATTCAATAAGTTTGTAGCCCAAACAAAGACCTACGTCGCATCTAATAATTTGAACTGGGTTTTCAAAAGATTTTTAAACTGGTTGAATGTCAAGGAAAGAAGAGAGATAAGTAATATTCTTAATATCTAATATTTTATATTTTCTATTTTCTACTCTATTTTTAAATTCTCTGATTTTCCTCTTATTTTTTATTATTATTTTTACTATAATATATATGTTTCTTTTTTTCTTTGTTTTACCACTTATTTGTTTTTTATGTAATTAGAAATTGTTAGTTACCAGCCTCAGAACAGACTTTGTCTAGTGAGGAGGGTAAGGAAAAAAAATCATGTTGTACATAACTAATAATAAATAAACGCCCGGGTTGCCGGCACTGAATTGAATTGAATTGAATTGAAATTGAATTGAATTTCGATTATATAATTGTATTTTAAAGTTTATTTTGAGTTTTATCTCGATGATTTAAATGTTATTTTACATGGCTAGTTCATCAAAAAAACAAAAAGTAATAAACAGTCAACATCGATGATTAAATACGTTGAAATTCTCATACGAACGCGGCAAGTTACGCGATTGCAAATGTCATTGCTTGGCATAGTAAACCTTTTCAAGAGGGTCAACATCGTTTCCAACGACAACGATAATTTGTTTTGTGTACGTCTGACGTTGGCAATAACTCGCTTAACTATGACCTCATTACACATTTCTTTATAACCAAAGGTTCGCCATCCCTGCTCTAGGCCATCTCGATCATAAACCTATATCTCACTACGATGTTCACTACTTGACTGCGGAGACAGAGATGAACCAATTTTGTGCAATATCACCCACAGACGATTCTACGACAGACGACGAATATTTATCAGATTAGATCATATTGCACGATAAATATCTAACTCCTTTTGATTGACATGATCAACAGACGGTCAATATTATTGTGCGATGTGCATTATTGTGCAATACTTTGACCATAATATTGAACGTCTAGGGGCCGCTTAAAATCTGTGAAAGAAGCCGAAAATGTGTCGGCAGGTCCCACGTAAAACTCATGGACGAAAAGCTATAGGGTCATGAAGCTTGCTGTATATGCGAGCTGAAAATAGTTTTCAGTTCAACTATTTCCACTCGCAACGTCAAAGTTTTCAGTTCAAATATTTCAGTCAATTTGCAGATAACCTCAATTTTTTTATAGAATTTGGTGAACTCCAAAATGTTGGGCCACATTGTTCGATTATGAGGAAAAATATGGCAAAAAGAGTTCAACCCCAGACTTAGTTCATCACTCTCGGTCAAAGTTGGGTAAGTTTTAAGTAGTTTTCATCAAATATATTTACTGAAGACTCCATATATTATTATATATTTATATTAGAAACTATAAATATCTCGAAACCCAATAACGCAACACTTATAAAAATGTGTAAATTTGTCGCAAATGTTCAAAAACAACTAAATATTTTTAATTTTGTACAGGTATCTAACAAAATCAAACAAAAAGGTGTAACCAAATACTATTTGGATACACTCTTAAAACGCATAATTAACAAAAACAAAATTACAATAAAAAAGAATATTAAAATTACCGGAAATTGAAAATAATACATTTAAAAAGAAATCCATTATTACTAATTATTTTGGGATTTTCGTTCCTTTGGCCATACCGTCCTACCGTCAAATGTCACATTGATAGTAAATAGTATAGTAATAGTTCTTCTATCAATATTCAATGTGGCCTCAAACTATGTAGACTAATAATGATCCGTATGAACGAATCGCCATTATTTTATATTTCCGGTAATTTTAATAATTTTTTATACGATAATTTAGTTTTCCATCGTTCAAAATTTATTAAGGTTTCAATATACAGGGTGTCCGGGGGTAAAGTGCATTAACTTCGGGAGGTGATTCTACATGAGTAAAAAAGATAAATAATTTTTTTCTAAATTCCAACTTTTAGGGGTACTCTTGTGGTAAATAGATAAAATTAGACCGGTCTGGGCGGCCAGCCTTATATTTTCCGCTGTTACGATACGGGCCGATCACAACCATGCGATGTTGCAACAATCGCGCCCGGCAAGCTCACAGCAAGTAAGATCGTACCTCATACTAAGGATTTTTAGTAGGTACGTCTTTTTGTATGGGAAAATAATGTTGGAATTTCGGAAAAAGTTGTTAATCTTTCATACTCCTACCATCATGTAGAATCACCTCCCGAAGTTAATGCACTTTACCCCCTGACACCTGTATATAGACGCGCTCTAGCAATCTCACAGTGGTAAGCCTAAATCAAGTCAATTGTTGAGTTTTCAATTTTGCATTGGTTTTTAGTTTCTAAGTTCTAAGTTTTTTCTACTGTTTTGGTACTAAGCTATCATACGTCGCGTAAGATCGTGTGCTACTTACTCTAAGTAAATTGCATTCAAAAAGTGCCAGGTTTCCCTCTTGTGGGATGGGATAATTTTTTCATTACTCGGCAAACATTAATAAAAGTCAAAGAATTACATTTCATATACACAAAGTACTTATTATTACCGATTATTATTTAATAAATAAGGGCTCGGATAAATATGTATTTAAAAATTCTAAATATGTACATATGATATGGACTAAAAAATATAAAACATGGAAAAAATATGGAGTATAAAATAAGAATATCTTTCATATTAAACATTGTTTATTGTGAAAAATTACTATGCAGTAACAGTTACATTCAAAGATTTTAAAAAGATAGCAAAATTTTCAGGCAATTCAAAATAAAAAAAATATTCATCTTCCTCTAATTATTAAATTGATTGCAGTACACAATCACATACTTTTTTTAAATTATTGGAATTAAAACTTTGTCGATTTAATCTAAATACAGTCTTATATTGGCTGAAAGATCTTTCCACGTCACATAATGTAATAGGAGCGTACTTAAAGATGCCTAGTTCCGAAATTGTGTAAGGCACGTCTGCAGTACCGATTGGCTTGGGAAATCTTCGACATATTTTTCCAATTTGAAACGCAAAGGTTGTTTATCCTTGGGCATTTTGAAATTAAACTGATAGGTACCTAGACAGTACGTAGTAGGTGACTTGAGTACGTAAAAATAAAATGACGTGCAAGCAACATTGCAGGAACGTCGCTCGTCGTTGGTGATCGCCGGCTTACTGTCAGTGTCAGTTGTCAGTGTGGCGCCCGTCCGCCCGCGCACCGCCCGCATTGGCCTCTCGGCGCCGCGCCACCGCGCGGAGAGGAAGAGAATCAAAAATCAAATTACGATGAATAATTCGCGAGAGAAATGAAACACGTGCGGCCGTGTGGTGGCGAGAATGCAAACAAGTTAAATTATATCAATTTTTGTGAACTAACTCATGTTTTATGATATAAAAATCGAAAATATGGATGATTGTGACATTTTTTTTGTATAATATGGAAAATAAAAATTAGTTTTTCACAATCTATATATGATAGTCTAGGTAGAGAACTCATACGACACCGAAAATTGTGTAAGTTAAAAATATGTATTTACATATTAATCCGGGCCCTTTATAAATAATTCAATTGTTTTCCGCCTGATGATTTAATGCATCATTAAAAATAATTCGTGTAGAAGCCAATATTGGCACAATTATAGGGGAAGGTGTCCTTAACAACATACTAAAAATATCGGCGGTGGGGGTGGAGCTAAGGGTGGGGGGGGGGGTCTCTAAAAGTCCCTTTTTCAGTTTTTTGTTAATAACTTAAAAACTAGTACCTCCAGTGAAAAAAATATTTTTTCCTTAAATTATCTATGTAAAATTCTCTACAAAAAAGGTTCTATAAACTTTTTTATTAGGATCAGTGCTTAAGGAGATATGGAGGAGGGAAAATGTCAAACTTAAAAAAAAAAGTTTTTATTGTTTAAAATGGAAGAGAAGAGAGAGATCTTGACTATGCTGATCAGCATGGAGGAACTTTTTTCACTAGAGGCAGTAGTTTTTGAGTTATTAACGAAAAACTGAAAAAAGGGACCTTTAGAGACCCCCACCACTCCACCCCCACCCCCCGATATTTTTAGAATGTTGTTAAGGATACCTTCCCCTACAATTGAGCCAAAATTGGCTTCTACATGAATTATTTCCCCTATTCGGTCTTTTTGGTCGTCGTGACCTGGTTTTTTTTTTTTACAGTGAATACCGCACAAGAATCTCAACAGCTCCCGTCTGGAGCCAGTGAGACTATGGCATCCCCAATTGGGGTATGTTGTGAGGCTTAAGGTAGTGGGGAGGGGAAGGAGGTGGGGAAGAGGAAGGTTGGGAAGTACCTGGCTATTCAGATCTGGTCACTAAACACGGCTAAAGCCATTTTCAAGCAACGTTTCAATTCTGAATGGTGGTCTTACACCAGGGCGATACTGATAGTATCTTCCACTCTGGAACATGCCGCAAATATACTATATATTATTTTAAATGAATTAATTGTGAAATAACACAAATTAATCAAATGAAATTTATTTGCGCATGCCGGGTTCGAACCCGCGACCTCCGGATTGTGAGTCAAGAGTCTTACCCACTGGACTATTACATATCAGCAGCAACAACGAGTACAACGACAATCACCGCCATTTGCAAACTGTCGTACTATGTATCACTGTACCTCGATCACGTGACACCTAAAAATCTATCAGGCACTGATGTCTGATACTCAAGTCAGCCTTGAGGTAGTATTCGACGGAACTTTTAAATACGAAAACGCTGCCCGGTTCTGCCATTTATTGGAGAGAAAACTTCTTTACGTTGCGATTTGAAACTCTACGAAACGAAAATTAGCGAAACTAAAAAGAGACAAACACATACATCTATAGGATTTAGCCTGCAAGAGAATGGGTAGTATAATCAGTTTCCTCTTTGGGCTGTGCTTCGTGGGCTATCGGTCTCCTCTTTGTGCGGTGCTTCGTAGTCTCCCCACTCTTTTCTACTTTAGTTTTGTGAAAGTTTCACTTCTACCACGTGTAAATTGCACACTCTGCTTTTTTATACGCACATATCCTGAATGTCTATGTTTGTCATACATGAACAAAGTTTCAATTAAGAATTAACTGGAAACATAAGACTTTTTCTTACTGGCCACATTTTATTTAAGTTTTTTTTTATTGTCATTATTTAAAATGTTTTTGGTAACTGTGCGGATTAATAATGTCTAATGTCAAGTAAATATTTCTCCCATAAGGTGTCCAAGACAAATTTTAAAATAAAATCATGTATTAAAAACAAAAAGATTAGTGCATTGTTTACAGGTAACCATGGTAGTTGCTCACGACCTGTCAAGTTTTGTTGTGTTTTGGCATATCAGATCAGGAAAATATCGATTTGTTCAGGAGGTTGATTGCGATTGCGTCGACAACTGATTTTTTTTACTTTTTCAGTTTCAGGTGAACCTCGGACTCTCGGAGTACCTATTATGTTGTCGATAAATATGAAACGTAGAATGTGGCAAACGCTCGAAAATGCTAAACATGTCACCTCCAACTCAATAGCAACTCTCCGAGGGAGGGCTACTTGGACGTAGGTTCTGCTACGGTGTCATTTTATAAGTGTGACACCTCCTTAAGAACACAATATTCATTAAATCAATATTTTGGTGGGAGTCGCGGGATATTAAAGGCATCGATTTTATGTATTTCGTTATCTATTTGGGCCACACGTATTCTATTTCCACACTAAACGCGAGAGTGACAACACCTACGGCAGATAAAATAGTTCGGATAATTGTGCTCGTATATTTCCATATTTTGAATGCTGCAACAATAAGTCACTTATCAATACCTTGTCAACGTTACAGCTTGATAAGTACATATTCAGGAAACGTAATTCATATGTAATTGATTCGTGATGTAGCTAGGCTAAACATCGCCGTAAATTTTGACACCGTTCGTATTTATCTCTCGCGGCTGGATTGATGTGCTATCGACTTTTACAAGTTTTATCATGAGGCTTATATAATTTAGAGTTCAGATTAAATTCAATTGGTATTTTGTAAACGTGCAATGTTTTTATGACAAGTTTTGTGTTTAAAAGTGTAAATATTAAAAATAATGCCATGAAGTTTAAAAAGAAGATAGTAGCAAGTGTAATTGTCTTCATTTACGTCTTTGCCGTTCTCATTCTGTTTAGTTTTGTAGAAAATACATTCAATAGAAATAAACCTCTAATTTATCAATATAAACAGAGTGAAATGATCAATATCAAAACCATATTGTTTTGGCACCCTTTCTTTAGTGATCGAGATTATAATTTTGGTTTCGGTAACACGCCCTTCTTTTATAATGGGTGTGAAGTGACAGACTGTTACACGACAGAAAATAAGATGATGTTAAGTGTGGATCAATTCGACGCTATTATTTTTCATGGACCATATCTCCACTCGTCAGACTTTCCTAAACTGCGTTCTCCTCATCAGATTTACGTTTACTTCAATATGGAGTCGCCGCAGAATCACCCGGTGGAAGCTCACCTGAACGAAATGTTCAATCTGACTATGACGTACAGATTGGACTCAGATATTCAGCTGCATTACTTCCAAATGGCGGATTTAAGTAATAACATAATCTCTCACTCGGATCCTGATTGGGTGGAGCCTTTCTTCGACCGTTCAGTGGTAAACCAATCTGCTATGGAATCCAAGAAGAAACCTGTTGCGTGGTTTTCATCCAACTGCAACTCGAAGAATGGGAGGGAAAGTTTCGTGAAAGAACTGCAATTGTACATCACTGTGGATGTGTACGGGTATTGCGGGTATTACAGTTGCCCGAGGACAGATGAAAAAGCCTGTTTCGACATGCTGTCCAGAGATTATTACTTCTACCTGTCTTTCGAGAACTCAAATTGCGTGGATTACATCACGGAAAAGGTTCTGACGGCGTTGGAACACGATGTGGTCCCCGTCATTTTTAGTGGAGTCAACATAACGAGATTTTTACCACCCAGTTCATACATAGACGCGAGGAACATATCTCCATCGGAGCTGGCGAGCAAATTGGACTTTTTGATGAAAAATCCATCTCACTACGCTACTTACTTTTGGTGGAAGGGTTTTTATAAAATTGGGTTGTCAGTTCCACCTTTTTGTGAACTTTGTAAGGTCTTGCACGATAAAAATAATCAGCCTAAAGTATATAAAAACTTACAAGAGTGGTGGCACGGTACTGAGAGAGATCCATCTTGTCGATCATAATCAACAAGTAACATAATAAAACATTTATCCATTTGAAATATTATGCGACTGCCTTATCGATTTAATTTATTCTAGATTGTATGTACTAAAGTACCTGTGCTCTGCAAACAGCAGATTATTGGTTTCAGTTAGACAAATATTGACAATGAATAAAAATGTGTATTCCGTTCTGGTTTTCTTATCTCTGAGTTCGCTATTTGAACTATTTTTTTAACTTATTATTTACAAACCAAAAATATAAATTTACATTTGTCGATAAACCAATTTTTGCTTTTGTATAAACCACCTCACTCCTCAGTCATTTTCCGAGGAGGTGACTAATAATAATCGCCTGAGTGAATATCTTTTTCGTTGTTTTCAAAAATGACTAACAATTAGTTGTTAAGCTAAACACTACAAGTTTTGTGATTCAATTAAATGTGCAAAATACTTTGAGAATTCGTTAGGTTTAGAGTGGAAGGGTAATAAGAGCTCTAACTTAAGTTTTGAGAGAAAAGTGCTCAAAATTTTTAATAATTTATAAGTTTTTACGGGTTAGTGCGATTTTTATTTATTTATTTATTTTTACTGGGTTTTTATAGATGTTTTCACTTACGTGAGAACAATCTAGTTGTAAAAGCCTAATTAATACCAAATAGATACACACAATTACATAAATCTAATCAGATAAATTTGCACACATCTTAACCTTCCCTCAGTCGCAACTAATCTGTGCGATAAATTGATCTGTTATTTTTGTGCCAAAGGGTAAATATCGCCGATCTAGTTATGTTCCTCCTGACTTTTCCTCCTTCCTTACCACTCACAGAGGGTTAGTTTCCATTCGTCTCGAAAAATCCATTTGATCTGTATTTCTGTTTTTTAATCTCACAGTTGAATCGCGCCCGATCGTGTTAGAATTTGCATTGCGCCTGACGGAAGGTTAATAATGATACTCAAATGACAAATAATACAAAGATAGTTAAGAGACACAAGAAACACAAGAGACACAAGATACTCAAGAGACAAAAGAGGCATAAGAGACACAAGAGACACAAGAGATACAAGAAACACAAGAGATAAAAGAGACACAAGAGATACAAGATACACAAGAGACACAATAGACGCAAGAGACACAATAGACACAAGAGACACAAGAGACACAAGAGACAAAAGAGACACAAGAGATACAAGAGACATAAGAGATACAAGAGACACAAGAGACACAAGAGACACAAGAGACACAAGAGACACAAGAGACACAAGAGACACAAGAGACACAAGAGATACAAGAGACACAAGAGACACAAGAGACTCAAGAAACACAAGAGACACAAGAGACACAAGAGAAGCAAGAGACACAAGAGACACAAGAGAACCAAGAGACACGAGAGACACAAGAGACATAAGAGACAAAAAAGACACGAGAGATACGATAGACACGGATAGAGACGCAAGTGTTCCGTAATATAATTAGCTCAACATATGTTTAACAACAACAGAACATTTTTTCTGAATTCGCTTAAATATCTTCTTCAGCACACTCCATGGTCATTACAATAACTTCACAATTATTACACAAATATTATTAACGTTACATTTGGGTCAGGGGTTTAAAAGAGTTGATTTTATTTTTCAATGCATTCAGGTGAAACATGCTATGTCGTCTAAAACAATGGGAACATTTTTTAGTATTGTTGAAACATAATGTAACAACAAAGTGGCCGTTAATTATTTTATTTAAACATATTAATTAGATCAGTCAATTGCCTTTAATTTTAAATGCATACATCTTAAAGTATTCAAGATGTACTTCGCATGATATAAGATGCATTTTTTAACCCGATTCTATATTTTTTTCATATTTGCTGTAATGTTGATTCCGAACAGTGCTTCCATATTCAAGTTTCCTTCTAATTAAAGAGTGTAAAGGGTTAGAAGGGATTGTGGATCTTTGAAAGATTTACGTATTTTATGAATAAATCCCATCATTTCAAGTGATTTGAACTCAGCGATGTGATAACTAGATCTCCTATGGAAGACTTTTAAGAATGGTATTGTTAATAACAGGAAAAATCCTGTTGAAGGTGCAACATTTTTCATCATTTAAGTGCATACCATTGACTGTTTACTAGTTGAGTACTTGAATTTCATTTGGAAGCAGTTGAGTATTATTATTGAAATATTTAGAAATTTATCTTTTTAACTTAAAGTAATTAAAACATATAACATATTGTAGATGATATTGCTGTACCTGAAGAAACAATTGGCGCTACTATTTTTTTTTTAAATTATTAGCATCCAATTTGGGGGCTTTCACTTATTTTACTGGGAAATTATACAAAATTAGTCAGTTCTTAAAGGTTCCATGTACTTTTTATATGTTATAACCATTTTAATTAATCCCAAAATGTTATTTTCGATAGTCCTTTTTACTACTTTCTAATAATTGCTATTCAATAAACCTACTTTTTAGCATCAAATTGTTTGCTATGTTTACAGAACATTTACTTAAATAAATAGAGAAAATAATTAAATGAATAGTTATTAAAGCGAACAAGCAATCATTACATTTTAAAATTATATAAAGGTACATATTTCGACTACCATCATACGGGTCCGTGTGTACCTTAGTGTGGCAGTCGAAAAACTTGGAAAAGTGTTTATCTGAAAAAATATATGTTTATGAATAAAGAAAAAATAAAAATAAAAGAGCTGCTCGTCGCCAACGGACCTTGACTTCAGCAGACATTGCCCTTCCAGGAGTGACTCACAAACTTATTATAAAGAGAACAAGGGAACTCAAGACTGAAAAACAGTACCAATATTTATGAACACGAAACTTTAACATTTTTATAATAAAAAGTGATGGTTCCCGGTGATATGTATTTCTTCCGAAGCAAACCTGAAGAAAACCTCTTGCTCATGCTTTTTCAATGTGATTTGAAACCATTATGGATGGTAACATTATACGAACTAATTTATACTATTTTTGTTTTATTTGCTAAAATTATGTACAAATAATGCTAAATTTAAAAACAAACAAATGTTTTTTTAATTGAGGTGAAAGTTCAACAAAAAATTTCAGAGGAAATAAATTTAAGCTTCTCCTGTCAAAAATTTTAAAATTTCTGATAATGTTTGAAATAATTAGTAACAACAATTTTAAAGGATTTCTATTAACGGCCAGTAGTACCTCGGCAGGCGCACGATCATCAGAGCAAAACAAAAACATCATTGAAGAAGAAGATAACACTAATAATCTAAACGAAAATATGAAAGACAACAAGATACAGAAAAATGGAAAAATATTATGGTCGCAACTGGGACTCGAACCCAAGTTTTCTCTAAGCGGGACGTGCGCTTTTAATTTTTCTATATCATGTTTTCGTTCATATTTTTGCGTTATCTTCTTTTTCAAAGATATATTACATTGATGGGAATAATCTTCAAAAGCTACAAAAAGAGAGTTGTTCTTATAAAAAATTAATGAAAAAAACACTTTAGTTTTTTGAAATGTGAGAAGAAGTTTCTGTTTTGAGTACCGGTCTCAAAATCGTTATAACACGATGTGTTTTTCTTGCTCTCTCCGGATAGTATTTGGTAGTTTCCACGTGTTTTGGGGTTGTGTTTTCGCAATAATGATTTTAAAAAACTAACAAATTAACAACGAGAGCTTGTTAAATATGAGAAAAAAATGCTAAAAGGAATGTACCTAAATATACTAAAAATAGTCTATTTGTAAAAACGATAAGTCTTGGAAATGACTAATAAGTAATGAGAGAAGGGTTGGAATGCCGTTAATAAACGATTTGTTTGGATTGTAAGTAAGTAAATAGAAAATAATGATGAAAGGGCTTTTTGGTGTATTATTTTCGGACAGCAAACCACCAACAATTATTTGTTTAACCTTATCACTAACGCCAAGTGAGTCAGAATAGATAAAAAACGGAAACTCTTCAAATTTGCTTCGTAACTGGCTCCGTTTTGGTCGATTCCTATTTTGGATAAGATTAGCGAGCTATTATAAAAAATACATGGTAGGTAGCTTATATTAGGTCCCTAAGTGTAATAAGACGTCTTGTGTAATACAAGTATTTTTAAACGACTACAAAAAGGAGGAGGTTCTCAATTCGACTGTATTTAAAAAAAAAATTATGTTTGTTGCCTCAGAACTTTCGACTGGGTGAACCGATATTGATTATTCTTTTTTTTTATTTGAAAGCTGGTGCTTCCCATGTGGTCCCATTTTAGCTTGGTCTAGTTTCAACAAAGGCATCCATAAGAAAACCATATAAAACTTAAATTTGCAATAAGTATGTGCGCGACAAATGGACGAATAACTCAATATCACGTCAACCGATTTCGATGATTCTTTTTTATTGGAAAGGATGTACTTTAAGGGTAGTTTGATGAGAGTTTGATTAGGTTTTGATCATGGGATCCATGATAAAGAAACGGAACTCTTCAATTCTTAGGAGCAAATTAACGATACTCGGCCGAATCTCTTAATTTGACCCTAACGTCGTTATGGTCAAATTATGTCTGTCTCCTATGAGCAGCACGTTTAGTAGGTCTATCCATATTCAAACAAATTAGTTAGTGTACCTCAGATTCACTAAAAATCAAAAAATAAACAAAAATTTTAACAAAAAAAAAAAAAAAACGACTTCAAAAATTGCACTAAAAAGTAAAAAATAATTTCGTATTCTTCTACAACTTCACAATCAGCTTTCTTTTTCTACTCATCAATATGTAGGTACGATTGTTATTTTTGGAGTCGGTGTCAGCAAAGGTACCCGGCCCGGCGTGTTCACTTGACAGCTCCCCTCACGCCGCGGCCCCGCTCTCGCCTCTCGCCTCGTCAAGTCGCTCGTGCGACACAAGCACATCTCACCTAAACTATGTATGTAGTTACAAACCTACCTTGACTGACACCGATCCCAAAAATAACAATCGTACCTACATATTGATGAGTAGAAAAAGTAAGGTGATTATGAAGTTGTAGAAGAATACGAAATTATTTTTTTACTTTTTAGTGCATTTTTTTAAGTCGTTTTTTTGTTTTGTTAAAATTTTTGTTTATATTTATTCAATAAGAAAATAGGTTATCGTCACAGGTAATAAAGGTGCACTTATTTACGCAGCAGGACAACAGTCAATGAACACACAATCCATGATGTCTAAAATGATATTAATTATTGATTACCCTGGTGTGCTCTTAAATTGTATTTTACAAGCTGTTTTATGGTTCCATAACAACTCAGAATCATACAATTTCAACACCCCTTTGAAAAGTCAATAAAAGTTATGAAATAAAAAAAGAAAAATAGCTTGTAACTTGTAACCTAATCAAATGTAATCAAGGTAACAATTTTATTAAAAAAAAAAAATTTCACATTTTTAATGACTTTTTAAAGTTATTATGTTGCTTGATTCTGAGTTGTCCGGTCACCGTTTCTATAACTATTATTGTAAATATTGTACCAGAAATAAGGGATCTCGGATTAGCTTTTGGTACTAATTTATTATTTACTACCACAATAATATCATTACTGATAAAGTAATCATAATATTGGGCCTCATTATAAAAATATCAAAAGATTTTAAAAATATCCGTATATTCAAAATACTTTATTAAACTCTAGTTAGAAGTCATTTGGAATACAATTCCTCTATATCCGTGGTCGTCAAACTGCGGCCCGCGGCGGATATTTGTGCAGCCCGCACAAATATCTGCCGTTTTCTTTTTAAATATTTTTTTTTTCATGTACAATTAATTATACCATCCGTTTTTTTGCAGCCCGCACAAATATCTGCCGTTTTCTTTATAAAGATATTTTTTCATGTACAATTAATTATACTATCCGTTTTTTGCGGCCCGCACAAATATCTGAAATATATATTTTTTTCATGTACCAGTACAACTATACTATATCCGGCTTTTTGCGGCCCGTACAAATATCCGCCGTTTTCTTTCTAAATATATATTTTTTTCATGTACAATTATACTATCCGTTTTTTTGCGGCCCGCACAAATATCTGCCGTTTTCTTTTTAACTATATATTTTTTTCATGTACGAGTACAATTATACTGTATCCGGTTTTTTGCGACCCACAATATCTGCCGTTTTCTTTTTAAATATATTTTTTTCATATACAATTAAATATATTATACGTTTTTTCATAATTAATTAAATTCCACACATCTACCGGATCTACCGGATCTGCCCTGATGATGGACACTGCAAAGATGTCCGAAACGTTGGCTAAAGAAGGAGGTAGCGCAACACGGCATAACACTCCAAAAACAAATAACGAAAATTAAATTGTCGTTTGAGACTTTCAGGGAGCAGTAGAAGACCCAGAGAAAATTAGAGGGCGTAGAGATGGCACAGTGAGGGTGTAGGTAGGTTAAAAAAAATGGCAAAAAAATACCAAAAAACACGTTTAATAATCATAAGTGTGCGGCCCGCGGTGATACCTCACATTATCCTATGTGGCCCTTAACCAGAAAAGTGTGACGACCGCTGCTCTATATGGAACCTTTCTTCAAAAGTCTTGCAATTTCCATTGTAAGAATCCAACATAAATTTCTCAGAACTACTAATGTGATTTTAGGAATTTCCGCGAATGACATTAATTTATGATTCTCTGCTACGATGCGACTCTTACTGTTAAAAGATTGTAAAATACTTATGACGGGTTTGAAAAATTCATAAAATTAAAAAATTTATTTTCAAGCTCTGTGTAAAATCTATTCGAGTTTTGTTATTATATCATTATGGGCCAGTTGCTACATAAAACTAAAATAATCACAGAACTTGAATGGAGCTATCACAGAAGTTGAAAATTATCTTTAAAAAATTGATGCACTGTTCAAATTATTTGAAACAACCCATCCAAAATGATCCAATTTTAATATTTAAAATGAACAACAATCAAAAACTGTCTTGAAATGTAACTAGTAGACAAACTCGACTCTGATCACGTTTTATTACAACAATTATGGCTCTGATGCAGAACAAAATTCAATAATACATTGCTCGCACAGACTGGGTATGAATATTCTAATATCGATCGTCTATCCTCGTATCTATAAAACGAAATTCATCTGCAAGTACCATGTAACTATAATGTAGGCGTCATGTAACCATAATATAATATTATATAGGTACAACCTAATATCAATGCATTAGAAATGTATCATTATTATTATTATGTTAGCTATTAACATTAAAAGATTTCTTTATTTGAAATAACATTTATTGGAATACTAGTTGGCATGTTGAACAAAGAGAGTACAAAGTGTGATCCCATTTCCGGATCAACCATAGACAATAGTTGTATCATAGAGATCTCAATATAACATACAACGTAAAATTTATCATTTCGCACCCCCATAAACACCTACCTATTATTATTAAGTACGATTCTCCCGGTTGATTTCCTAATAGTTTTTTGGCTTCAGCTCAGAGATCTTTTTAATTTAGTCGGAATAAATACCAAACAACAATAACATCGAGTTATTTTCTAGTTTGTATCTGACAAGGGTTTTATATTTAATGATAACTGTGTCAAAATTAACGAAGTCTTGTTGCTCTCACATCAAAGCCAATAGTCTTAAAGGTCTTGTTGAAAATACATGACATTCAAAGGTTAGTTTGCTATCAATTATAACAAAGATATTGAAATTTTGTATTTCAATATTTTTGGATTATTACATCGATATCAATAATTTCACCAACGCAATTAAATTTTTTATGTGTTATGAAAAAATATTGGATTATCTATAATATAAAAATGAATCGCTGAATGTGACCGCACCAAATTGGATAATTCTTTTTTTTGTGTTCGTTATTATCAGGACAAGGTTTTTATAAAGCTTCAGGTGAGCTCGGGCACTATGAAATTTGTATAAAAAAATTGCTATTGGTGGCACGCGAGGAAGCGACTATTGCTATGGAAAGCGGGAGGGAGGGAGAGATGGGGGAGGGGACCCAGGGAGGGGGAGGTGAACCTGGGAAGGGGGAGGGGGACCTAGGAGGGGGAGGGGAACTCGGGAGGGGGGTTTGCGGGACGGGGGAAGGGGGAGGGGAGTGGAGTGGGGAGAGGGAAGGTGGAGGTGACGGAGTGGGAACGCGAGAGGGGAAGAGTACGCAGGAGAAGAAGGGGAGGTGGAAGGGGAACGGGACGAATGGGAAAGGACACTCAGGGAGAAACAATTTCTTTATTAAATGGCATAGCAACGCATGCCGGGACCAACTAGTTTATTCTAAAAATGAATCAAACAAATATTTCTTTGTGTTTTTTTTATGTATTATGATAAAATATTGGATTATTTTTTTATGGATGAACCGACATTTCTTTATTCGAAAATTACCTCACAAGAGTCCCAGCTGCTCCCGCCTGGAGCCAATGAGTCTATTGCATCCCCAATTGGGGTATGTTGTGATGTTTGAGGTATTGGGGAAGGGAAGAAGAAGGGGAAGATAAAGGTAGGGAAGTAGCTGGCTATTGAGATCTGGTGACCAAACACGGCTAAAACCATTTCAAGCAACGTTTCAGTTCTGAATGGTGGTCTTACACCAGGGCGATACTAAGAGTATCTTCCACTCTGGAACGTGCCGCGTCCTTCGGATTACGAGTCAAAATCCTTACCGCTAGACCACACCGGCCGTCTTGGATTTGTTTTTAGAATCGCCAAATACATAATTAATGATTCAATAAAATCAAATACTTCAGCGGTTATTTTTCATAAAAATCGGCGCCTAACAAATTATTAAATAAATTTGAAGTTTATTCTGATGTTTACTTAATTATTTAGACGCCCATTAGGCTTTTAATTATACAATATAATAACAAAAAGTGTATAATAATTATTAAAAAAAATAATAAAGATCTTAAAAGTTACAACAAAACGACACAGTTAATAATTATTATTGCATATCTGGAAGTGTATTTGGTTTTAAAGGAATCAGTGTTATATTTAAACATGTCGACGAGCATGTTTCATTTCCCCCTATGATACTATCTCTGTAAACAGGAATAATGATAGTCCATAAGATTAGTGCGACAAGCGACTACATTATATGGAACATGGAATTTTGGGTTGTATGTATTTTGTACGCGGTAATTAATTATACTCGCTAGGTCAGGGCTGTCTGTACCCGTTAATAATTTAAAACAATAGTTAAATTTCGCGAATATTCTTCTCCGCCGCCGTGAAAAGTTTTTAAATAATAGGCCACTTGAATGGACTTCATAACGACTTGGAAAAAAACGTGTGGATAGATTTTTTAACTAAGATTACGAAAATCTTAGTAAAATTTTTTAGAAACGTACAGCTTTTTTTTTTAATAAATAAATCCATTATTTGGGCTCGTGACGTCACTACATGAAAATGTCCCAGCTCCGACAATGTTCTATTAATTTCATAAAATTCGATACTGTTTTTTTTTATACGGCAACACTTTGATTTCAGGCGAATTTTTAAAATAGACAAATAATTAGATTTATTGTTTGACGTTTTGACAGATGTTACGAAGAGAAGGCATAAGATTTTATGCATTCTGTACCCGTTTTAGAGGTGTAATGGTAATGGTGAATCAAATTTTATAATATTCTTATTATTATTATAATCTATAGGAACAAGTATATTATATTGGATTTAGTCCTATATAGACATTGAACATTATAATTATTAATGATCAATAAGATGGATGAAGGAAAAAAGTATTTATGAGATGTAGTTTTTTTGGTACGCCTCGTTATTCTCCTGTGCCATTCGTGTTCATTTTTTAAAAAAGATTTTCGGCTACGTAATTATCGTTTTTTTCCCACACATAAAATGGTCTGGTTTTTAGGATTGAAATTTTTAAAAAACAGTCAAAGGGTTTAAAAAATACGGTTAAAAAAATCAGAATGTCTTAGAATATTTATCTCAGCCGGAAATTTGAAAAAATGTTATGCAAGTAGGCTATTGCATTAAAACTCTACAGTTTACAATTAATGTGTCTTAAATTTTTTGCTGCGTTCTTGCATTTCTATATGATCGAATGTGACCAATGAGAGGAATTATATTCTAGAATGCTTCTATCTGGCGTTATGTAGGTACAGAGTTTTTAATGTTTTAAAGTTATTATACGATGATAGTTGGCAGATTCATCGGTCTCCAAACACAAGAACTGGTCTCCAGAACTGCAGGACCACGAATGCATTTATTCATTTATTTATTTTATTTTTATTTATTTAATTATTTTCATATTACATTTGGTTATAAAATGACGTATTGCCCATCTCACTAGGTGTGAAACGCCTGTGTTGAGATGGCAATTTACAGAGTGGTTATCTAAGATTGTGTAGTAATATTATGAAAATGGCAGGTTAATATAATTTTTTTTTCTTTAAATATACAATTCAAGTATGTTACATATATATATACAGGGTGTTAAGGGACGTACTTGACTTACTTTAACCAGTGATTCCTGACATTATTTGGAGTAAAAAATGTAAATGAAATTTTGGTCTCCGGTGACTTTTTTTGACGACTTTTTTTTTTTTTTTCTTAATTTTTTTCTTCAAAATCAAACAAAAAAAATTTTCTTCCGCACATCGTCACTGGTCACTCAGCCGGGTGTCTGACGAACCCCTTACCCCGCCTCCAACTGTTCAACAACTACCATTTTTTTATGTTTTTGTAGAAAAAATAAAAAAATAAAACATCAAAAATGTCACCGGAGACCAAAATTTCATTTACATTTTTTACTCCAAATAATGTCAGGAATCACTGGTTAAAGTAAGTCAAGTACGTACCTTAACACCCTGTATATATATAAAAAGAAGATAACAGTAGGTACATGGTTACATATATACACACAGTAGGTATAAAGAATTAAGATATCTGTTTCAATTTGGTCCATTAGCCTTAGACCAGTGATCCCCAACCTTTCTTTCGCGGCGGACCGGTCAATGTTTGATCATTTAACCGCAGCGAGCTGAGAGGGGGACGTTGATTGATTATATTTTAAATTGTTTCGATGATTTAGTTTTCATGATATATAACTATCCAGTGACTTGAACAGTTCTGCTCCTCTAGTTTGGTTGGCAAAGATAGTGCCCGTAACATGGTCGATCGATACAGGTTTTATCAAAAATGTCGGTAACTTGTTTTCGTTCCCGAACACGACTGCAGGCAGCTAACGAACAAGTAACCATTCATGTAAAAAAAATTAGGAACCCTTAGTCATTGTGAACTGTTGTTTGTTCGTTAGCGGCTTGCAGTCGTGCTCGGGAGCGATGACAAGTTACTGACATTTTCGATAAAACCTATATCGATCGACCATGTAGGTACCCTGGTAGTGATATCGTACATAAACGAGTAGTATTGCCTTGTTGATGCCGTAGATTTGTCAATCTGGAGTGCGTTCCACGGTGAATTTATCCTCTCCAACAATTGTGTCTCAATGTCGTCGGCTATTTCTTCAATGCACCTAGTCACAGTGCTAGCCGACAAAGGCACATTGCTCTTTCACACATCTTTTCCACAGCAGCCTTTCCTAGAAGTTACGGCAAATGTCTTTAGTGGAGAGTAAGATCAATGCTTCAAATTATGTCAATATTTCTTAAAATATAGTAACCAGCTGACCCGGCCATGCGTTGCTGTGGCTAACGAAACACAACGCCATTTACTGGATGGTTACCCAACCTTTAAACTCACACCACCATCTGTTTATTTACATACAAATCCTTACCGCCCGTTGTCCAGCCCACTCGTCCACCGCATACAGACATTCTCCTTTAGAGATGAATACACAGTATTCAGATTTTTGCTAATCCTTCATTTACCTGGTGGTGGTTTTTCACAAAAACGGCGCAATATAAATCATCCAAATATTATTATTATTATTATTACGAATTTATTAAAATAATCATAACATAATAATAAGCTGTCGTTGATCGCAACAGAAGTATTTTGTTGAAAAACGGGAATAAATTCACCAATACAATCAAACGCGTGTTAGTATGTCACGTATTCTCAATAAAATAAAATAAGTCTGGAAACAAGTCAAATATTGGAAATTACAGACCAATATCAATTAATCTAATATTCCAAAAATATTTGATTCGATAATTACAAAGAAAATCACTCCTATTTTCAAAAATGTTCTGATCGAGAAACAGCATGGATTTAGATCGACGAAATCTACAACTAATTTACTGTCCTTTATTAATACCATTCTTAAAGCCTTAGAAGACAACACTCAGGTTGATGTCCTCTACACTGACTTCACCAAAGCCTTTGACAAAGTTAATCACCGTATTCTCATGGCCAAATTTTATACTATAGGCATTAAAGATCCATTGTTATCATTCTTTCACTCTTACTTGAGTAATAGAAAACAAAGGGTTAAAATAAATAACTTTGAATCCTTTAACATTGATGTAACTTCCGGCGTTCCGCAAGGAGCCCATTTGGCCCCGCTTCTTTTTAACCTTTTTATTAACGATATCATTAAAGTTTTTTCTCACACAAACGTTTTTGGCTTTTTGCCGATGACAATAAGATTCTTAAGATAATTAAATCCCATCTTAATTGTTTACATTTTCAACTTGATATTGATTCATTTAATGATTGATGCAAAATTAACCGCATGGAACTTAATGTTGATAAATGCAAAATTTTGTCCTTTTATAGAACCAAAATACCTATTCAGTTTGATTATAAAGTAAATAATGTTTGTCTCTCTACTGTCACATCTATCAAGGACCTTGGGGTCACTGTGGATTATAAACTTTCTTTCCGAGATCACATTAATAACATCGTAAACAAATCACTTAAACTACTCGGCTTCATTCATAGAATTACCTCTGACTTTAAACATATAAATATACTTAAAATTCTTTACTGTTTGCTGGTCCGCCCTCACCTTGAATATGATAGTGTCATTTGGTCTCTTTTTTATGGTGTCCACATTTGTTACATCGAATCTGTACAACATCGCTTCTTACGAGGAATTGCTTGGAGGTTAGGACTTGAAAGAGGAGAATACTCGTATGATGAAATTGAACAAACTTTAAACATTTCCTCTTTAGAAAAACGTAGAAAGGACGCTGATCTAATATGCATTTTCAAAATTATCAACAGTATTACTGACACACCTGCTTTGTTACAACTCGTCCAGTTCAACATTCCTTCCCGTAGACTACGAAATAATGAATTGCTGTTCCTCAATCAACATTCTACTAATTATGGATATCATTCTCCTTTATCCAGAATGTCAAGACTTGTCAACGCAAATCAAAGCATTGAATTTTTTGGTGTAAGCCTAAATGACTTTCGGCAGTCATTACGCAATGTTATCTTCTCTATGTACTTTTATATTATATGTATTTTGTCAATTCTAAAATAAATAAATAAATAAATAAATAAGTAAATAAATAAATAAATAAATAAATAAATAAATAAATAAATAAATAAATAAATAAATAAATAAATAAATAAATAAATAAATAAATAAATAAATAAATAAAAAAATAAATAAATAAATAAATAAATAAATAAATAAAAAAATAAATAAATAAATAAATAAATAAATAAATAAATAAATAAATAAATAAATAAATAAATAAATAAATAAATAAATAAATAAATAAATAAATAAATAAATAAATAAATAAATAAATAAATAAATAAATAAATAAATAAATAAATAAATAAATAAATAAATAAATAAATAAATAAATAAATAAATAAATAAATAAATAAATAAATAAATAAATAAATAAATAAATAAATAAATAAATAACTAAATAAATAAATAAATAAATAAATAAATAAATAAATAAATCAATCAATGAGTAAATAAATAATAAATAAATAAATAAACAAATAAATAAATAAATAAATAAATAATTAAATAAATGAATAAATAAATAAATAAATCAATCAATGAGTAAATAAATAATAAGTAAATAAATAAACAAATAAATAAATAAATAAATAAATAAATAAATAAATAAATAAATAAATAAATAAATAAATAAATAAATAAATAAATAAATAAATAAATAAATAAATAAATAAATAAATAAATAAATAAATAAATAAATAAATAAATAAATAAATAAATAAATAAGTAAATAAATAAATAAATAAATAAATAAATAAATAAATAAATAAATAAATAAATAAGTAAATAAGTAAATAAATAAATAAATAAATTAATTAATTAATTATTTAATAAATAAATAAATAAATAAAAATTAATAAATAAAACGATTCCACTTGCATTTGTGCAAACATAATATAAGAGCGGTCACTCCCGTCGCGTCGTTGCGTCGTTGCGTCTCACTCGAGCTCTTTACGTTATTATACGAGTGCGCAAGATGGAAGCACAGATGAGTTTTTTTTTTAGAAGTTATTGTGTCGGCGGTAACGTTCGATTTTTTTTTTTACGTAATTTTGATATTTAAGCAGGGCTTTGGGCGGCCCGGTACCATTTGATTCACGGACCGGTATGGTACCGGTTCGCGGCTCGTTTGGGGACCACTGTCTTAGATGGTAACATCCCAACTAATATTGACAATTAGTATTTACTTATACATAATTGTGATTAAGTATTTGTGAAGCAGTTATTTTATTTGCTTAAGAGTGTAAGTAAGTAGTAAGTTGTAACCTCCTTAAGATATACGAGGATGCAATGAATTGTTTTCGTGGAATACTAAGTGCGAACTTACTATGTCATTTAATGGAAACTGGTTCATAATAAAGTGATTAGCATTCTGAATATATTATTAACAGGTGCAGAGTGCGGAGTGTGGAGTATTTGCATGTTGGAACGATGCATGTTAATGGTTTCGAATTAATTTTAACATTATCATTATGTTAACGTGCGAACCTGCGTGCTTGTTTATCAGTCGAATGAGATCAGTGGCGCGCCTACTTATTTCCCAGGCATCTAAAGAAACATTAACAATTCAAAGGAAAACATTGGAAAGTTTCTGTCTATTTGAAAGACACGTTAAACTAATTCCAAAAGCCGAAGATTGTGATTATAAGTAACAAAACATAATGATCGCTCTGTCTCGAGGCGGGGGCGCCTCAGGTTTCTAGATAATTTCAACAAACTCGTAATTTAAATCGTTTGAATTTAACTAACTTGAGATCTATTTGTCTGAAAAATCAATCGTAACGAATTTGACTAGAGTTTTTCTATGTTTTACAACAAAGTCGATTATGATGTGATCGGAATTATTTTCACATCCAGCTACTTTTGGAATCGATTCTTCAAAAAAAAATCACTAGGGTCTATGCTAGAAAACATCAATTTTCGGTTTACTTTGTCCAAAACCTCCTAAATCACAGGTGATAGCAAAGTAACCGGGACTGGAATATCGACTTCTCTCATTCTAATTCCAAGATGGATTAGCGATAAGCATTTTTCTGGCAACTTTGTTATTTGTTAGACATTATTATCCACATTTTGAATTTTGTCGACTGTCCCGAAGAACAATCAGATGTTTAATATTGTAGTTTTGCAGAAGAGCTGTTTAATGTTTCGTTTCTACTTTTAACTATTCTTGAGAACAAAAATTAAAGCAAATAAGAAATATGTATTTCGGTTAATTTCTTTTAAAATTTCTATAATAATTCAGACTTTTAGATCAACAAAAAGAAATTAAAATAAGCCTACAGGGTTATTTTCATTTTTAGCAAAAATTATAGCAAATAAGAAATTTGTATTTCATTTAATTTCTTTTAAAATTTCTAAAATTCAGACTTTAAAATCAACAAAAAAAATTAAAATAAGCCTACAGGGTTATTTTCATTTTTAGCATTGTTCGACATTGTTCTTCCAGACCGTTGGTATGATGTGATGCCTGATAGTGATGGGCGCTAAAGGCTAAATAAATGGGTGGCGCGGACGCGGATTTCCAAAATCTATAGCGGTTCAGTCTTACACATTGGAAAGATCATTTTATCTAGATATTAGAACAATTTTTGTTTTTGCAAAGTGATAAAAAAAATAACCAATATAGAAGTGTATTTAAAACGTAAATTGTCGCTACGGCGCGGCGACTGAACCGGTAAGGGTTTTGGAAATACATGGTAGCTTATGTGATGGTTCTGCCACTTTTCTGGCTGGAAAAAATTAATTGTGAGTCTTTTCTATACTGCTTTTGCAGTGTAAAATATTTTACTTACTGTTTTGTTATATATTTAATATTGAAAACACCGTTATTTTATAATCAAGACTTTTTATTGAAGAGGTGTTTACACCATTGACATTAATTCCCATTAGACCACAGATGACAATTATCGTAAGTAGTTCATCACTAGTGATGTGCAACATACAACAATAGTGATGTTACACTTACGAAGATTCTTTTGGATTTAGTTTTATTGTAATGGCTGATTAAGTTCTTTAAAGTACGATTGGAAAACACTTTAAATATTTTTGAAAACCTTTTATGTTAAATGATTCTGATATTTTTGTATGCCTCTACTGAAGTATAAAGCTGTACTAATTAAACAATTTAGCAGTACATATTTTAAGAAGGTCACTGTATTCAGGTTTTTTCTGCTTGTTTCTTTTTCACTGCTTTCATTAACTTTGTTATTTTTCTTTTGGTTTATTTATAATGAATATGTATTATTTTTTTTTGGTTTACTTATAATTAATATTTATTATTTTTCTTATGTATTATTCTTCTTTTGGTAATATGTGTTATTTTTCTTTTGGTTTATTTACAAGTAATCTTATAATTTTACATTTCTTTCTTCTGTCTATATTGAAAAAAAAATGTACGTAAAGGACACTTGTGCATAATTATAAATAATTAAATTAGTAAAAAATTAAATTGTGCATACATACATTATAAATAACTTAATATTTTTGCCTTAGCTTCAGTAAGTAAGAGTTTTTTGGCGATGATTTTTTGATTTGTGTCCCAAATCGGTCATTTGTAAATTAAATTTACGCCTATCAAAATATTTCTGTCATTTAACTGCCCTAAAACGGGAGACCTTCCTAGTTGGACAGTTAAAGCTTCTTTGTACTGATGTATTCTCTATAACAAAAACAAACAAATATATAAATATAAATAAAAATGAAAATAATTCCTCTCAGGGCCTTTGTCATCTTTGGGGATGCTGTGTGGAGGAAAGGGATAAAAGGAAGTTCTGGGAAGGAAAAGGGTGTTAGGGATGGGTAAGAACTGGGAGTCAGTGTGTACAGAAATGACGCAAGTATGAATCCATCCCTCCCACTGCGTCCCGGTGCGGTGTTTCGAGAGAGTAAGGCTGGAGAAGTCAAAGGTGTTGGATGATGTGTATTTTGATTGTCCTGTTTTATATTTAACTTCATTTAGCACTGAACACTTTTAATTCTCATTTATCTAATCTCGATGTGTAGAGCCTCTTACCTTAAACTTTCCAGTCTATGCCACCTCTTACTAAAATATTGCTATGAATTGTCTGTCTATAATCTCCTTTGTCTGTTGCTATGTCAGCTTTCTATTTTGTGTCTATAAAACAGCGTATTGTGAATTCGCTAGTCATTCTTTCTCCTAAATTTTGCTTGTTTTCTCTTGAACTCAATGTGTCTTTCACTTCTGCTAAACTTTAATTACTCTCAATTATTGTCGCCAGTCAAGTCCTCAGACCAGAACGAATCTCTCTGTAAATTATTCACCAGAATAATAAAGAATCAAATATCCAGTACAAACACAAATGTTTTAACTAACACAGGATTACCTCAAACCTTTCTCATCTACAATACCGTTCCTCGGTGTGGAACTGAAGGAAGCCATAAAGCAGCTCAACTTACACCCTGACTGCAGACTATCTGGAGGCCACATCTGGAACCCGACGCACTTCGAATACGAACTTCCTCAACCATTCTCTCCCGAACCGACCTACCATGCAGCTGGTGGGCAGACGCATCTGGACCCAAGACCCGGACAAACCTCACCCGGCAGCCCTGTTAGGTCACCGAAGGTAGCGAATCACTTGGAGTGACCTACGGCAGAGGTGTTACCAACATCTCGTACTTCAGCTGGAGACATTTGTGCCTATTACTTCACATTGGTTGATGATGCCGTAGAATATTTTTACTCTGTAATAGGCAGTACATTTGATCTCCCAAATCCAAAAATAAAATTTTATTAGTTTTGCTTTAATTTTTGACGGATGTCGTTTTTTTTCACGTTTACTAAAAATAATTAATAAACAACGGTAATTCTAATTTGTCGATACAAAATTGTAACTATGTGATGAAGAAAATTGGAACTATGTGATGAAGAAAAGGCAATGATCATGAGGCAAATATTTCATTAATACTTTCAGCTGTTCAGGGTTCATGGAATGAGCGTTATCTAGGTCTTGGTGGCAGATGCGTTTGCCAAACTTACTGCTTGGCGGGTCAGATCGGGAGAGACTGGTTGAAGGAGACCGTTTGACCTCTCCAGCCGGACTCTCTCGACCCATCGCCTTGCACGGCAGTGGGAGGAATAGATTCATACGACACACAGACCCCCAGATTCCTACCGACCCCTCATACCTTTTTCCTTCGTAGATCTTCCTCTCCTTCCTTTCCGTAAAAATACCCCCCACACAGACAAACCACATCCCCAAAGATGACATACGCCGCAAGGGAAATTGTTTTTCTTTTGGGTGTCCTGTGTGGCGCTAATCTAAAAAAAGCTGCTTCAAAAAAAACGATTTCTACAATTATAATATCCCGCGATTTTTCAGGGAATATTTTAATATTGCTCATCCCGATATAGGCCAAGTCCACACGTATTTTGTGTTATATTACACGTCTGCGACAATTTGAAGGTATGAAATAATTATTATTATAAGCAATAATTATCAGCCTGAAACACTCATCCACATTGAAAAAATCTTCCGAGAAAAAATACATGACGCCAACGGGACTTGAACCCGTGCCCTTCTGATTGCCGGTCAGCTGCTCTCCCAATTGAGCTATGGCGGCTTATCTTATACCCGCCAAATGATTCAATATATACTAGTGTTTCATTCAACAATTACTGTTTATTATATTTTTTCCACCTGAAAACAACCAACTTTATTTTTGCGACAGAGACACTGTTAGTGTTAAATCCGTCTCTAGGTGGCGTCGAGACAAATTATGTCTTCATTTATTGGGGAAATACTTAAACTTATCAAATATTAATTATTATTTTTAATTGTTAAACTAACGTTTAAGACAACATTTTTATGCATAGCACAAAGGGTAACAATTATTATAAGCAATAATTATCAGCCTGAAACACTCATCCACATTGAAAGAATCTTCCGAGA